>SJOL01009043.1:79745-322714 GCA_004794785.1 Opisthorchis felineus
ATATGTGCCGATCACAGACTTTTTTACAGCACCGATTTTCGGAACAGTGGACATCGCTTGATGACGTGGTGCCTACCAGCGAACCAGTCCGAATCTAAATAGATCAGATTGCCGTCAGTTACTGGTGCTGAGGGTCGATCACTGCCTCCAGCTCCTTCTGGAACACCATGCACTTGTACGCTGCTGCTTTTAATTACACTTTTCAGGTCTGCGCAAAACGCGCACACCTCGCTTAGCCATTGAGAAGCTAGTGGACCCCGGAATCAAATGGGATTTTCAGAACCGGCTCCTCGAACGCCTGTCGGATGTCAACGGCCACTGGGAAAAGATATACAAAGCGCTGCTTAAAGCCGAAACTTATGTTTGCGGTACAATTCAGCCAACTTCATTCAGCTATTGGATCTCTGATAGGACCATGTCTCTGCTGGATGCCAGGCGACAGAGTCCCCCTGACCGCAACCTCAACTCAACCCGACGCATCATCCTACGCTAGGTGAAACTGAGTGTCCGTATAGACCGAGAAGGTTGGTGAACCCGGAAGGCCTAAAAATGGAAGATTCGAAAAATGCTAGAAAAGTCTGCAAGCTGTCCCACTTGTTTCGTTCGATTGGCCCTCGGTAGCCTCTTTTTAACGAAACAATCAGGTACCAAAATGCCTCCCTGATATCCAGCAAAGCAGAACGTTTGGACTGCTGGGCACAGTACTTCGACCAGCAATTCAGGTGGTCACCTGCTACCCCCAATCCAGAATCCTGGCCTTCAACAGAATGGTGGACCGTGAATATGGAGCCGCCTTCAGTCTCAGAGGTGTCCGAGTGTATTTCTATACTCAAGTGTCATCGTTTTGCTGGTCCTGACTACCTTCCACCTGCTCTTTTCAAGGATGGCGGTGGGCTCCTCAGCCAGTGCCTGTCTAGCCTGTCTAGTAGTGCCCATTTTCAAAAAGGGTATTCGCAGTGAATGTGATAACCACAGAGGTATTAGTTTGCCTTCCGTTATAACAAGGCTGCTGGCGTCACCAGTTCTTCGTCGGCTTATGGTGGCACGCGAAACCTTGACTCGTGAGAATCAAGCTGGATTTCGACGGGGTAGAGGCTGCGTTTACCACATCTCACTCCGTCAGAGCAACACCATATGTACAGACGACTCACAACCTTGGTATTCTTTGACTACAAGGAGGCGTTCGATTTTTCCGACCGGTCAGTGCTGTTAACCACACTTGTTCAACGGGATATGCCCCAGAAGTTTGTGAACATAATCCGATCTTTATATTTGCATACATCTGGGCGTGTGAGACCGTATAGTGAGCTCTCCAAAAGCTTCCCTAACAAAAAGTGGTGTTCAACAAGGCTGCCCACTCTCTCCCTCCTTGTTCAACTTGGTCACCCATGAAATAATGGGGAAGGTCATATCGCAGTGGCGATATCAGATACATCTGATTCGACAACTAGTGGCGTGTCACAATCGATCGTGATGACCGTCGCGTTTTCTGACGCTTTCTTTAAATTATCAAAGAAGTTCTCACACGTTCTAAAGTGGAAAAATGCTATCCTGATCTAATAAACTGGTTTTGCCATGAAATGATGGGAGCCCTTGGTATAGATAGGTGAATATTCTGGCTATTCGCTGTTGCGCTTTTTCATCACTTGGATAGGACGTGTTATCTCTGGGTCTGACTTGATTACGCCCTTGAATGCTTGGTAGCCCTAAAGACAAGTTCGCTTCGACTCAATGACCCTTTGTGTATCATTAAATCTGATACCAAATTTCTTCGCAGCGCTCGGAACTGAGTGAAGGTTACGGTCCCGCTAATTTTCCGCTCCGCCCTAAACTGTTACATTATCTATGTAGTTAAATATCCTCCGGTTTTTTAATCCGCTCTGTTGTACGTTGAAAATAGACAACTCTGTTGGTCACATCTAATGGGATGCGGCAAAACTAGAAGAGTCTACCACAAGCTTCGACAGCATCGTGCGTTTTTTCTTTGCTATTGGAATTTAATGGTTGTCGCCTGTTGAGGTATAGAGTGCTGTACACTTCACAGTGTTGTCAAGTCGTGGTAGGGGCTACGCATTTAGGTAGGTTGGTCGACTGATGGTTTGACTGTATTCAATCACCATCCATCTTTTGTGAGTGGACTTCTTCGTCACGAGTACTTGAGCCCTCCAAAGGGAGGTCAATAGTTCGAAAATTCTCTCTGAATAACTGACTGACTTCAAGCCGCATGAGTCGTTCATTCTTCGGAAAATGGTGCTATGACTTTGTTCCGATTGGATTACATTTAGGGAATAAGTTGAAGAACGGCAGTGACTACTCTGTTTTAGCAATCGGTCGTTCAGTTGTAGCACTCTTTCCGTGCCTAGCTGCCATGCCACCCAAAGGAAGCAATCAATAGACCACGAAGGGTAAAAGATCCCTGATCACCAGCGAGAGGACTCTTAGCTTTGTCTTGTAGACCCAAGAAATGTCCGCGTAAAAGAACTGCACAGGTTTGGTGAAAGCGAGATTTTGGACGATTCTTACCGTAACTTTTTATCCAGTAGCGGCAGAACAGTAACCACTCGTGGGACGAGAAAGCAGAGTGGATTGCTACATAAACGTTTACACACAGTTTCCGCTCGTTCATTTGCTCGGCTGAAGCAGAATCGTAATCCTTGAGTCTTCCATTATCGATAAGGACTCCGTTTGATACTGTCTGTTGCGGTTCAAGATTTACAGTTATGAGCTGCGGTGACAAACGATGTAGAGAGATGTAGGCAGACTAAATAATCCAGTTTGTCAGACTAGTGAGACTATGTGGAGTTCAGGAAGGCACTAAATAGCAAAACTGGTAAGCCAATTGTTGCGCAGTATCTCAGGCAGATTGGTTCACGTTGAAGCGTTGCGGTCGAAGTTGTTCGATTTCCGGAATTACATGTACGAATGGATGATTACGTGTTAGGGCATAAGGAATTTCTTGGCATATTTCATCAGCAATAATGAGCAGACAGAAGACCTGGAAATTAGACTTTAATCGTCTGAGTAATGAAGTGCATATACTGAAATCAAAAAACGATAACACATAAATGGATGGGATACAAGCTAGTTTGGATACCGTCCATCAGTATCATCAGGGGGCGGGATGGCTCAGTGGTTAGAGCGCGAATTTACTGACCGGAAGGTCCGTGGTTCGAACCAGACCCCTGCCTCTCAACTTCCCCTGTCTAGGCTTGGGCAACCTGGCAGTATCCCAGCCCTCGTGCTTCCTTTGGGTGGCATGCCATCTAGGCACCGAAAAGGTGCTACAGCTGAACTTTTTTTCTTTTTTCCGTCAGTATCATCGTAACGGTTCATTAGCTGAGTGAAAAACCTAGACTACCAATCAAGCACAAGTGCCCACATCTCTCTGTAAGTAGTGTGGTTAAGTAAGCAGATATATCACATCAGACCAGACTTTTTGTCAGTCGTCTACGGTCAGGTGGCCTTAATTTCCGGATACTCCTTTCTGGTGAATAATTTGTGGTTGATAGGCCATGAAGTGAAGAACTAAAATCAAAACGGCTACCGTAAAGTCAGGTGCTACGAGGCTGTCGTACCTTCCTGGTTGGGACCCACGTGATTCTCTTTTGCACCTGGTTTTAAGCCCTGCGGGATATCGGTACCAGTGGCAAACATGCTGTTGATTTCTAATCCGTCTGCTCATTTGAAATTTGGTCATCACTTTGCTCTTGGTTTGTGTCGAGTCAATCCCACGAATGGCGTCTTACTCGGATATGACGCTCACCTGGTCAGTGCTGATCGAAGGTACGAGCACCTTGTCCTTGATCCTTTCCCCTAAGGACAGAGTTTTCTCAAGTTCCCGTTTCCACTTTTTACTGAGGCATTCTTTCCTCATGGCATTCCTGGTGATATTTAAGCGCTAATGTTTACTACTGGCTCGTTGCTGTCTGTAATGATGCCATCGGCTCTAGTGCGTGACTGTTCCCAGATTTTCAGTTCATGTAACCGTGACGAACATCTCCTAGGTACATTGTTTGTGGCTGAGTAGCTGGCTGACTGACGTATGTGCTGTTTTACTTCTTTGTGGAGGCCCTAATGGAAATTTATGTTTGCACAAACTAAACACAATTCTGTAAGATGCCTTACATTCGTTTCACTCAAACGTGAGCAGAGATCCCCCCCCCGAAAATACTTCCTTCCCGCAGCACCGGCGTGCGTTTGTAAGCCAGAACAAACCACATATCCCCTAATTTGGCGCGCATGTCGCTGCCAGGGATATTCACAGGAGCTGATTTTACAGAATCCCATTTCTTTTTCCTGAAAGCTTCTCTTATTCCCAAATCTTCCAAGTCGATTCTTTGTATACTTTGATTCCATGTCTATCTTTTGTAAGCCGCTGTATCTCGGTTAACGAGTTCTCTGAAAATTTGCCGGAAACCTTGTCGGATGTGCTTCTGAGCCCATTCGGGGCCGGTTGTTTTATATTATGTTGAGCTGGTCAGTTCATAGCACCTACCGGGACATCTCGTACTTGTTGCGTCATCATGGCTCCCATGGTATTTTGTCTGGTTCTAATCGTTCTTTGTATTGCATATACTTGGAGCATCATACGTTTTTCACCACATTTTGTTCTGTATTTGATTGCGTGCCTCGGGAATTTTTTCGGGAAAACGGATTAAGCGGTAATTCAGCTAGACATTTGCTCATCTGAAGGCTGCTGTGGTGCAAAGGAAAGCATGTACTACAATCGGAAGGCAGCTTCATCCTCGAGTTATTTTGTGTCGTCTCAAAGACGAAAAAAATTTTCTTTGCCTTTTGCCAACATTTAGGCGAAAACCTTACAACAACGTCTGGCTCTGGGAAGCAAGTTACTCAGTTTGAAAGCTTGGACACCTGAACTTCCCGCTGTCGCCGAATTCTCTACGCAGGAGTCTATGGGGCATTCTGCAGACAGACTGGCTGCTGCTTTTCGTGTCTCTCGGCAGGAACAAGACGACTATGCAATGAGGTCACATCGGCTGGCTCGAAAGGCCACTGATGAGGGCCTTTTGTCCGACATTGTTCCGGTGAAAGTTCCTGGTTCAGCTACTTATATCGAGCAGGTCGGTTTATCGCTTCACGTCTTATTCACGCTTTACCCGTCTTTTCTGCGTATACAATGTTCGGAATACCACTGAGGCTACCTCACTGATCGGATCCATTACCAACCGTGAGCTGCGCTCGACATAAGTGAAGGATACAAGTGAACCAGCCATGTCAATACCCTGAATTCTTTGTTGGTTACAATTATCAGTTTCTGATGACCTATACTTCAGATGTAATCAAGGCAACCGTCTATGTGAGTAAAGCGCAAAATATCACGTGAATGCTCAGCGTATTGGGTTGGGAGGTGAATATTCTGAACTACGGGGACGCCGTAATCAACAATAGGGTGAACAGTTTCATCACCAATGCTTCTGAACGTTATTCCCAGAGAATCAAACGTTGAAGGCAAAAAAGTACCTGACAGAGTGCCAAACGGACTGTTGAATTTCGCATTTAACTGTGTGGGGAATGAGTTGCCTGGAAGTTAAAATCTAGCTTAACTTGGGATTGGACATGGGGCACACATTTCATATCGATGCAAATCCGTGTACAGAGGCAAGTTGAAGCAAGATTACTTCTTCCGATATCATTAGTGGGTAAAATCCGGGAATGCTGAACTGTTTGCCAAAGCTGGGCTTGTTATTTGTGTAACTGGAAACCCGTCACAACAAAGGTTTCCATTTTCGGAAAAGTTTGGTAACAATCGGTAGATTTATTGCTGGGCAATGTTTCGCTTTTGACACAAAAGCTTCGTCAGGCCAAGTGACTAGGTTACGAGGTTGGTCGAGATTTAAGGCGGAAGGAGAACCAATCATCTAAGTCAAGCTAAATCTCTGTTGGGTGTCGGCCGAAGGATTTTTGTGTGTTAGGGTGGGTGACCAAGTGTTAGACCGCTAAATGGATTTGGGTCCAGCCCATGGTGTAGTTCTTCTGGTTCGGTCCACTTAATGATCCCTCTTGAACTTCGTTTTCACTTACTGTCCGTCTGTGTGGATGGGCTAGTGCTACGATAGTTGTGTAAAACGAATTCCGTGAGCTTTGGTCGGGTTGGGATTTCCACCCCCTGTTTTTGCTAATGATTCTAAGTGAATTGACAACCACACAGTCACGTGTCAACTCGGCTTATCTAAGACCGCTTTCCATACGCTCGCCAGTTCCACACCCTCGATTCTGTTCACGCTATGATGCTTGGTGATTTCCACCGCTTCGGCTATCAGCCGCTGTGGTGTGAATCGCAGTCCCCGTCTTAAAACTTCCACATTATCCAAATCTATTCTATGTCCCGTGTCTAAGGCATGTACCGCCATCGCTGAGTCTTTGACCAGCGTTTGGTATTCTACCGCATTCCTTGGTGGTTTGTTTATTCTCCTTTTATGCTCACCAATTCTGGTGTGCAATTCCCTGGCAGTTTGTCCTATGTAAACCTTAGTGCAATCGTTGCAATTAATTTTATACACACAGTCCCTAGTCCTTTCAACCGGGAGGGGATCTTTCAATTGCACCAAAACTGAGCGTAGCGTTCTTCCCTTCTGGAAAGCTACTCTAATGTTGGCCAAGTTCAATATTCTTCGAATAACCTCCGAAGTTCCTGCTTTATATGGAATGACTGCTGTGCCAATCCATTCCTTACTGGGTCTAGATACCGGAGCCAATATCTTTCTTAGTTGACGCCTAATCAAACTCACTGGGTATCCTATTTCTTGAAGTCTGTTGGCAATCTCGATTTGAGCTGCCGTTCGGTCGATCTCTTCTGTGCACAGCGCTTTGACTCGACGAAACATCGATGAGACAATACTGGCGTACACGGACTTTGGGTGTGCTGATGAGTAGTTTAAAACGTTTCCTGTGTCTGTTGGTTTCTCGTACACCGTAGTTTTTAATTTCCCCCCACTCTTATGTGCTATACAGTCCAGGAAGGGTAATGTGCCCGAGGTGGACTCTATCTCCATGCTAAACTTGATGTGTGGACTTAAACTATTGAGATAGTCGTGGAAGCTGTTCACGTTATCTCGTTTGATTACAACAAACGTATCGTCAACATA
This sequence comes from Opisthorchis felineus, assembly GCA_004794785.1. NCBI lineage: Eukaryota > Metazoa > Platyhelminthes > Trematoda > Opisthorchiida > Opisthorchiidae > Opisthorchis > Opisthorchis felineus. The sequence continues at coordinate 86,852 of SJOL01009043.1, forward strand.
ACGCCAAAATACTTTCGGTGGACAATGAAATCCGGCCAAGGCTATTTGTTCGAAGTCCTCCATATAAATATTAGCTAAAACTGGGGATATTGGAGATCCCATTGCAAGACCTTGTTCTTGTGTGTAAACGGTTGTGTCAAAAACAAACTGATCGAGATTCAAACACACTCTTATGCCCTCAACTATTTCATCCACCGAGAGCTGTGTCCGTTCCCCAAGTGTCGTGTCTACCAGTAACAACCTCTTGGTTACCTCCAGAGCATCTGCCCTAGGTATGTTTGTGTACATTGAGACTACGTCAAAACTCACGAGGACTTCGTCCATCTCCAAGGGAAGCCCTGCGACTTTATTGGCGAAGTCGTACGAATTCCTAATGAAGGTGCTTGATTTCCCCGTGAGCGGTTTTAGTATACCAGCTAAGAATCTGGCCAGCTCATGTGGTGGCGAGCCTATACCATCCACTATTGGCCTTATCGGGACATCTGCCTTGTGGATTTTTGGCAGTCCGTAAAGTCGTGGTTGAATCGCACTTTTTGGATACAGCCGATACCACTTACCTTGCCCTAAATGGTTTATTACCGATCTTAAATATCTACCAACTTCGACCTTATTCTTATTCATTATTGAAGTAATACTGCTACTGGTAATTTGTCGATAGGGTCCATCGGCGAGGTGTTGCCTAACCTTTTGAAGATAGTCGCTCTTGTTCATTACTACTGTGGCTTTACCTTTATCGGCCTTGGTAATGACAATACTATCTACCTGTCTCAGTGTGTTCAACGCTCTCCTCTCTGATGGTGCAATATTCGGAGCTCCCGGCTGTTGGGATTTTAGGACCGTGACCAATTGTACTCGTAGCTTCTCAGCTTCCGCTGAAGGAAGCTTTTGAAACACCGACTCTACACTAGGAATTATTTCCTCCGCTCTTATTACTTTTTTGCTCACTGCGAAGTTTAGTCCCTTTTCTAACAGAAAGCGTTCGTCTTCACTCAGTGGTCTGTCTGACAAGTTAACTACACTACAGTAATTGGTGGATGGTTTCGTCCTTTCTGTGACCTTTCTAGAGCCCTGAGTCATGGAAAGCAGTTGGTCGAACTTACGTATCTGCCTATCCTTTGCATTGCCGGCCCTGCGTAAGCTTCACATGTGTTGCTTTGGTGTTGAGCACCTGGTTGAACATACCTAAAGGTTTCCATTATTCAGGAGAAAGTTTTTTTGTCCGTACAGGACGGAGGTCTCTCGACCGGCTCCTACATCAGTGCACTTAATTATTAGCTCTTCCCATTGCTCCGCTATGGTCGAGCCAGAAGGAGGGTATTACCAGTTGACATTTCCGTGACTTATGCTGTCCACTTGGCGAAGCCGTGGTTAGTGTGCCAGCGTACTTTACTGCTTGACTGATCCGTGTACAGTACTCAGATAAACCTTCAGGAAACGTTATAGAGCGTGATGACGAGGTTAAACAGTCTTCCTTCACTGTAGGTGAGTAGGATGATTAAAGGCCCTGAAGAACATGTCAATGGACATCCTGCAAAATTTGAACAAAAGTTTTCCAGTACAATCTTTCAGGATCAGAATTTATTGTCTGCCCTGAAATTTTTATTTTTGCTTAGTTCAGTTGATCATACATTCAATAACTAATTTCGTTAGGCATCATAGGATCGAAAAAAATCGAGGAAAATATACAACTTACAAGTGCTTGGGAGATTTCGGTAAGTTGGCACAACGCAATGGATCATCGCATCTACTGGATATCCCTAGAATCTTGAAGTTTGTGTTTCAGGATAATGGAATTCGTCCCTCCACTCCAGACGTGATGGCCAAGTTGAAACCTGCCTTTGTCAAACCCCATGGAACGATTACAGCGGGAAATGCCAGCTTCTTGACTGACGGTGCCTCTGCCTGTCTGATTACCACTAGTGAACGAGCCAAAGCAATGGGTTGGACCCCAAAGGCATACCTTCGTGATCATGTCTACATAAGTCAGGATCCGAAGGACCAGCTGCTGCTCGGACCAGCTTATGCAATTACCCGGTAGGTCTCAAACATGCGCTATCTTAGGTTTCTCCAGGTAAATTCTGAATAGCATTTCAGGCACGGCCCTCTGTGTGTGACCGACCTTCTGGTCCCCTAATCTCTTACTTATGCTTTATTACCAAAGTGACCTCCATGCGTCGGTCAGTCTCGAGTCCGACTTCCGGTCGGTTGTCCTGGTTAATGTCATTTTTGCTCTCAGGTCTTAGGGAGGCTGGCGTTCATACTATAATTAGGCGTGTTTTTTTATAATTTCACTGATAAAACATCCAACTTACGGACATGGACGTACTTGCGTACAACCAATGAGGCGCATTTGTTTGCAAGCACAGCGTTCGCTTTGTAAGCTTCAGAACAACAATAACATGGCTCACACCGCGCCATCTGATCACACCAGACATGGAATCATTGCAAGAAGGGAGCATCGTGTTGTAAACCAATACCCGGGTCTTTTGTCCGCACAATAACTTTACCTGGCATATGATTTTGCACAGATGATCTCGGATGATGTGTCCTCGTCAGCATATTGGCTTTAATGAGTTTCAAATGCTTGACTTCCATGATAAGCTGGTATTTTTGCGCAGCTGACGCCCAGGTTAAGTCACATTTGACATTTTTAATCAGAAGTGTTGTTCGGGTTGAAATAGCTAGATCTTTTGTGCAACCTCGTCTAGCGAGTGTTCTGGAAGTGAATGGCTTGGAGTGCTGTCACGACAGGGCGTCGATGATGAATTATGTCAATCAAACTTGTGATCCAATCACGTCCCAACTTCAGGTTGGGATCTGTTGCCATGCTCTGTATGATGTAGTACCTTAACAAAAGCAACATTAAATCCATGGAGGCAGAAGGTTGAAGGCTGAAAGGTTTTCCCAGAGAATCAGTGTTGTGAAAGTTTGCTGGCAGTCGAGAAAACACATGGTGTTGGAAAGTCTGATACCATCGGTCATGTCAGACGGGAAAGCGTGACCGTACAAACGGACAGCACTGCGTCTGGCACGCTAAGTCGTGCACCGGACAGATGAAACGTTTTCCCTACTTTTCTCTTTGGTGCCCCCAGGTGATGTGATTTTCTGTTCACCACGGCCTCTATTGCTGGTGTCTTACCTCCGAAAATGGAATCTTTTACATTCCCGAGAAGCATATTTTAATAGTTTTTAGACTCAGGTGATATTTAAATTAAGGCTTAGAGTACTCTTAAACAAACACCATCGCGTTTGTTGCCTAATGACTGCAGTGAAACTGATTTTATCCTTTGCAGGTTGCTGGACCGAAACGGCCTCACACTGAAAGATATTGACGTGTACGAAATTCACGAAGCATTTGCCGGGCAAGTCCTAGCCAATCTGAAGGCTCTGGACTCTGAATATTTCTGCAAAAACTACCTGGGTCGATCCACGCCAGTCGGCACTCTGCCTATGGACAAACTGAATCTATGGGGTGGCAGTCTAAGTATTGGACATCCATTTGGTGCCACTGGGGTGCGTTTGGTCACGACTGCGGCTAATCGTCTCCGTGCTGAAGGTGGACGCTTGGCTTTGGTGGCTGCTTGTGCAGCTGGAGGGTTAGGTCATGCGATGCTTATTGAGCCTTGCTAGATCCTCTACATCACGTGATAAGTGTTCTTCTATACCAGAAACGTTTCAATGAATAAATGTTTCCTATGCTTCGGCTAGGAGACTCACATGGAATCCTCGGTGCTTTCCAAACCTCATGATTTTGGAATCCGGTTTCCGCCATGTACACCTCATAACATACATAGCTTTCATTCTCTTGCATTTCTTCCTTCTCACTTTTTATCTTCTCGGAAACCTTGTTTATTTAGAAAGATGAGGCTTTGTGTGTGTGTGGCTGGCATGTTCCTCCAGCTTTGTGTTCAGCGCAAACTCAGTGCATGCATTTGTACACCCAGGTCGAACCAGGTATCTTAAGCAGATCGGTATCGTCGGAGGAGTCTCTACCGGATGCGCATCCTATAGCGGAGGTCCATGCTGAAGCATATAGACAGTATAGCACGTACACAGAAGGCGACAGTCGGCGAACTGTTGCAAATAAACGAATAATAACCGTCCGGTGTCTAGCTGCCATGCCACCCGATGGAAATATGAGGGCTTGTATACTGCCAAGTTGCTCAAGCTTCAGACAGGAGCTTTCGAGATGCCAGGGCTGGGTTCAAATCACAGACCTTCCGGTCAGTAAGTTGTGTCTTAACCACTGAGCTGTCTTGAACTCGCGAACGCATTGTATTAACGATTAACTAAGCTCACCATCTATGTTTTATTTATTTGCCCTTCTCATCCAGCTCTAAGTAGCTGCTTGTTCAAGACACAAGCTATAACCGAGAGGTTCTGGGCTCTAAGTCAACTCTATTCTTTCGGTTTTGTGTTTCTTAGCTTGGGCAGGGTGACTCGAATGCTGCCAATCGATTACTTGTTAGTTATTCGCCGAAAGTGAAGTATGATATTTTTTGCCTTTCAACCAGGTCTGTTTGAAATAAAACATGGTAGATGAGCTGATGGTAACTCAGTCACCTGCTTCATATACCGCTGGATCAACTCAGCCGAAGAGCTCTTTTCCGCTCAACCATGAGCAGAGTAAAAACTGCAGAGGGGTGGCTGGGCTCTAACTTAGCACTGGAGCAGAAACCAGCATACTTTAATGCCTTGTTAGTTACCGTTTCCATGGTTTTGGACCCCGAGACGCTGTACATGAACGGTTAGACACTGACAGTTGTGATCCAGTCGGTCGCTCAGTGACGCATGTGTGGCCAGCCTATTATATCCAATGCAATCCTTTCCTCTCGACCTCTCCATGTAGCCCCTGAACTCATCGTTCGACGATAGCATCTACTGTCCCCAATGTTTTGGGATGCCCTCCCGTTCCCCAGGACTTCACTGAACGAAACTGGCAGTTGGTACCACTGTATAATCTGTACACGGTTTGCGGCTGCTGCTGTTCATCAGCCAGTTTGTTCCTGTTCAAAGAAACTGAACCTTGGGGCTGATCTTATATGTTATCCTTTGGTTCATCTTCTCTTGAGCATCTTAGGATGCTTATCATATCAACTACTTACCTTGCAGGTCTCTACGACCTTCAGTACCCCTCAGCCTTGATTTCAGTCCGCCAGCCAAATCGCCGTTCTGAACAAGTTCAGTATATTTCAAATAAACTAGTCAGGCTACAAATATCAGCATTCTCTTCATGGAGGCTGAGTTGCCTACAGTGCCTAACCTAAGTGCTCGTCACTGACGAGCGCATTCGGTCTGAAAGATCTTGAGCAAGCATCTGAGCCAAAATTAGGTCCGTTGTGGTCGCGATGCGGTTCTCTTCGCATTTCCGGGCCTGGATGCGTTCACTTCTCACTGCAACTGCACTAAGCAACGGTCCCTCTTGTTTCCTATCAAACACACTCGTTCCCTAAACTAAGTGCATCAGTCTACAATAAGGACGAGACGTTAGAGGAGGCTGGTGGGCCTGTTATCCCCCTCAGATACATCACCTAGCGATATCCAACACTCATTTGTTGCCTACGATAGCCTAAAAAGGTGTGCCAAACCAGGTTAGCGTAGTGAAGGGGTCTAAACCCTGGGTGATAGTTCACGGTGGGCACGTTAATGTGAATTTGGATCTGGATTCGACGATTTGTCCACAATCTTACGTTTTTCGTGCCACCTTGTAAATTGCGTTTGACTGCGAAGTGTGGTCTTGAACAACAGCAGAATGTCCCCAAAAAGCCCTATGCCCATAGTATTGCCGACTATCGAGTCTGCCCACCTAGGTTGTTGGCCCAACCGGCCTATCCCCTCGTAAGAATTGGCCGTGTAAAGTACGTGAAGATAAGTAGAAATCCCAATAACCTAGGAGATTGGGTCACTGCTTGTGACTAGCGTTTGTATGCACACGTATCAGCCGGTATCAGTTGGTGATTTCTGCTGTGTAGACGTGCGGAGTCTCATCGTACACGTGGCCAGCTACCTAGAGGATGCGCAAGCGTGCGCTATGCTTCCCAGCACAAATAGTTGTATTTCTAGTGTGACGGTGTATAATACTGATGAAGTGTGAAAGCAGTTTATTGTCCGGTGTCCAGGCTCCGGACCCCGTATCTGACAAACGTGAACGTTACTATGGAAATTATGGAACCGCTTTGCAGTGTTCGTTTGTAATCGTTTAATATTCAAAAAATGTCTAAGAAAGTTCAAGAGGACGCTTGGGAATGTTCTCTTTTCAAAAACTGAAGATGAGACGTTTACTTTCGTGTCTAATAGCTTGTAACCGCTTGGTTCGTGTTTGCTAATAAATAACTTCGCAACGAAGGGCTTTCCTCTTTTCACTTGTACGTCCCATAGCTACTGACCCCTCACGTCTATTGAGCTGTCTCAAAGTGGAGTCCCGTCTACTGGCTCGCTTCTTGTATGCCGATGGGTTCTGTGACAGTTTCGGAGAGGGCAACAACTCCGGCAGATTCGTCCCTCTTCATTTTGTCTTTCGTTCAGCCACAACGATGTTTCACCTCTATTGAGGCTCACCAGCGCAGCGTTTACAGAGGTTCGAACCATAAAGCAACGAATCCCTTGTGATTAAATATTCAAACACTTGGCCGATTAAGTTATTACAACATGGTGGCTCGATGCGCTAGAAGGTATTTGAGTTCGCATTCTTGGTCTTGGAGTGGTAGCGCTTTTTGTGGCCAATGGTTTGCGAGTGAACATCCACTACCCTCCATTTAGGGGATGGATTTACCTCTGATTTTCCGTTGGGTTTTCTAGTGTCCTGTAAGTTAGCAGCTTAGGTATTGATCTAGGTATTGAGCTAAATTTTAGCTTATTTCGAATAGGGTTTCTGGTTTATCCTGCGGATTATCACCGTGTTTATCAACCATTTAGTCTTCTGTGGCGGGCTTCTATATCGGACAAAAAACCTCGTGAATTTTCGAGAATCCTTTGGGGCAGGCAATTACCCTAGAATCCCTCAGTATTTGTTCGAGTATGCCTGGACAGTCTCTGGACATCCAAATGTGACCTGAAATACAGCAATGACCTATGGACAACTGACATGCAGCACTCACGTCACGGCCACTGAAGTTGGAGGCTAGTCGAACTCTCCCAACCTAGGAGATTCCTGTTCCCGCTTCTCGTCGGAGATCGGCCGCTTCCCTAGGCAGACAGGAAGTGTACCGTTGGCTCAGTTGAGATTGCTCAGTAACAAATTTGTTTCTTCGGGACTGGAAGAGATATTCTACTGGCATCCCGAGCACCCTTTCGCACCTCGTTGAGGATTTCCGAGGCAACACTGAGTACGTGAGAAAAGTTGAACTTTTTGGATGTTCCAGACGTGAATGTCCGTCATGCATCCTTTCGGTTAGACTCAATGAAATACTGAGTCCAATTTTTTTCCAGAAGTCTCTTAAGGTAATGATCCAGTAACTTCGTTCCTTTACGATCATATCTCGGTGATTAATCGGTTTAGCCCGATAACGTACTTCAGTTTGTCAGTTCATTTAAAGTGCGTATTTTATAGGCTCTGTCAAATATGACTTACCAACCATATTCCTTTGGTATGAAACGGCAGTTTCCATTCTAGCGTTTTCTGAGAATGTTCCAAAAAGCTGACCTTCTATTCTGTGTATCCTTATGGGAAACGGAAATAATTGGATAGCTACACAACGACCGCTTCAAATTCAATCATCATTTATAGGAAGAATCACGAAGTGAGTAGTTTCCATGATCAAATCAAAGATAGCCGATAAGTCAGCGTTGACGGGAGCTCTGCAGCGGGTCGTTGGTAACCTTGTTAATGGACTGGTAAACGTTTGGCACCTTTTCGTCCAGATTCTCCACGGGTTCCGGAGAATCACAATCAGTTCGATTAGTTTTCTCCGCCGTATGATTACATATCAAAGCAGCTTCAAGTAGATTGGACTGGACTGTGAGCGAACAGATCTAAGGGCAATAAGGATCCAAAATGATTGGACTAACTTCATCTCTCATGAATGTAGGATTTCCATCCTCGGCTGTTAAATAAAAATGTGTATGCTCTTACACGAGTCTCGAAATCACTTACTGCATACAGTAGGGCGGGTGGACGAAAACGCCTCCCTTCTTTCTCCCCCAAATTCGTTCTTCCAGTCCCTACCCCGCTCTCAGTGACATCTCCGTAGGCCTATTCCTAAGGACTAACAGATCCGTTCGCCGTCCATTGCCGCTAGTTGTAATATCCACTGCTAACTCTGCTGCCACGGCCTTAGACACTTCGAAATCATTCTTCAAATCCCGACGCTCAGTTCACCTGGCGGTCTTTAACGTTCGGACCTTGAAGCAAACTGGACAGCAGACTAATAAATAAGTCGTTCAGCTATAATACCCTTTTGGTGCCTAGCTGCCGTTCCTTTCGAAGAAGCACGAGAGCTGAGCTACTGCTAGGCTGCCCAAGCCTAGACACGAGAAGTCGAGATGCAGAGGTCGGGTTCGAACCATGGACCTTCCGGTCAGTAAATTCACTGACTCTAACCACTGAGTCATCTCGCTCCAACAGCAGAATGCTATTGCATGTACACAGGAATCGCCTTCCATTGATTTGTGCTGTCCGTCTGAAAGGAGGATTCAAGACCCAAGTACGGTTGTTGAACTGAGATCCCCATCGGTTTCCGCTCGCCTCATGTTGCCCACCTCTGGCGATCCAGAAGCCGCTGCTGCTGGTTCTGTTGGGATTCATATTGTTCTGATCCACGGAGCTGAAGGGTCTCTGGTTGAATGGTTCCCCTTTGGTAGCCAATTTTTTGCCGTTCGTCTGGAAACGCCCGTGAGGTTGTCTTGTAGACGCACCGATAAATGCTGTCTGTTCATCGTATCCGATTGCGCTCCAACAGGCTGTGGCTCTTACACACTCAAAGATAGTTTTTACGACGTTTTGAGTGCCTTGTTGCAGCGGTCTAAATGCTCAGATATTGTTATGGTTGCTGAAGTTATGAATACGCAAGTAGGTACGACTTAGTCTGCTGAAGCTCAATTGGGTGGTCGTCTCGGACAGGAATCGGGGTGCATGGACAACGGCGAACTCCTGTTGTAGTATTCTGCCGACCACATAGTGTTTTGTACAGTACTAACCTCCGGAACAACCGGAGCCGCTTGGCGTCATGGTGCCTTCCGTAGGCGAGTCAACCTGTAACAGGTAGACCACATCGTCACTATTCATAGGTGGCTTGCGTCAATAACCGACTGTTGCTCGTTCTGGAATACCTGTGTGGATCCAGACCACGCACTTGTTCGTTGCTCTTTTCAGGGGTGCGCACACCTCGCCTGACCATTGAGAAGTCCTCGGACCCTTATGTGAAGCAAGTCTACCAAAACAACCTATTGAGGCCCCTTTCGGACAAATCTGATGTTGACTCTTCCTGAAAGGTACTATCCGCAACCCTGAAAGGCTTTGTGCACTGCTTATGGGGCGGTACAAACAACTGGCTCTGAGCACTGAATCTTGAGCAACGCTGTAGATTTACTCGAAGCTCGGACACTTAATACTCCTGGTCGGGACTACAATACCATTTGATGAACTGTCAGACTTCAGGTGAAAAGGAGTACCTGTCGGAATTCAGAAGTTTGCTGGGTCCAGAAAGCTGAGATGGAGCAGGTGGAAAACTCCGGGAATGTGCGTAAACTATTTCAGCTGATCCGCGCAACAGACCCAAAGAGGTCTCTGGTGAGTGAAACAATCATCTGGTATTGTTGTCGAAGAGGATGATAATGACACCCTTCGACTTGGATAGTCCTTGATCTGCCTAATAAAGTCACTTGCTATGATTCGATTGGTATTTTGGCAGAAAATTAACTTCTAAATAGCTTGATCATGGGAAAGAATTCTCGCTCATCGCTATCTTGGTTTTCACGACAGAAACAATTGAAAACGACTTGTTATTTGTTCGTCTCATACCGTGAGATCAGGACAACTGTGTTCCCGGCACTTTGTAAGGTACTAGGCCCGTTTACTATCGGGAAGTTTAACTGCTTGTGACGGTAATCTCCCGATAAATGGTAGATCTCGAGGAAGAATTTTGCAACATTAGCGATCTCATTTTAGGTTTTGACAGTCTGCGAGGAAGCTTCCCTTTTGAAAGTAGGTCGATAAGTCTTGTGATATCTGATCAGAGGGGCTCCTACAACGAAAGAGCTTTCTAACCAATCCCGCAAGGTGATCCTCCTTCGGGAGAATGTGAGCGTAGATGTAGGTAACTTGAAACTCTAGTATGCGCGGTGCAACACGTGCTGAATTCCCCTAATCTTCATATCATGTCTGGCTGCTGCCTCACATTAAGGGTTTTGAGTTACTTTGTGGGCTGAATAGAGAATAGTAACGCTGTTTGTGGTTTCTTTCTTGTTTCCGTCTCGCTTTTCAAGTCACCACTATCCTCTAAGAACAGTCGATGTGATATTCAAAAAATGATCAATGAGAGACTCACAAAATCTCATCTGCCTATTGTACACTCACGAAAATGGCTTCCACTTAAATAACGGCTTTCGCCGTAAGTTTAGGTAGCCGCAGGGTCACATTCCGCCTGTTTGGCTGCACAAGCTTCGCCCGTCTAGCGAGTAGCAGCATCCAAAGAAAACCAACTGTACGATAGTGCACAAGCGGTACATCTGCAGCTTAAATGGACCTGAAAGGTCACTTACTTTTATGCTGGCTCCAGTGTTATTCGATAAGTCATTCAATAAAACCGAAATGCGGTGCGTGAATATTTTATGATAAGCAGCTTTTGGCACCTCATTAAAGGGCCGAATTGGTAGTTTCTGGAGGCAGGAAGTTTGTATTACTGGGATCCATTACACTGTGAAGTTGAGTTAAACAAGTACTGAGTAGTAACGATATTTGTGACCAGTGGTTGACAGGGTTAAGCAGTTTCCGGACGTTTCGGAAGTTACAGATGCTCTGGTTTGCAGCTCATGAATTTATTGTTCGGATTTGTCATTCGCCCGTTAGAAAATTCGGATTTTACGTAATTTCTGATGATCAGTCAGATTCATGACCTTTCTTGGGAGAGGGAGGGGTAGTGGAGAACCAAGTCGTGGATTCTAGGGGGTCGAAGCGCGACTCTTTTTAAAAACAGGTAATGCTTCTTTCTATTCTCAGGAGTAGGGATTACCATAACAAGTTTTACGATTTAACACTGGTGACGGGAAACCTCAACGGACCTATCTAAAAAATGAACATATCGAGCACGAGTAACGTTCGCCGTGTGGTATTCGGTGAGAACCCAATACGTAATGCATTATGGGTCAGCATTACTTCGACTTTTTCTGAGTGTAACTAACAGTCACCCAACGCTGTTCTCTGCTCGTTCTGTGAGATTTAAACTCTGCTTAGAATAGGAGTGCATTATGACTGTAGTCAAATCTAGATGTGCTGTCGTGTCTTCTGAGCCAAACATCTGAGAAACAGGGGAATGAATGATGAATGACATGATGTCGCATCCCACAGAGGTGTCACTGTTCTGTTTGCGTAAGTTATGCTTCCTTTTGGCGGCTTGTCTAGAACTCCTACGTCCGCTTCTGTTTTCAGAGTCAAAATTTGATGGACGTCTCTTGGTATCGCTAATTCAGAAACCTACGGCTGCACGATCAGGACCGTCAATATTTTACAGCTCACTTCCTCCATGGCAGGCCCCACTGTGGGTGGCAGCTTATCCACATTGGCTGATACCTCGTTAGATGATGGAGGACCATGGTTGCGTGCGTGCACTAGGAAACGCCGAGAAAAGTTGGGTGCTAAACTAAAACCCGTGCTCCGTTGCTCGACAGCACAGCGACCTGATGGCCGCCGACCTCCAGCAGGACTTTCTGACCTTGTGGAAGATGATGATATTGAAACTTTGAAATCTAAATTTGCCTCAACCCGAGCCTACTTCCTAAACTCAGACAGCGGTACTCACTTTTTAGATGCGCTACTAGCTGATCTTCGTGAAGCTTTTTGTGACATACCCCTGGATGAACGCGATAGTATCGATGTGCTTTGTCTGGGCCTGGGCAATCCCGCTGTGGATCGTGCAAGTTTGCGACAGTTGGCTTTGTTGGATCTGCTGATTGAACGAGATCCCCGTTTAACTCGGTCCCGCACACAACTCTACGACCCAGTTTTTAGATCCGTATCGCGTCAGTTCATTCACCATTTAGGTATGAAGGTGAGTTATTGATTGTGACACGTGATCCTGTGTGCATCCCTCGCTATTGGCTCACTGCTGGATGTATATTTGCTAGCTTGTTCCATAATTCCACTGACAAACCGTTACTGCTGAAACAACCTTGAAGGAAATCTAAACAATATGCAACCATATTGTCATAATTCGTGTGTGTTTATTATTAAACTTACCCTATATATCCATATTGAACCTTTGCATGTACATTTCAGCTCATCTACGATTGTTCTTAGACAAGTAAAACGTTGTTTATCCTCGATAACCCGGACTCTGTTCTAACTCGTTCTCGGATACATTCTAAACCTCTCAGTTTACTTGTGTAAGAACACAATAGATCCGCAGCTACGACCTCGGTTCTTCGTCGCTGATCCAAACTCCGCAGATGCAACAAAACACTGAAATTACTGGTTTCGTACCTTCGACACCTATCTGATAACTGTCGAATCTTCTAAACCCGACAAACTTGAAACTCTCACCCACCCTTTTGGATCCGCTGGTATACGATTACATTGCTGATTACACCTACTATGAATCTGCGATCGACACGTTACGAAAATTATATGTCCGCCCAAAAAATGTCATATATGCACGCTACCTGCTGCAGACCTACAAGCAGGAGAACGGACAGGATACTGATCAGTTCGTACGAAAACTGAAATCATTAGCCAAAGACTGAGTTCGGATCGGTATCTGCAACTGAATATCAAGATGAGTGCGTGCGTGATGCTATAATTAATGGCCCGACGTCCACGTACATCCGCGAAAAACTTCTAGCACAGAGCGAACTCACTCTGGACCAAGCATGTCAGCTTACTAGATCCCTCGAGTTGGCTCACAAACAGTCACAGTCATATGTTAGTAACGAACCTATATCCTGCTCTACGATTCCGCCCATTTCACAGAATCCCGAACTACGTGTCGATCCGACCACTTCTTTAAAATCCGTTCAAACATGTTATTTCTGCGGCTATGATAGACATCCTCGTTCAAAGTGCCCCGCTCGAGAAGCCGTTTGTAATCTTTATGGTAAACGCGGTCACTTCCGGCGCGTGTGTCACAAACGGTGTAGCATGTTTTCAGCGATCTATTAACAATATCATTAGGTCTGAAAAGCAAGTATGCCCACATAGACAATGTGACTATTTGTGACAGTATCCAAGATGAACACGACCCCAATCTCCGATCATTTTTAAGAGCTACAAGGAAGTATGGAATCACGCTCAACGATAACAAAACCGTCACTGCTTCAAAAGTTATCCGCCTCCTAGCTTATGAGGTTTCAAAGGGCATCATAAGGCCAGACCCTGAACGCATGGAACCTATCTGTCAGTTACCTCCTCCGCGCACTACCACGGAAATGCAACGCGTCATCGGTATGTTTGCATATTACGCCCATTGGATATCTTCGTTTTCTGACAAAATCAACAAACTGATAAAGAACAAAACATTCCCTCTACCTGCCGACGTTGAATTAGCCTTCGACAACCTAAAAAAGGAACTAGAAAATGCTACGCTAATTACAATAGATTATGACGAGCCTTTGGTTGTTGAAACGGATGCCTCTGACGTTGCCATAGCCGCATCCTTCAGCCAAAGCCATCGACCGGTGGCCTTTTTTTAGAGGACACTCAACGCGGGCGAGAAGAATCATTCTGCCATCGAGAAGGAGGCGTATGCTACCGTTGAACCCATCAGGAATTGACGGCACTATCTACTCGGAAGACCCTTCAAATTGATCACCGATCAGCGTTCCGTCACATTCATGTACGGCGGTGGACAGAAGGGTAAAGTGAAAAACAACAAAATACAGCGCTGGAGGATTGAGTTGTCCGAGTACAAGTATGATGTCATATACCGACCTGGCAAGGACAATCATGTCGCCGGCACTCTGTCACGAAACGTATGTGCTTCCATGAGGAGCAACAATCAACTTGGAGAGCTCCATAACTGCCCTTGCCATCCAGGCCTTACTCGTATGTTTCATTTTGTGCGTTGCAAGAATCTCTCCTACTTCGTCGACGATGTCAAGCGCGTTATTTCCTTCTGCGAAGTGTGTGCCCAACTGAAGCCAAGATTCTGGAAGTCCTCTGGTAGACTTATTAAAGCAACACAACCTTTTGAGCACCTGAGTTTAATTTTAAAGGTCCCATGCCATCTAATACACGCAACTGCTATTTACGATAATTGAAGAATTCTCCAGATTCCCATTTGTATTTGCGTGCGCGGATATAACCTCAGCAACACAAATCTTCTGTTTGTTCGGAATGCCAGTCTATATCCATTCCGACAGAGGCTCATCGTTCATGTCGTCTGAGATCAATAGCTTTCTTCTGGAGAAAGGTGTTGGTATGAGTCATACATCGGCTTATAATCCACCGTGTAACTGTCAAGTTGAGCGTCTCAACGGCACCCTCTGGAAAACAATAAGCTTAGCGTTGAAATCTCACAATCTTCCGCCATCCCATTGGGAATCTGTACTCCCTGATGCTCTACACAGACTCCGGTCACTGTTATGTACGACCGCTAACTGTACTCCACACGAACGCTTGTTTCAATAAGCACGTCGCTCAATCTTTCGAATCTTGTTACCATCTTGGTTGGCCAACCCCGGTCCAGTCCTGCTGCAGCGAGGTGATAGGTCATCCAAGTATCAACCGCTAGTAGAAGAAGTCGACCTTCTGAACTGCAACCCACACTACGCACTCATTGCTCATCGAGACGGAAGAGTCAAAACCGTGTCCCTTCGCCGTCTAGCCCCAGCGGTTCAGAACACAACTGACGACGTTCTCAATCTATCTGAATCCAATGGGGACACCGAACACCCAGATATGACTGAAACAACCGGACGTCAGCCCGATAGCTCTCAAGCACCTGAACCCTCTTCGATACCGTCCTCCGAAGACCAACCGAGTTATCCTGAAATCCTAGAACAACGGCGACGCATTCATCCTTACAGTTTGAGGAACAGAGAAGCCTGACTCAGTCCATCATCCCCTATCTACGTCAGCACATATGTGTCCATTCAAACAATGCCGGGGTGAATGTCATGATTTTTGTGTACTCATTATTATACTTACCCTATACACCCATATTGAACCTTTGCATGTACATTTCAGCTCCTCCACGCTTGTTCTTAGACAAGTAAAACTTTGTTTATCCTCGATAACCCGGACTCTGTTCTAACTCGTTCTCGGACACAGCCTAAACGTCTCACTTATACATTTTTGTTTTCAGCTACCGTCCGTTCACAACTTCCTGTTTCAACTAGGGACTCCTTGCCCTCTCCTCAGTTGTCACCATGAGCACCTCTTGAGACGGATCTGTCGTTCTGTGAAGAAGTGCGAAACTGTTTATAGCCAAATTTCGAAACTTATGGTCACGTCGTGATATCAGGTTAACTGCTACGTTGTATCCGATTTTTTTGGATGAGAAACGCCTCTACTACGAGATGCAGAAACAGGAAGGCGTTGGCTTTTTGACCGGAGATACTGGACCTTATCGCGGCCCGACGGTTTCCGCACCTGACTGTCTCATTGAGTCATAACTGTTAGGATTTGAACGGGTACGACCAACGACTATACGTGACTTGAGAATGAACGCACAAATCCCCAACTATGACGCGATTCCAACCACTCCTAGGGCAGAGAGAAGAAGACCGGACCTTCGGAGGACAGCTTTTGCTGCCTCAACCAGAGGCAAAATACAGCGGGAGCTTCGTCGAATGTATATAATTTGAACGATCTTGGGGAACGATAAATTCGTTAGCACACACAAAATCCAACTGACCAATTCGAGAGAAGCGTGATCCTTTTGGGATAATGTGCAACATGTTGAAAATGGCCCGAAAATTCAAAATTTTAGAAAATAACTTTGGCAATAACTCAGCAAGTAAACGATTTTTGGAGATACTGATATCCCCAATATACTACATGTCCACACTGCATATAAACAGTCCCTCGGATAGATGGTGGATGAACGACAGCCTCAGACCTCTGTATGTATGTGACTGGAACAAGTACGGCACTGTTCTTAAAATTTAGACTATCCTGTTGATCTTGTCCAAAGTCTTTGGTTAAGGACCTTATTGTCCGGGTAATATTCCATTCACAAACAGCCGTGAAAGTGCCGTAAAGCCACGTCAGCCTTCGCTAGGTTAAATCAGTTGCATCGCCTTATTGGCTACATACAGTAGGGAGGATAAGAGAAGATTGTGTGGCTGCTGACGCTTCCCATATTTCTTCATTGTTGTCTCGTGCTTTCCCCCTTGCGTGGCTTGATAATCGCTTCTCCGTAGATCCCAGCTATGGACAGATCAGTCAGGCATCCAGGGAAACGACCAATCGCACGCCACCGCTCACACCTCTCTCTACGCATCCGATATTGAGGCCTCCTTCTTCCTTTTTATTGCATCCTTTAACGTGTAATCTCTTAAGCCGGTCGCTCAGGAAGCTGCTTTCACGTGCACTCTGGGTACTTCATTTATCCCTATGTGATGCGTCGCAACTGTAACACCGGGTTTCTTCTGGTTGTGCAACTCGACCCCGCGACCCGATAGGCTTAAAAGTTTTCAAACATTTGGTCACCAATGTCTCCCTAGCAGAGCACGAGTTAGCTGTTTGCAATGTGTACGCAAAGAATGATGCGTAAGCGAGTACACCTTGCGAATCAATCGTTAGTGCAGAAGGTGAAACCTATTGGGTTATTACGCATGCACAAGGAAAGCGTTGTTTTTCGTTCAAAACCATTGTTGGCGGAGGGTTCATGGAGTGTAGGCAATGTTAAACGAAAGCAGTCACCGTCAAACTGAGTGCTACGGGATTTTCTAGCCCTACAGACAAGGGTCCACGCGATCCTCTCTGCAAATAATTGCAAAATCTACGGGACATAGTAAGCAACCGGTCCCAGTGGCGTTCATGTTGTCATTCCCTAGCCCTAGTGCCCAGCTAAAGTTCCGTAATAAGTAATAAGCATTCATCCATGGCACCCTGTTGGTGCACAAGTAACACTCAACTGGGAGGTAGCACGACTGCTGGGATGCTACCACAGAGAACCATTCAGGAAGCCCGGGGGGTTCGAACCACAGACCTCTTCAATAGCTTCGCACCTTAGCCACTGAGCTATCTTGAGTTAACAAGTTCGTGAGCTGGACTCAGGTTGAATGAGGCTCGCAAAGGATGCTGGTTTCACTCCGTCGATAGTGCCTTACCCTGACTTGATGCTCGACTGTCTTTTTTCAGCAATGTTCACGGGTGTGGGAACTTTATTCATAGAGGGTCTTCCCAAGAACACGGCACTTTTTGACACTAGGTCCCTACTTTTCTCTTTTCCACCGTTTACCAAAGCATTCCTTCCACATTGTTCTGTGGTGGTTAAGCACTAATTACTGTGATGATGTGTTTTCTGTCACTGACCTAATGTAAGCCACCACCTCAAACAAGTTGAATAACTCAAAAAAGCTACAGTTACGTGAACTAGTTGGGGTGGATGAGCGAGTGGCTATATTCGCATGATGCAATTATTCGAGAGAAGCCCACTTTGATCAATATGTTCGTCAAGTTTGACGTGTTTTCCTATGTAAGTAACAGCCAAAACCAGCGTTGTGCGATTTTTTACACTTTTGTGCAGGGCATTAAGTATCATATATCGCTCAAGTGACTGCACAATGTGGGTCCTGATTCTCCGTTCTTCGGAGAAAATTGCCAACTGAACGAGAAGTTGTATATTCCGAACAGCTGAAGACAATGCTTTTGAGCCAGAATACCATTTTTATGGTTGTTTGGCCGTTCAGTAAACATGAATTGGATTCTGTAAATCCGTGTAAAGCACCACGTCTTCGGTTCGATTCCAGCTCGCAGGTGCGTTTGTTTTATCCTTCTCTATCAGCTCGCCTCTATTGAACAAGTGTATCAAAAAGACTCACCATAAACCATCTCCTACGATTAAATATTAAACTAATTGGACGCTAAACTTTTGATAACTCCTAAGTCATTTGCAGACGGTGACATTGATATTCGATTGAGCACCTTGCACCGTTTTGCCCGCCTGCCTCAAAATTTTCAACTTTTGCGATCCCAGGTTATTCAACGTAACGAAGAAGCCTGTTACCAATTGGACCCCAATCGCCATCATTTGGTCATACTACCTCATTGTGCCCCAGTTTTGATCAACAACCTGTTGTTCACCAATTGGGCTCTGGATGTGATCAGCCGTATGGTATTGTTCTCCAATGGTTGGAAGGAAGTTCGGTGTGAACTACTGGCGTCGGGAGAACCGGAGAGTTTGATCGCAGAGGAGCTGGCCTACATCTATAGCCTGGAACCTCTTGTCACTGTAGGCTGTTGCAACCGTCCGATGCGATCAAAACGGCGTGGCGGTTCCAAGAGGACTGAAGAGTTAGATTTTGAGGGGATGCGTGTGCAATGGTTCCGTCGCATGGACCTGCTGAGTCTTCCCCCCGGAACATGGACCATCCGATCCCCAAATAAATCAGGACACTCCTTGAATTCGACGGAAGGATCGGGTCTGGTACATCCGAAGGCCATTGTCAGAGATGATCGATTTTATGCTGACCTCATTGACCAGCAAACAGTCTCTCATTTTGTCGATACATTGTCAGCTGAATAAAATTTTGCAGTTGAAGCGATTCTAGGTATTATGTTAATCGGGATGGGGTAGTTGTAGGCTGATAGTATAATTGGCACGCATCAGGAATAATCTGACTGTAGAACGTTGGTGCGAGTACGCATCGCCTACTTCGCTCAGCAAAAACCATAGCTAACTGATCGCTGTCATGGTGTCATGTGGGATGCATTTGGTAGATCCTCTGAATAGTAAACGTTCTAGCTACTCATCCTTCCTGTAAGTAGTATGCGAAAATCAACCAAAATTAACCAGCAGCTGAATGCGGCTTTCGCTGTCTTTGTAGTTTCCGAATTTGTATCGAAATTCCATCCTACCTAGAAATTAATATAAGTTTTGCCTAACATACCGTATTTGTGCACGAAGCCTAAATGAAACGCGCACGGGTCTCTTGTTGGTGGTGTTCTTCAACAGATAGTGCAGTGCAAAGCTTGTCTCATTTTTCGATCCGGTTGGTACTTCAAATATCGCGCATGTACGGAACGGTTGTTTTGTTGTACTGGGTTCGTTTGTGCTTTTAAGTGCGGTTACCAAAACCTGTGACCCTACAAAAAGGCCTTCTTGGTCAGCAGTGTGGTAATCATTCCTTCAATGTCGTGTTCATGATCCCCGGTCGACCGCGTAGTGTGGACCACAGTGTTGTTCAGTCAACACTTGGCGTTGGGCTTGGAACTTCTGACTCATTCGAAAATATTTAAATGCACTTTCTCATTCACGCGTTGCTTAGTTGCTGGTCTACACGAACTATCACTACCTGTCAACTGGAAAAGGTTTGGGATCGACTGAGTAATCATCGTTTCAGAGGTCAGGTAAACAATCGGTGGATTTATTGCCGCGTAGCGTTTCGCTTTTGACACGAAACCTTCGTCAGGCCTAGTGAATAAGTTAACGGGTTGACCGAGTTTCAAAATAGTTGGGAAACTAATCCGCGGGACTTCTTACTATCGGCCGACTTGATCTCAAAAATATTCCAGTTGACTGAAATCACCTACGGACCATGTGTTCGGAAATTATCAAGTGAATACGTTCGATTGGTGAGACTGAAAGCAACCTGGGGGGACCATCGCGTTTTTAGCATTATATGCATGAAGCTTGACATAATTCCCAAATCTATTATTGTTAAACCGCTCGATACGTCTCTCGCTTGTACTCCAATTGCTTTTTCAGCCGCCAATTTCCCCAAACAGAAGGTTCATCTAACCGCCCAACGTTTGTCTGTTTATTCGCCTCCACTTATGTCATCTCAACCACCACCTTCAGTCCGCACTCACCCGCGGATTTCGATTTACTTAACATCAAAGCAACAGGAGTAAAATCATCTTACAATCAGCAGTGCAAAGACAGACAAATACGTAAGTTCGAAAAATTGCTTCCCAGGACCAGCCAGTTTAGTCAACCAGTAGGAAAGGAGCTATCTGTTAGCTATTGCAGCGTAGTCACTTTATCACATCACCCTTAATTGAGGAGGACATTATCTTTTAGAGAAAGAGTTGAATTTCGCAGTAAGTAAAAGGGCAGAGAAGATATTTTCTAGAGTTAAGTCCGTGTTTCAGAATTTCCTGCCACGGAAGCGGAGAAATTACGGGTATAGTTGGTCACAGTCCTAAAGTCCCAACAATCAGGGGCTCCAGAGCCAAGAGCCTTAAACACGTCAAAACATGTAGACAGTATGGTAATCACAAAAGTAGATAAGGGTAAAGCCACCGTCGTCATGAATATGAGTGACTATCTGCATCAAGTTGGACAATAACTAACTTATGGGTCCTACCGACAAATTAGCAGCGGGACGATTACGTGAATAATGAATGAGAGTAAGGTTGAAGTCGGAAGGTATTTAGGGTCGGTGGTAAATCATCCGCAGCAAGGCAAGTAGTATCCAATGTACCCAAAATGTGCGACTCAAGCACGACTTTATGGGCTACTTAAAGTTCGAAAGGAGGGTGCCCCGTAAGACCGATAGGGGATGGCATAGGATCACCACCACATGAGCTGGCCACATTTCTGGCACGTGTCCTTAAACCACTTACCAACATAATATCCACACGACCAAAATTCGTATGACTTTGCTGCAAAAAGCGGCTTGGTTTCCGTTAGAGCTAGACGAAGTTCTCGTTAATTTTGATGTCAACTCGGACGCTTTGGAAGTAGCAAGGCAGACAAAATGTTTCAAGAACGAACGCAAGACTCCGTAGACGAAAGAGTTGAAGGCATCAAAATGTGCTTAAACTTCGGTCACATTGTTTTCGACTCAGTTATACGCTCTTAAGAACAAGGTCTAGCAATGGGATCTCCAATATCCCCCATTTCAGCCAGTATGTACATGGAAGTCTTTGAACTGAAAGCTTTAGACGGATTCCAGAGTCCATCGAGGGCTTTCCAACGTTACGGAGATGACACGTTCATTGTGATAAAGCGCGATGACGCTAACGGAGTCTTTCAATATCTTAGCGCTTTGTACCCTCACATTAATTTTAGAATGGAGCTAGAGTTCACACCTGGTACACTCCCCTTCCTTGGCTGCATGACACACAAGAGTGATGGGAAATTAAAAGCGGCTGTTTACCGGAACCCAACAGAGAGTGGTGTGGTCTTAATCTACTCATCAGCAAATGCTAGTGTAGTTTCAGTAATGTAATACTATATATATATATATATATATATATATATATATATATAATACACTAGAATAAGAACATCGTTTACAAAGGAGGTGCAGCGCGACTTGAGGTAAAAAAAGGACTTCAGGACAGCGGATACCCAGTGGGCTTAATTAAGCGGCAACTAACACGTGTAGTGGCACCAAGACCCATCAAGGAATGGGTCGGAACAGCGGTCATCCCACACAGAACAGTGACATCTGAAGTCATTAGAAGTGTTGAATACGGTTAACATTATAGTAACATTCCAGAAGGGGGGAACTTTACATTCAGTGTTGGTGCGGTCGAAAGATCGCATTCCGTCCAATATGACTAGGGATTGTGTATACAAAATAAAATGTAGCAACTGTATGAGGGTTTACAAATGTCCAGTAGCCAGGGAGTTATACACCAGTGAGCATAAACGGGGCATAAACAGATGACCCAGAAACGTAGATGAATATCAGGCGATAGTCAAAGATGTGGCAATGGCAGAGCATGCACTGGACACTGGGCACAGAATAGATTTGGAAACTGTGGAAATTTTTAGACACCACAGCGACTGGTGACCTAGGCGGTGAAAATTGCCAAGCATCCCAGCGTGAATAAACTAGAGGACGTAGAACTGCCATGCGTGTGGAGACCAGTTTTGAATCATCTGGGGTGACAGAAGGCGATGTGCGCTTATAACTGAGATGTTCTGGGTCTAAAAGTACAAAACCTAAGCATAATTAGATCCACTTACTCTCCCCCCAACCGCAGTCCAATTGTCCTGGTACCCCTTGCCCCTGACAGACCAACAAAATCTGTGAACGTCACTCGAGAGGAATTTTCATTTAAGGTGTCCTAGGTCAGAAGAGCAAGGCTGCAAAGCCCAAATTCAGCTTGAAGACAAGCCCCTCTAACCAATCTATCGCAATCTATCATCCACACTCGCCAACAAACGATAACTTTAAACTGACATCCAGCACTGATCAAGTCGGCTTGCCGTAAGAAATTTCACTGACTGGTTTTCTGACTGCCTTAAACTCGGTCAACCCGGTAACTTATTTAGTTGGTCTGACGAAGCTTTTGTCAAAAACGAAAAGTTGCCCAGGAATAATTCCATCGATTCTCTTCCAAGCCTCTCCAGGAGTATCACTTCCTCTCTAAAGTGCTGAAGTTTATATATTTGATCACTGTTAGCCTAGCTGATTATCCTCTATTTAACAGAGTGAAACCGCCCTAGACAATCAGGTTGGATCGATAATAGTGCCCTCTGTCAAAAAGCGTGCGTTCACAAACGTTTGAGCTTCACTGCCATTGTAACTGCCCCTTTCTCGCGTTGAGCTGTTCCGGTATTCCTTAAAAGATACCTCATCAAAATTCTTTAGATTATCTGACAAAAATCTTGATTGTCCTGGCGGACAACTCAAGCGAAATTGTCACGGCTGTGTTCAACGTTCCATGTTTCACTTCGGATTCCGAAAACCGCAAGAGACCCCCTTAACTGACATCGAGTGACCTTTAAGTTCCTAGTGAGATAGCGTTTGTCGGGTCATACAAAAAAGGGTTATCCAACCTTTTTAAAAATGCCATCACGTCTCAACACGAAAAATATATCGATCCTTCGAGTCGCTTATTCTCTGCCGTCTTGCAGCAGGCGGGTTGTGTGGACCACGTATTTACATCGATTAAAGTTTTACAGCGACGAAATGCTTACAGGTGATCCAAAATTTTGTTTCCTTTGGTATCACTGTGGGGTATTTGGTTTTATTGATCAGGATATCATTCTAAATAGGCTTGTACAGCTATCACTTGTATTTTGGACTCGTCTGCTAAGGAACATTTTGAATGTTTAACTTTAATTCAGTGACCTTCAGCGTGGGCGATATTGCATCTTGGTGACTCCTTCTTATTTTGAATGCCGCAATATCACTCCATAGATCGTTCTCACATTCATCTGTCGAATGATACCGCACCATTCCCAACCGATAGTGAACAGCTAACAACATTGGGATGACAATAACTCTGTTATCAATTGGGAAACTGTTCCATTTGACATGGACAGGATACCCACTGCACAGCGCAAGAAACGTACATACGTTAGAAATCGACACCTTTCGCTCTATAGTAGTTGTGAGGAGGACCCTATGTCACCCATCCTACCACCTGTACCTGATTTGATAGTCTGCCACCCGACCACGATATCAGCATTAGTCCTAACTTAGTCACAATTCCTGAAGAGAACGACTAGGTCGAATGCGGTAGCCCGGAAATCTGAGATCACTTCAAGCCCAGTGGTCAGCTTCCTGATTCCGGTGACCTAGGTGAACTTCGCATCAAATACTACCTTCACTGGTATACTGAAAGCCCAACAGACGCTCTCAGGCTGAAGCCGACCGAACAATTTTTATTGTAATTGATTGGACTGGCTTTTCTGTGTTCAGTGCGCTTAAGGTATAGGGATAGAATAGTGACAAGCCATGACGCTGGCTGCATCCCCAAGTTCTCTCGATTCCGAACTTATCCGGATCTACTCGGCTATATGATGGTCCTCAACACGGAACAGATGCGCATTTCCAACCGGTTCTACGGAGAGCCATATTCGGGCCAATATTTCTGTCCATTTACGTGGACCGGTCAGAATAATGGCATAACGACTAGCGGAAGGCCGTTCGAACGAACGGGATGGGGATACCTATTCGGCAAACCGCACAACTACCCGGATATCTAATTACTGAGATAAAACGTTCATCAGGCAGAAACTAATAGGATACTCTCGAGACCACAATGACTGTGACGGTAATCAACCCCTATCGTAATCTGGTCAGCGTCGCCGCTGAATCTCTCGATCTAATCAATCAATCCTCCATTTCTGTGTTGTTCAGGGTAGGATTTCGTACTCTGTGCCGTCCTTGGAGCTCAGCTCCACTCCCCCAATCAGTCGTTTTACGCCAAGCAGTGCCGCACTTTCCGCCGGCTCTTCCCATCCTCAAGCGCCTGACGAACCGGTCGTCGTATCAGCAGAATATCGGTTAAGGCACACATCGAGCAATCCTACGGGTTTCATACTGTAAGCAATTGATCCGGTTACTTCCGGTGTGACCCTTCGGTTTGTTCGATAAGCTCAGGGATGGGAAGCCAACCAATTGAGCGAGAGATGCGTTTGTCATGCTGTGACCAACTTAACAGCGCAGCCGCGGCTGAAACACCCTGTCTTTCCTATTGTCACATGCTCGAGGGGCTTAGATAACTCGGTTCTGTGCCCATTTTTTTTAAAATGAGCTTGACGATCGCAGTGGTGGTTCATGCTGTCTTCCAACCACTCATTTTCATGCACCATCGAGTGTGAAGCGGGGAGCAAGACCAGTCCATGTCCTGATTCTGGGACCTTGCGTGGATCAGATGATGTCTTGCCAAATCATAGTGTTTATTGGATGTATTCTGTGGCAGAGCGTGGCGTGAAATAGTGGTGTGTTCGCCAGCCAACATTGTGCTCTGAATGTTTTGAAGGAAATCGTCCGATCCTCATTGTTCTGATCGCTCGACTTCATTCAACTACTTACTGTGTGTTAGCTCCTTTTTGTTGCAGCAAACTTCTTGTGCACAACTTACGTGTTTCACACCCACATCTGTTGGCCATTTATGCGATAAGCAGTTGGGCTTGTGATTGCTTTATTGAGGTACATCATGCATTGGCCACCGTAGCAGTGGTAAAAACCTGCAAATATTGACAGGGTGGTCAGTTGACATGCTCGTGTAGGTAGGTGTGCGCTTGTTGAACACTCAGGTTCTAACAACCGTCTGGCGCCTGGAAATGTTTATTCTTGTTCACTAACAGACACCCAAAATTCCGAGGAAAAAGTCCCCCCTCCCACAGCGACGCCTACTTCATCTTGTGTCTGAATCTTATAGCTTTTGACGGCAAAGATCTGGTAATATAAAACGAAGTACAATAATATTCGAAAAAATTGGTAATTAACTTCGTGATCAACACCTTAGTTCAAGGGGTTTGTCATTAGAGCGTGAAAATATTGTGGTAATATGCGCAAATATTGTAAAACTCATGCAGTTCACAACCCAACTATGTAGAACTAGTTCAAATGTACTAATCCTCCAGTGAGTTTACTAATCTGGTCTATCATCAATGGTAGCCATGTTTTTGCTGCATATTCTCAACTCTGTCGATTCTGCAGTCTGTAACGCAGCTATCGCTCGCGCTTTTGTGTGTTTGTTTCCGGACCCGTGATTGCTTCAGGTTCGGTAGCACTGGCGTCGATACACGGGTGCACTGCGTTGAAGTCCTGCGACAAGTTGCACTCTCCAGGAAGTGGACAGCGGATCGCATCGAATCTTTCACCATTATATTGTTATTACAAGGAGCTAATTTAATCCACGGCTGTTGACCAGTCAGACCAGGTGCTCGTGGTGTGCTGATTGTGGGCACACTCAACTGTTGCTCCCGTAATGTTTGCCAACACATCACTCACCGTTGGTCACACCTAGAGGGACTCTCGAACCGCTGAGCTCTGGTCCTGAGGAGCCTAGCCACACTGATAAAAAGGTATAATCAACCAGTGTCACGCGCTCACCTAATCGGGCAGTGTATCAGAGTTCAACAACAGCGAAAACTGTGTAGAATGGATGACCTGATGGAGGCATTGGAACTAAGGCTGTAGCAACCTGCTAGTCCAGAGCCGATCGAACGGAAAGATGTTTACGGTGTTCCGGCATTTCTGCTGCCCAGCATCAATTTACGTGCACATGCTTCAAATTACAAGCTGAAAAAAGTTTTCAGTGTGCATATTAGAACGAATTCTTCGTATGCGATTTACACTAGATCATTTTCAATAACCAGTTAGTGCACAAAATTGAACAATGTCAATGTTGTTGTACGTCAACTAATCAACCGTTTCTACTGAAATGTGCACAGCCCACAGGAGTTTTCAGCATGTCAACAGATTGGCTGAAATTCACAATTCAAGAAAAAATGGACTTTGGTGTTCCAGTTTTAGATGTTGGTGCCGGATAATACTAGGGTTACGGTTGACTCCAGGGACAAGGAACAGGTAGAACGCTTTGTGGAGCCCAACCACCCGTTAGTGCTTTCCGCCGACTCCTGAACCCTTCGTAGATTGAGCTTGACCGAACATGAAATTGACCTATAATGCAATAAATACATTTGCAAAGTTGTTCATTCTACGGATTAATGTGACATTTATACTACTGAATCATTCCAGTAGTAAAACGGTAGAAAATCAAGCCTACAGATAGCTGAATATAGATGTAATGCAGGCTAAAAGAAACCTTGACAGACATCATCCGATGGGTCCAAGTGTATAAAAGGCTGTGGATTAATCTTAAGCGTTTTTTGGGTGGCTATAAACGAACCGGCCAATCCCACTTTCTGCCGGTAGATAATTTAGTGACACAAACTCAAATGCTGAGAATTGCCAAGCTAAATTACGCTGATACCTGACACACTGCATCTTACAGGTTACATCAACGACAATCCCAATAAATTATAATTTGAGGTATATTCCAAACCATAAGTGAACCGAATATGTGAGAATACATTGGGCCTGATGTAACACTAAAATAACCATTGACTGCAAACTCAACACGAGCACGTCTATCATGTTTGACCACATAACTGGATAGGGTCACATTCGGTTATGTAGTGGTTCGACAGCACAGTACGCCAAGTGTTGTTGGTTGTGCTGGTCACTGAGACGATAATACCACGTTACATATCCTTCTGTGAACATTCACGGGAGGACAGATTGTCTTCCGCCGGTTGGAGACACCAGACTATATGAACCCGTTATTCGCAATAAATTTAGTTGCTTACACGATGTGCTGGTCCCCATTAGGCTGAATTCAGCTTGGTGCGGAGTGGAACTCTTGAGGCGAAATTGCGCTGATCAAAAGTTGTCAGATCCCTGTTGGACTCTTAATCTAGACTGATATCTATGTGAGTTTAGGGTCGATTTACAAAAGACTTTGGACATATCATGAGCATTGTGGACTGGTTTTAAAAATACTGATATCGGTTGTAACATGGCTGTATAGGTTAATGAGTTGCAGGTCTTGTTGGAACAATAAGCGAATTATGCTTTTGCTGAATCCGTATGTTTAAAGGCCAGGCTTGGAGACTACGGTCATTTCGGTTAATTTATTCAGCGGAACATTGAAACGACCATTGTAGCTGAATATGACTGCACAACTGGGTGGCACCTCAAATCAACCATTTAAACCCACGAAATGGTAGACACTTACAAGAGGGTGTAGTCTATAACCAACAGGTCACCACGGTGTGCTTCATTTCCTTGAAGTTCACTCTGTTGAATAAACTCAACGCAGGTCAGTGGTTAAGGTGTAAGGTATTGGCCTAGAGGTTCACTGTTCAACACAAACCATGGCTTGTTGATCGGTATTGCCTGGGAGTTGGCACTTCGGCCGCGTACAGCTGAACCATTTGACTTGAACGCTGTTGAGTACGATCACCAGTTATCGCATAGCATACATCAGATATGGTACTCCCTTCGGACCTCCACGAGGGAGGTCCTCCGAGAGGCAACAATTGTGGCTAAGTGTAAAATTCTCCTACTAAAACCTTCTCGGTTCACAGGATCATAAGATGGTAAACCTTCTGGTTTCCTAAATGGCTTATCTTCTTATAGAGAAAGG
Source organism: Opisthorchis felineus (assembly GCA_004794785.1). Taxonomy (NCBI): domain Eukaryota; kingdom Metazoa; phylum Platyhelminthes; class Trematoda; order Opisthorchiida; family Opisthorchiidae; genus Opisthorchis; species Opisthorchis felineus. The sequence goes on from SJOL01009043.1 coordinate 115,017, forward strand.
TTACGATGGAATTGCCAGCAGAATTTAGAGGGTGACTAGTTGAATGATTTGTGTAATTAGCCCGGTTGGTAGGTTAGCCCACATGGGCCCTTTCTGACTCAACTTGACTTGGTTTAGTCTTGAATGTGCACACGACACTATAGTTTGGGCCACGGTACAGATGCAGCACATACCGTAGACAGATAAACTGGAAAACAGGATGGAAAAACGCACAACTCGATATCTTTAAGTTTCCAGCAACTGCCATTGTTTTCAGTTTTCTGGTAGGACACAACTTCGTGATAAACTATCTTGTTTACAGCTGGGTTTAGTTGGGTGGTACAGAAGCCCACAGAGATTTGTTGTACTAGTCTGCTCCAATTAGAAATGCGCAAGATCACTGAATATCCAAAATATTTACATGAATCGAAAAGTCCTATCATCCATCCACGAAAGTTGTTCAGAATATCCCGATACAATTGAAGTTTCCTTTCTCCGCTGCACAAAGTTTGCGACATTAGAGAGTGCTTCCCAAAGGTGTTGTCTTAAGAGAGATCATCGGCATTTCATGGAAAATGTGAAAAGAGATTCTGTTGGTGTGGTTCAGACGCCCGATGGATGATGTAATTGCCGGTGGGCGGGTTTGCATTTCTGACGCATGTGTATGTTTGTGTGGGACGTATGCATTATCTATGATCGCAGCTTACCTCATCATAGTTTCCTTGATCAGTTTCCGTTTCATACTTCGACACACCTAAATGGTGTACTATCTGGTCAATCTTGCTCAGGTTCCTCTGGATCATTTCAGACAGTCCAGAAGCGCTGAGGTAACAAGTGAAAATTGGAATACTTATTGTTGAGTTTGAGAACAATCAAGTAAACGAAATTACTTCGGTTCCAGAAAGAGATTGACAAAGAAACATCCAATGTAGAGAAAGGCTATCATCTATGGCCGAGGATTTTGCTTGCAAGCATGCAAAACACTTGACAAAGATTGGGCAGACCTGAAAAACCTTCGATTCTGCTCACAACGGCTGTTCGGCAACTGAATCGACCCGCAAAGAAGTAGAACGGCATGGATAACCAAAGCCTTCTAACTATTTTCAGACCACCCCTTTGGAACCTAAAATCAATGTTTATCAAGAAAGATATTCTAACGAACTTCGAGGACTATGCCTGCATGATGAGTGTCAAAAGTTCGAGGGTGATAGCAGGTCGTCGGGGAATTCTATACAGTACTCCTATCCTACCAGTAGTGTTTAGTTTCTGTTTGCATTTGAGGTAAATCGAGAACTGAGAAACAAACCGGTATCGTGTCATCATAAGTACAATATCCGGTGCTGTCGCTCTAAGCACGGCATCAGCGCCGACTGTCTTTTTTCCCTAGAATCACATGACCAACGCACACACTTTGAGTACGTTCATTACTTGTTATGATTTCATTTTGCAAAACAACTGCTTGCCTTATTCCAGTTTCTTGATGGAAGACAACATTTCTTCCTCCATCTGAGCGAGGATGTCAAAATACCTGGGTGATTCATTTTCACCGAAATGCATGGTGCAAGCCAGACATGATCCCCGCAACAAACCGAAAACTGAACGCATGAGCTATCCGCTATGAACATCAGTGGCTAGTTGACACCAGTGGTATGGGATCGGTGGGATTAAGAAGACCTTGTAGACGACATGTTTGTTTTCTCCAGCGTTATGCATGAATCGCGTGCAAGGAGTCCTACGTGGGTCCAGTGAACGCGATTGGGCCAAACAATTGCTCAACCAAGACTATGAAATGAGGGTGAATCTCAGGATGGTACAATACTTTTTCGAATCAGGTTGAGATAATGCAGAGTTTGCCATGGTTGTTTCTACCGAGTAGACAACAAAGTACAATAAACTTAGGCGTTGACAACCTGTTACATCTCAAGAGAAAGATGGTAGTCAAATAAGTTGCCTGTTGTCGCCAGGTCAGCGATTCATGCTCCCCCTACTCAAGCAGGTTATTTTTACCCAGGCTAAGCAACCACCCTACTTCATGGTACATGACAGTTGGTACTTCTGTTCGCTTTACTCTCTTCCTATCAGTGATCAACACAAGCCCGACGGAACACTGAAGAAGCTCTTTCATGATTTCACTCTTATGCCCAAGTGTTCTCCCAGTACCTACCTTCGAATAGCAAGGATCCTTAGAAAATAGGCAGGGTTTGTTGACAATCTTAGTTTGACTCTAGTTCAATTTCACCCAAGGACAGGGCGTTTTGTAACGAACAGTGTAGTATCGTATCACAGAAAGTCATTTGTGAAGGTTTGTTTCAACCAATGGAGAAAATGGCAGCAATTACCCGCCACTCACCGCTCTAGTACTTTCTCCATGTCTCGTTTGACTTCATGTTGGTGGGGGTCCTGTTGGGGAAGAAAAATGGAATCATCTGCCTAAATGGATGAAGCATAACGGTTCGTAAGTTGGTCAGGTACGATCGATAGTTAAGGGTGAGAAGAAACAAAAGAAAATTATGAAGTCTCACACTACGATCAATCGATAAGTGGCTCAGAGGAAGAATAATTTCACAAGATGAGTGAAACTTCCATCTGAGAAGTCACCACTCGAAGAGTCAGTCAGGTGGTGTGTTTTCTATGAATGGAGGATTAGCAGTGCTATATATTCTCTGAATGACAGCTTATCACAGTGCTGTTCAGCCGCTCGAGGCTGAAGGGCTCAACCAGTGACTGGACGGTCTTGGGTTCAAAACTCTCTGAGTTTCGTGAGATGCACACTGCTCATGATTCCCAATAAGGATGAAACAGCTGCCCTCAGTGGTAGGCTTTTCAGTATAGACTGGCCTCACTGACAGGGAGAAATCATAACTGAAGAGAAGAAACGGTACGAATGGCAATAATTTGTAGAAAGAAAGCATTTTTAAACCCTTGGTTAAGGTTTACTTCACACACTTATGGATCCTGAGGTGAAAATTTGTATTAAGCCACACGTATTTAGACAGCTGGGGATCTGAAAGTCCGGTCTATCGATTTGTTAGCTGTCGGACCTTTCAAAGTCTTCCACATTTAAGTCCAACTCACTCGCGTTCAGTAATGAGCTCCGCGATGTGGAATGAACGGAGCATAAGCACTGAGTGGTATTCAACCATATATCACTTGAGATTGCATCCTGTAACTCAAGTCAGTTTCTGCTGAAAGGTCACTAATCACTGCAGAGATATTTCCGCTGGGGAACATCAGCAATGTTCATCTTAAGAATCACTCAAGTGACCGGAGCCTGCGGCCTCCCGGTTCGTGGTTGAACGCCATTAAATTCGGTCACGAGTGATTGATTGTCAGCATCCACACCGCTCACACCTGATCCGGTATTGACAAACACCTCCAGTCGCGACGTCTCCAATGGAAGATCTATGCTAAATATGGGATTTTTCCAATCTGGTCAGATTGCTTCTATGATTTAAGCGTGCAGCGACTTCACTTGCATGATGGACTTTTAACGCCGAATTCAAAATGTTCTCACTACTTGCTAATCGGTTGTTGTTTTTATCGCTTGTATTTGAAACGTGCGCCCAGTCAACCTTATGTCTTTAACGATGGAAGTGTTGCCACAGGCCCGGACATGGAGGGTATTTCCGGGAGAGAACCGCAACAAAAGTGCAGATATCCCTGTCTTAATTGCGAACATGTACCAAATGATGCAAGTTTTGTTCCCTTGATGATATACTCAGCAGCCATGTAGAGTTCCCGGATGGCTATGATCTGTAGAAGGCAGTTAGGATAACCTAGCAACCACCCAGGTTTGCGATCTGCTCAGAATTCCGTCCTGACACAATAAAAAGTTTCTGACCATGACAACCGATAAACTAGTGATAACAGCCAGGATACCGGCAATTTGCTGCTTGAAGAGAAAAACGTGGGCAAACTAATTGGTCACGGTTTGCCCACACAGGCGCCGGTCAAAATGCAACACACCTTAAGTTGTCTCTCATATAATAAACACTTATCAAGGAACTCACTAAGCTGTTCGATCTGAAGAACTCCAACGCGCTCTGTTTAAAGATGGAGGTAAAATCCCCAGTCTGTGGTTGTCTAAATTAGTTGCCTCTATCTGGGCGAAGGAGACTGCCCCAAACAACTGGAGTGAGTCAACAGCGATGCCTATTTTCAAAAATGGTGCTCAAAGTGGGTGTGGCTATCACACAGGAATTAGCTTGACCCCTGTTGTAACGAGACTCGTTGAGTTGTTTATTCCACGTTGTCTTGATAGGGCGCGTGAAGACGGAAGCACAAAACAGCAAACAATATTCTGGCCGGGAAGAGGTTGTGTGGACCACATTTTCGCACTGTCAGGTGTTAGAGCAACGGTATTAGTATAGGCACCCTAGTCTCGGTATGCCTTGACTTCAAGAGTGCTTTTGATTTTGTCGACCGGATTCATTACCCTTATCTGCGCCTAGCAATAGAATAAAAGATTGAACAATGTCTTCCAAAATTTCGTGTTCGGTCAAGCCACTCGTTAGAGCTACACTCGCGCTGGGAACGAACATGCCCCGGCACTCTCGATACACAGGCATTTTGACCACTTTTCGGGCGACCAGTACGCACGCCAAGTTTTCGCACGTACACACTGCACACACACATATATACCTGACGCACGCACCGTTGCATCGGTAACGGCTGACGTCTCTCTCCTCTTGGGGTTGGGTGTGTGGGAAGCGCAGATCACCGGGCCGTCCGCCTGTCCAACCAACCCGCAGGCCGCACAACGATGCAACTGGACCGTGAGCTCAGGGGTGGGCACGCTGCACCGGATCCCCTTAAGAAGGTGGAATAAACAGACCCGTCGACCGCCAACAGGCGGAATGCTGATTTAGCGGTGAGCGCGCATGAACATGCATGGGTGACCGAACGCAGTCTAGTCAACTGAATGACCAATGTCTGTCAGTGGCCTTCATGTGCGGCAGGACGCGATAGCAAACCACCAGCTCTCCCTATGGCAGTGACAGAGCTGGCCTGGTAGCTGGAAACGTACGCTGGCAGCGTCAATCGAACAGCCTCTTCGACTGCAGCTCCAGGGTTATTATTGGTTGGAACGCGGCATAGTACCGTAACGAACTTAGACGTAGTATTTCAATATCGCCTAGGAAACTTCAAATGCAGTTAGCTAATTTATAGCCGTGGGTGCAAATAACCAACCGTCAAATTTGGTGACTAAAATGTGACCATTTATTAAGTTATTTAACCGAGTCATGAGAGGGCTATATTAATATATTTGCCTCTCGTTCACTACCCTTTTTATTCAGCTCTACCTGCAGGCATTTCAACTTTCTCTCTCTTTCATACACACAATCTCTATCTTCGGTCGATGAAGTTGTAGCAGGGGTAACCAGTGACCCTTTGACACACTGTTTGTGGCCAAGTGACTAGCTGAGTGACCGAGACAAAGCTATTGGTTCTACTGTCCCGGTATTAAACTTCAGGTAAAACCAAAATAAGGAAACCAGCTATCCTAGAGTACAGTGGACCTCTCCTGAATTTGTTAGCTGTCACCTAACGCGAAGGACCACTGTTCATCAGTCAGCTGTCTATCTGACTTCCATCAGTATTCAGTTAGTTTGACTGAAGGACAAAAGCGTGCTGATAAGGCTCTTGTTCGTTTGACCATTAATAACGTTGAACGTTTCCATTAGGCCTCTCCGCTTATTCTCTTGATCAAATGAAAACAAGTCCAGGTTTAGTAACCCATCTCGGCATGTTCCTCCCCATTCCCCTTTCGTCCGAAATTCATAGTGTCAAACACCACCAGGGCTTGTCTGGCAGCAATGAACAAAAGTGCAAATCCATGCCATAAGACTGGACGAGAATAACTGCAGTCGGCCAGCCGAAGCGCCATTTCTGTTTTCCTTTTTTACTCTGTTCTTGATCTGGTCGCGTTGCAAAAGCTTGCACGGAGACGGAAGATGGACTTTTCACATTGCTCTTCTTACTATAGTCCTCTTATGACTTGGTGAAATAAATCAATAATTGGTCCAATTTTAGTCATTAAATTTCGGGGTTTCTATCGCCGTCATAGAGAGAGCTGGCAGTGCACCGTCACGTCCTGACTGCACATGAATGCTGCCGACAGCCACTGGTCGTTGGTCAACGGTTTGGTTGACTGCTAATCTTGGATAGGCTTTTCTCGTTTTTGCCATGTTCAGCGCCAAATCAGCATTCCGCCTGTTTGATGTCGATCCGTCTGTCTATCCCACGTTCTCAGGAGGATCAGATGCAGTGTGCCTCCGCCCTGATCTCATGACTCGGTTGCATCGTTGTGCGGTCGTTCCCGGTAAGCAAGGGGATTGATTTGGTGGTCTACACTGGCCTGTCACGCGATTACAAAATCCGAGGTGATAGCAATGGCCAGTCGTCTCTGGTGCAGTGGTGCGTGCGTCAGTCGCAGTGGTGCGTGCGTCACATTGCGCGAAAGTCCGACATGCGTATTGGTGGCTGGAAAAGTGGGTAAAATGCCCGCACTTGGAAGATGTGGGCTAGAACTGTGCCATTTGGTTGGAAGTAAGGAGGTCGTCCCCCAAATGCCATACCGGTATTGGTGTCCCCCGTGTGGCAGTGTTCCCTCCGAGCCCCATTTTGAACGCAAGATTCGTTTTTCTCCACGTTACGGCATCGTGTAGGCGCACGACTACCAACAGCACCCAAAAGTTTGCTTCCAGTGTGGCTGACGTTTCCAAGCCTGACTTTCAGCTACATGAACCTCCAAAAAACTGATCATTCTAAACATAGTTTACTGCTCTGAGGGCGAACGCAGTAGCAAGCCTCTCATCAATGATTACCTATACAGAATTAATTCCATTCAAACGAAATTTCGAACCCAGCCTGAGAAATGCAGTAGAGTTCGACTGGTCGCTACGTACCGCATTCGTTAAATTCCTAGCCCAACTTCTGGCTTTTTGTGTAAGCCACTGGTTCCAATACACTTGAGCTCATCACCCCTTAGTGCACGGTGTTCATCACCGTCAGCCCTCACGCGTAAACTTTAGAAACTAGGGTTTTCAAAGACATGTGTTTATTGTTACACACCAAGGGAGACTACTCCAAAAAGAAACTATTCCTCTGGGGGACGGATAAAACCGAACTCAAAAATACACGGTTTAGTGTGCCAACCCTCCGAAGAAACACTACTCTCACGAAAATTTCATTACTTCGCTCTAAAATGACATCCCACATATCACATATATTGGCAGAAATCGGTTTTCCGAGATACATGTCAGAAATCCTCCAGAGATTAGCATGAAATAAATCAACTGCTGAATGGAATCTTCAAGATAACCCTCCTGTCAAAGGAGGGTCTGATTACATATTAGCAGGTTTGTTTGTATAATCTAATACGGTACTAAGATGATCAAGTCATTATGGTTCAGTATGAGCACCCGAAACGAATGGTCGAAAACTGTTAGCTAGTTTCCGTCAAATTGAAACACTGTGTTAACAAGGCCTAACCAGTGCAAACAACTTAGCACTAAACAAGAGGATCATCTCCGTAAACATTAAAATTCTTACTGACAAACGTGTATGTTTCGATAGCAATACCAGTCCGTTATCCATAAACAGTTGGTTTACACAGACCTGGCAACATAGATTCACGGACTCATTGCATTAAACCAAAGTGTTTGTGTGCGGTTGCTTCCATGATAATGAAATATGTGGACATGAAAACTCAGAAGACAAAACTGGCTGGCAGTTGATTACAGATGCCCACACTATTACGCATACAGTATTCCCCCTCTCTCGAGATAGGCCCACTCCAGTCTAATCAAGACCGGCTAACTCCTGTTGAGAGATTAGCCTTGAAATGGATATTTCAGGAATATCGCCCCACCTTCTAACGAAGACACGTGGTGTAAAATATCGTCTTGAAAAATACCAGGATACGGGAGTTTTTTTAACGCCAATGAAACGACTGAACATTCGAAAGAAAAAAAGGTTTTGACGGGTGACTGAAGAGTCTATGACATGATTTTTACCTACATGGCAGGCAAATACCACACTTTTACCCCTCTGTAAAGCTTAACTTTCATTTTGGACCACACTTGCCTAGCCCCTTCTTCGAATGTTTCTTCAAGTCAAAAGTTCCCCACCCAGAGGAGGACAATTGTCAAAAGCGATTAACATTGGTTAGTCCCTTCATGCGGCCTCCAGTGTTGAACCAACTTTATTACACTCATTTACAAACCAATTTGGTTTTGAGGGAAGCTCACCTGGAACTGAGCTAAATCTCTCGTTTATGATGTTTTTTAAGCATGAGGCGGCCTGGTACAGCACCTTCAATTGCTTAAAAAATATCATAAACGAGAGATTCAACTGGGTTCCAGGTGAGTCTCCCGCAAAACCAAATTTGTCTGCAAATGAGTGTATTTCGCTAATTTCGTGCAATTTGGGTTCAAGTAGAACATAAGGTTGATGGAAACTCGGGGACTCCGCCCCAAGTAGGGTGAAACCGGTCGTGGGCTATCGAAGAATTTTCGGCAACCTTATGAGTAGTGTATTACAACAATATCACACTTTCCACCTTTAAAATCGTGCGGAAGAGACTTATTCTAAGTCTTTAAAGGCCCTTAGAGAACACAACCGAGCAATTGATCTCGCCCTATCTCTCTCAGAAGCGCACTCCAATGCCTGAATGAAAATAGTCACTTCTGGAAGAGAATTTATTACTGGATTGCGGTTCATAGGCTAAACAGTGTTTTTATGCTTAGACTCTCCTAAGGGTGGGTTCTTCAGAAATGGACAGGTTTGATTTTAAAACCATAACTTCAGCTGCTGAGGATTGCTATAACAGATAACCTTGAACTAGAATATCGTCTGATGAGGCCTCACCAGTATCACCATTTGTCAGCCAATTAAAATAGTTGTATGAACACACCTTTAGATAGCTTTGAGACTAGAGTTGTCCCTTGCCGAATAGCAAGCCCACAGAGAAGTGAGAATAATTACAACAAGACTGAGCTTGAATTAAGACCGAAGTGACAGTGCTTGGTACGATTCAGGTTAGCATTTATAAGGTTGTGGCTTCTTAACCGAGCTTTACAAACTTCCACCTTGGTGAGATGGATGATAAAGGTTGCCTTCGTGTATATGTTTTATGAAGCGAGTCAAGATAATAATGCGCTAGCTTCACTGTATTAGATTTGGTCAGTTTAGTCGCAAATCAAATAATGTCGGTCTTCCATTGTTGTAGTATAGCCCGCCGTCACACTATGGAACGCGTGGCTCAAGTTCACCAGCTTTAACTTGTGGCTGGTGTAACCAAACCACAAAAAACCAATGTTTTTCATTTGCAAGAATCTGGTGTGTTAGACAAAACAGGTAATGTGGTGTTAAAAAAAACTCACCCTCTTTTTTATAGTGTCTGCCGGTCTTCTAATCCAGAATGGTACGTAGATATGTCGATACAACCACATGGGACATCGGGCTTCAAGAGTTTCTAGCCAGTAGACTTGTTGGGCAATTAGCTGCTGTGTGGCAGAACGACGAACTTTGTCAATGTCGCCGACTGCTAGTCCAATCTGGTTGAAAGGGATAGAAAAAACGAAGGATATACAGGCTCTTTGGAAAATCGTTAAAACTGATAAGTTGATAAAACGCATGGAACACCATACATCTACTGTCACAAAAGCGATCTTAATATATACCTACTGTAGGACTGACGTGCTCTTTTGGATATGCCACCTTAGATCAAACCATTTAATCAGCTTCGAATCTTCTCACTACCTTCTTTACATAGATACTTTATGAGATAATTTCTGGAAACAGATCCCATTGGATTGTTGAATTCGACCTGTATTGGTTTTGCACGAAGCACTACACATGGCAATCTACAGACTGTGCGACCCACATGTATTTCTAACAGGCCGTTATTTGGTCAACCGGAGGATAACCGACGTCGGCTCCAAAGGGCATCAGTCAGCGGCCAGTTGCGTCGCCAACCGAGAATGGCCGGTCGGACGGAACTAACCGTGGGTGGTCACGTGAACAAAATGTCGGGACTCGTCCGGACATGAAAAAAGTACGTGTACAGTGAACGACTTGTCCCCAAGGTCACCATCGGTCCCACACGTTCCGGACAGCAGGTGCGCTGGCGGAGCCTACCAAACACGGCTTAGCAGCATGTGACCAGCGGAGTGGGGGTGAAATTAGTCATAGTTGGCCATTTAGTCATCCTATATATTTATGCAGAAGCTCTGTATGTTTGTCCTGACAATACAGCCATGACCCCGGTCCCCTCTCTTCTCCTTATCGCGTAGTTTCAGGCTCAGTTCAGGCGTAACCAATAGACGGCCACCCACGACACAACAAAAAACATGGAGTGGCAATAAAAAAATCGCTCAGCTTTAGCACCCTTTCGGTGCCTAGCTGCCATGCCACCAGAAGGAAGCACTAGGGCTGGGATACTGCCAGGTTGCCCAAGCCTAGACAAGGGAAGTCGAGATGCAGAGGTCGGGCTCGAACCACACACCTTCCGGTCAGTAAATTCGCGCTCGAACCACTGAGCCATCTCGCCCTTGACTGTCAGTTGGCTACTTTTAGTCTATCAGTAGTTATTTCCCTATATCTCCGCCTGACATTACCCAACACTATAGACTGGCTGAGATCGCGGCTACATTCCTGAAGTCAGTTGGCTAGCTTCTTTTAACCAGAAATCCAAGTATTCTTGTGTCGGACAGATGTTACTTTGTTTACTTCGTGCCTACAATCGTTCGTTTCCCACCTTTACGTATTCGCCGCTCGACTCAAGGGAAGCTTGAAGCAAAAAGGTGTAATTCAGAGTTTGTGCGCATTCTCAGGGCAGTGCCACTTCTGCGGAGTTTTACTGCTGTGCCTTCTTTGAAGAGCCTTTGTGTAGCTGTGTAGGTGGATGTGTAGTATGCGTCTGTGAATCCCGACAAAACAGCATACAAACGAACCAGATATGTGTCATTTTGCCAATGGGCCTGGCACGGAATATAATGAGAACACAGAGACAGCCCACTGTATCTGCTCAACTAGTCACATTTGGATGGGGTCTCCTATTTGTGGAGGGCAGAACCATGATTTTATTGTAAAAACTCGATAGTCATTAGGAAAATCAAAATTTTGAAAAAAAAAACGGTCGTTTGTGCCTCGTATAGCTAAGGGTTTATTTACGTCTGCTTGATGAGGATCCCTGCACAATGGATGGCAAACACCTGAAGCATCTCGATACCATAATTTCCGTTTTTCCGAAAGCTTATTAACAGTTGTCCCATCCAGTGTCTTCATCCGCCTATTTGTATCGATATGGGTGAATTCTGCACCGAAATGTTTTGGTATCTGAAGTTTATTTGAAGTCCGGGGATCACAGAGTTTGCGCAACTGTTTTTTTACGACACCTTCCACTACCGGGCAGTCATAATCAGGTCCATAACATCTACCCATGGAGTATTTCAGGAATGCAACTTGACAAATAACACGACTTAACAACTGGTTTACAACTATGGTCCACCAGTTTACAAAACTTAGAAAAATGACCTTCCAGTAAGCAAAAGTCCCCTAATTGGGAGATGGTGGTATATCGTGAGTTTTCCTTGTCAACGCCACAGCATACCCAAGTGTTTCACTGGGATTTACCTTTGCACAGTCAGCGTGCGTCGTTTGGCGCATGGATTAATTGGACACAAAGTCAATCAAGTTCCGGTTGATCGTACTACTATGGGTAGAGTTTATAACATAACAGCTGATTAGACCGTCCATCTTGTTAACCAAGAAAATCAATTGCCAAAGTGGCTTATGCTGCAGCGAATCTCGCGCTGGTTCACTGGTCCACCAGCCTGCTCAGTACTCATTGCTACTGCTGCTCGGACTTTGTGGTTGTAGCGACCACGTCGCTTCTGCTGCCCATCATGGTCTTTGAAGTTTCGAAAACCATTAACTTCACATCGGTCACAGTTATTCGCAGCAGGCCTTCTCATAGCAAACCTAGATCTTTAGAAGAGTGCCATATTCCAGTTTGTGATAAATCCTTATCTATGATCATCAAGCATGCTATTCATTCGAAGAACCCCATATTAACCGTCCAGATAAGTGGGCCAGTATTGTTTCAAGTATTCTTCACTTTTGGCCACAAGAAACATCTTTATTGGAAAAATAGTTTTCCATAAGACTTGTCGCAAGTTTCAAACAGATCTATTCACCAGATACTGAATTGTAGCCTTCGCAGCTTAATCTACCAGAATTGTGTACTTCCAGAGCATAGCACTACATAAAGCTCATCTGAGGTTAACTATGATGTTCTGGGTATGTGTGGCCAACGAATAGGACAACCTTCCTTTCTTCGCGGCACAAGCATGATGCATGGAAAACTGCTTACGGCCTTTTATATATTTAATTACGCCGCTCCTTTCCGATATGGACAGGACACGACCAAGACTATTTAATGTACTGTCTACATGAGCAGGACCTCCTTCACACACCGAAATACACTTTTGGTACCAGAGTAGCAATCCCTTCTTGCCAATCGACCTAGTTGTACTCAAGTTGACGAAATGGTGGTTGAATTTTTATAATTCGGAAAGCGGTAAGCATATGTTTATAGCGAAGTTTTACCTGGCTTGAATTCAGAATCGAATGCAACTCAACGCCAACACTGGATGGCGTCAGCATGCAGACAACGGACTCACGTCACCATCTGAATTTCAACTGCCGCTCGGTGATTAATTATGATAAACGAGCTAATGTTTATTTGTAATCCAACCAAGGTTCCGTGAGAACCCGCCTCGCTAAACCTGTCATGGATCTGATAAAAAAGAGTCGCAGTATGATTCAGTTCTTAGGACTTGGATGGGGATGGTTTCTTTTGCCTACTGTCTTTCCGAACAAGGAAGATAAATCCAACCTAACAGCAGAAACATATAAGTTAGTATCGACAAAAATATCCTAAAGACTTCTGTGATACTACCGGCTTGGTGCGACTGGGAACCGACGTCATGTAACAAAAGTCACAAAAAAACCTTACTAACCTACTTATGACATTTAACATTGATTTGAATAACCAAAGTAAAAGATACTTACTATTTTCACATCATATATACAACCCAGAACGGCCTAAAGGATTTAAGGATCCAAATGTCGCGGTTCATTTAACGAGAATTTGGTGCAATAGCCGACTAATTGCTGGAAACCTATTTTACTTAGCCTTGCACATATGTCCCAAAGTAGTATAAGCAGTGTGAACTTTAGGCCGATCACTGACCATATCTAGCATTTTACCAATAATTTCGAACTTTTCCTGGGTAGACATCCGTAAGTTGTGTCTCTGCATCCTGACATTCTTAATTTATCAGCTATAAACCATGTATCATAAGTACATTGGTTCCAGCTACTACAGTTTCCATCACCGGAAAGCGGTAGGGATTGGGAGACACACTCAGGCATTGGAGGCGATGGCATGTTCAGTTAGCTCGCGAAACGGATAGTTACACATTAAAGGTGATACCTTTGATGCAGCAGTGCCACTGACTGCGCGATGAAGCCATTTCTGCCAGTGTCATTAGTCTTTTTGAGTCTTTTCCCCGCCGAAGGCTTTGTTCCTTGCCGACCATCGATTGCACAAAAAGATAGATAAAGTGCTTAATTGTTTTCTGGACTTACCATCAAATTCATCAAAGTGATCGGCACCAGGAACACAAACAGTGCGAAAAACGGGAAGGTTAGCTCGGGAATGTAGATGGTCGAAGCATGAGTGTCCAGATACGGTTTTGTGATAACCTCTGTGTGTTCATATTCACCAACCATCATCATTAACGTCTGGAAGAGAGCAAATCCCATATTTGCGTAGACTTTCATTGACAGATCCACGTCCGGACGATTCGTTGCTGATTTATTCAAATGTTCGAATCCGAGGAAGCAGTAGGCTAGCCGGTTTTTCAAGAATTGCGGGGATTCGTCGAATTCCTAGAACAGGGATCACAGACGGCATACAGTTGACTACACTGCTTCGCCACATAACTAAGGGGCGAAAAGCAGTATGTGTGAGTGATATTCAATGTATATTTACTGTTCCCAGATTCTGGGAAACTTTGTAGGATTTACACATGTACGTGATTTTCTTCATTACGCTGCATTTGCGTGTAAAACTGCAGTTGATTTATACCAGTGGATTAAATTCGGCTTTTCACTAGACCTCGCTAGTTGTGAGGATCCTCGGTAGGTGTAGGGAAGTGGACATGGACTTGCCCTCAAGCACAATAACCCTGGTGAATTAATTTGCTCTAATAGGCAGTGGTAACCTGCTCGCCTCGCCTATCTAGTAGATGAATCTTAAACCCCGATACAGGCAAGGATCTGCATCGCTGACGGGTTCGAATAAAGGCAACAGCACTCTGTGTGGACCAACCCGAATAACTGCCTTACTGCTGGAGAAGGACCACTAAAATGACGGTTGTATGGTTACAGATTTATTGAATCTCACAGCTATTACAAATAATGACATCACTGGGAGTAAATGAATAGGATAAAACCTTAACCTTAACAGTTTACCCAAAGGAATCGATGCAACACCGTTGACCTAGGGAAGTTCACACTATAATTTCCCAGGTTGCAAAAGTTTCCATGCCCAAAATCGTAGCTGAATGGGACTGGCTTGACTGCTGATATATATATATATATCAGGTTTAGTTTGAATCGGCCAGGTTTTCAGGGAATGAACTTTGCCAACCCTCCACCCTCATATGACGACTGCACAATCACTTGCATATGCCAGGGAACGTAAAATGTGGTCAAAAAGGATGAAACAAACCGATACTTATGGCAGACGTGTTATAAGTCTGGATAAAACTCAGATTTTCTTCACGAAAAATCAGCTCATATGATAAAAATCACCCTAGTTTTAACAAAATTTTTACTTTGCTATCCACTGCAGTCAACCGTCACTCACCTTTTCTTCTGGGAGAGTTAGAAGCTTGTGGAACGTTACCGCGAAAGCGAAAAACAGCATGCTCAAAACGGAGGCTGATTTCATGATAGTCGTGCTTACTTGCAAAAACATGATCACAAATATTCCTATAGACTGGAACCTGCGAAGAGGGAAATGAAAAACAAGTATGCAAGAGGGGGTGTGTGGACGGACAGCCTCCAGCGTGCCATGGTCGCAAAATTATTCACATAATCAAATTAGTTATAATCGCCAAAATAGCTATTACTTATTAATATTATTATCATCGAAGACAGCGACATCAGTGTTGACACTGATGCTTTACTGCCGCAAAACCATAAAGTTCATCTAATTGCATTTAAAGCCTTAGAGTGAAAAGAACAGAAAAAGAGTGGTCGAAGGAGGGGACCTATCGCTGGCCTATGTCAAACATTCTGAGGTGCCCACACCTCCAAGCGTTCAATCAGAAAATCTAGAAAGAAACTGACAACATGAACGCCACTGACATCGATTAGCTGCCATTTCTTGCAATGTCTCAGACCAAGCGCAGGTGGAGTCACGGGGGCCTCATATTAGAAACCGTACAACACCAAAAACACCCAAACTCTCGTAATCTCTTTCACACCCTTATGCCAACTCATATGTTGTCCACCTCGCGGTTTGCGCCATTATGAAGGAGGTCCGGAGAACAACACTCGTATCGGTAGACGGTGTTTCGGGATGCGTAGAGCATTCCGAATATTGATCAGCTGAGAGTTGTCTGACTTGTCTGGACCCAAGCCTGCATCCTAAACTATGGAATCCAGGAATACTACTCATTAGAATGTTAGTATTGCATTCTTTTTTATTCTGCAAATTAGGCAACACTGTCGATTCTCATCCCGTTCAGCGGTAAACCCTAGCTGAGTGGCCCTACTTACTGGGCATTGTTCATAAATCGGGAGACTCAAGGGTGCCTGCTTACGTCGAGCTGAACGACAAAATCATTTAGAAGTCGTACGTTGCAAAAAATTAATGGAACACTCCACGAAAGAAATAAGTGAAACCGCAGGCATACATCAGAAGAACTGTTAAGACTTGACTTTAACTGTCACCGCTCTGCTCAGAGAAACACGCTTTGGTAATTCGCCACGGAGATACCAGTCAACACTTGTTCAATGAATATACCTGTGCGCTGTCCCGAGACGTTTATCATGCTTGTGGTCTAAAAATATCGACTAACTCGCATTAAAAAAGCTGAAGGCTCGACTGCCTCTTGTCGTTGAAACATGTGCACCAGTGGTGCTTTCTAACAAGGACGAGTCAGTTGTTAAGTGGTCTTGGTCGAGCCCTAGTTTTGTGAGATGCAACATGCAACTGGAATTTTGAACTCTTCAAAATGTTGTCGAGGCCATAAAGCCAAATAGAGAGATATAGATCACCAAGCAGGTGCAGGCATTTGGCTACAATAATCTCCAGTGAGAGAGAATTCTGTTTCAGAAGACTAACAACAGATTGTTCATCTAAGAACAGGCATGTTCTATTTTATCCTTATACTGTGGATAAATTTTAACCGTGTCTTTGGACCAATTCTGTGACCACTTTGTTTTGGGTGCCTTTGTTGAGGAAAATTATGATTATTCCAAATGTTTCCGGAAGAGATCCAGCCGATGAAAACGAACCAGACTGTGGATAATTAGACAGATAGATTTGAATTTGTTCGGTGCATGTTCGGAATTAAAGTCAAATTTGAGTTTATCGTCTGGAGTTTGGTGAAGTGATGTATGACATCATTGAACAGGATCACTTCTGATATACTACCTTGGATTTTTTCAGATTGCTTACCGAGCGCAGTACGACGTGCGATTTTTGATTACGGAGCAGCTGACGGAGTTTCAATGAAATGCTTACATAGCTCCTCTGCTTATTGGTGTTATTGTGGGTTACGCCGACCAGCATCTTCAAAGGTATATTTGTGAAGTGGCATTAAATAGGAAGTATGCTGCTGGAATTGTTGTTATCTGTAATACACATTATCGCACTGACTCTGCTGTTGTAATTTTAGATTACATTTGCCTAAACCTCTCTTTAACCCGTGATATTGGGCCAGCTGTTGGTCGTTTCTGGACGATCCATCCCTCGAATAAAATATCATTTCCGAAATTTCACGTCAGTCGGATATAATTGATGCGTAACTACTTTCTATGAAGGCTAGTAATGTCGTGTAGCCATCAAGAAATCTACCTTGGGTTATGTGAAGTAACTGCGGTAGATACTGTCGAAGATTATTCCGCAACTTTATGAGTAGTGTGTTTCGTCTACAGCTGCGTTAGAGTTTTGTGAGATAACTTTTAACTAAGAGAGCTACCTCTCATTATTTTATACTGTTAATAACTGAAAATTTCTGGGTTCAATTCTTTTAGAGGACCAGGCGTCTGATTGCTGGGTACAACTTGTCTCAAGAAGGCACGTAAACGGGGGTGTAGCAAGGAACATTTAGCACTTATCAAGGAAGCAGCACATAGTCTAACAACAACACGGAAGGATTAAGTACCGCAGATTACCAACTCAAATGTGATCAATCCTTTCGGACGTATCCATGAGTTCAGCTACAACGGTAAGGCAAAAACGCGCCTTGGCACACTCGTGTAGGGGTATATCCAGCAATGGACAGTCTGACTCTCTTTTGAATTGTAAAGCACCCCTTAACGAAGTGGTTATTGAGTTGGCATAAAGACACTATCCGTAGTACTCTGCTGTCCAAAGTGTAACCATAAACAGGGGTTTCACAGGTCTTTGCTATCCATGAACTTAATCCAGTTCGCTGTGATCGGACGTGACTGTTATCGACCCCTATTTTAATACTTAGATGGGACAATTAAGCAACCTAATAAGCTCCTCGGTTGAGGTCTTTGGATTACTTATTCATGTCTCATCCTCTTATGGTTTCGACTTGTCCACAAATGATTTTTGTTTTATTTTGGATGTCCAGTGTACTTCAGACTAATCAGACGTTTTAAAACATCTTACCATCACTCGAAAGACACGAGTGACGTTCTTGCGAGCCAGATTTACTTGGATTCTGGTCGTTTACTTCCTCGAAACTTAGTCCGGTTCTGTCATTTGTCCTGTCTCTGGGTTCAACGGAAATAATATCGTCCAAGTTGAAAATTTAGGAAGTATTGCACAGCTGATTCATTCTAATTGGGAATAATCAGCAGTGCATATCTCACGAGCCTCTAGAGGGATTCGGACCTGCGGCTTTCCGTTGTTAGTTCAACATTATACCACCCGACCACGATGGACCGATCATCAGTTTGATTAACTTAGGTGGAAACTTGGGTCAAATCCTTAGGTAATGCTCTAGTTTTTTCGAGTTGCTTCGATTAAACTGTCCTCATTAAAATAAAGAATAATCATCAGGAACTCGTTTATCCAAAGAATTTGAACCAAGTATATACTTTGAAGGTATTTTTCATTTGCACTTGAAGTAAAAAACTTACCGCAGCAACTGCAGCAGTAGGTTGAACCAAGAGATAAACATGACTACCAAAGTCAGGGCGGCCCCATGGGGAGTTCTGTGTTCCAAAAGATTTAGCAGCGCACTCAACCCAACGAGAATTTGGAAAATCGTGAGCAAACAGTTGGTCCATTCTTTGAAATACTCCCATCGCTGTATTATTTAAAAAATTGCAAACAAATATACAAAGAATGGATGCAATAGGAAATAAGAAATCTCAAGAGTATATGCACCCAAAAAGCATACTCTACTGATTTTCAAGAGTACCACATCACCATGGAGTTGTAACTCCGCGGTGGCTGCAACGGCCTTAATCTACACAACTCATTTGCAATCAGCATATTGTTCAGTAACTCGGATATGTAGCCACTGGTAATCTGCTCGTTCTGAAACTAAGAGTTCAATATGGGTGTCTCTTTATTATTGTTCACAATGACAACTATTTTTGGGATGTATTCAAGTGAGGCTGTTCATCTGCATCTCCATAACCTGCCAGCGACGTAGTCATCCTTAAGGTAAATGCCTCAAACCAACTTGTGACCAGTCTCATACTACAAGTATGTGGCGTAGAGGGTTTAGGAACAACGCCATTATTGCTCACCTTGTTATGAGTTCCAACCTCCATGGAACTCAGCAGTGTTGTCAGTTACTCATCTACAGGCTCCTAAAGGAGGATATTTTTTTACAGAACTTTGTCAGCATAACGGAATTGAACCAACTTGCTGCCCAAATTTACAAAATTACTTGGCGGATTAGGTCGAGGAACATTAGCTGCTTGCAGGCCAAGACCGCTTAGGTGGATCACAGTGTTCTGTGGATATTTGCGCTGATGCTTGGGTAGACGATCGTGTAGGTATCTCTCATCATTTCAACACAGTACTGTGCAGTAAGACACTGCATATATTGACAGTGGGGAGTCGTTGGAGAAGTTACGTCATTTCTGAGGGCCAACAGATACGGATGCTACCAATAAAAATGCTACAAAAATCCAATTAGTAAAGTAGTTTTCTATACTGCGAAGGCCTTTTTCGGTAAACTGATGTGACAAGAACACAATCCTCTAAGCTGCGCAAATTTTTTTGGCAGGTTCGATATTTGAATCTGCCACTGCCTGACCTCAATTTAACGTTACTCTTTCCCACGGTCACTTCTCTTTGAAAAAGGAGTGAATGAAGGGGAACTTTTGAACTGTTGAACAGAGTGTCGGCCGCATACGTGATTTACTAATCAATAACTTTGTCCTTTTGCGGGACAAAAAGTACCCCTAGATTGATCAGGTGAAGCAACACGTCCCAGCAGACATGATCAAATGAATCAATGTGCAATGAACACCATGTTTAAGAATAATCGGTCGACCGAACTAATTGGTGAAGTAATGAAATTGGTGAACTTGTCTTTCTTCGCAAATAATTGGGCGTGACTCAACAAGGAGTTGTGAATCGGCTGCCTGAGCATGACCGTATCCATTGGTCCAGTCAACTAACGAAGTAAGAAAGTCGATACACATCTCTGACGACGGTGCGGTGATCTTTACGATAGTGATTACATTATGGAAATCACCGATTTCTTCTACACGTCCCATCCGTTGACGTCTAATAATCTGGTCAACAATCGATCATACGATTGCACCTTCATTCTAGGTGCTAGTCCAGCCGGATATCCCACGATCTAAGTTCAAACAATTAGTAGTGACTCAGCCCATTCAGCTTTGAATACCCACCCTAGCCGATTAACTGGTAAACTAAGAAACTCTTATTCCAACCTGTTAATCAGCTGACCGTTTAAATCTTTGTGTATTCGCAATGTGCGCTGTGCATCTAATTGGTGCGACCTGGTAAAACCTCAGTGGTAATCAATTAAGTCTCAAACAGATGCGACGATTTCGTGCTGCTAACAAGCGTGTAAGCTGAGCTTACCGGCAGGCCATGACCGGATAAAATGAACTATTCGTAATTGTTTGATTTTCAAGAACAAGGAACGCGTAAGCTGCGGATGCGTGTGTAAACTGAGTATGCATGAAAGTAGACACCATAGCTCCAATTTGGTATTAGCCTGTATTTAGGTTCAACTTAACAAAATTCTGGACTGAACTAGGAACACAGTTAATTCTTCACTGGGATTGGAATCATTTAGGTTGAAACGTTAAGATTGAAAGTTTTGTTTTATTCCCGGGGCTCCGCAAAGGGTGAGACTTTCGCCTCTGTTGGCCGACCAAAAGTGGGAAACATCCAGTAAAGCCTGTCCACTCAGTTGGAAAACTTTTGACACCGACTGATAGGTCATAATTTTCGGAAAAGTTTGGGAAGCAGTCGGTAGATTTATGGCCGGGCAACGTTTCGCTAGTAGTGTATCATCAATATTTGGTCGAGTCAGAACTCTATGTACAGTGGAGGTCGACCGGACAGTAGTTCAGACTGAGGTTATCAGCAAACTCCAAAAAATCGGATACCCAGTGAGTTTGATTAGACGACACTTAAGAAGGTCTCAAGGCCTATTAAGGAATGGATTGTCACAGAAGTCACCCCTTGTAAAGCAGGACCACCTGAGGTTATTCGCATGCTGCTGAACATAGCCAACAGTCCAGTAGCGTTCCAGAAGGGAAAAACGTTACGCCCAGTTATGGTGCAACTGAAGGACCACCTCCCGGTTAAAAGGACTAGATAATGCGTGTATAAAATTAACTGCAACGATTGCACTAAGGTTTCCACAGGACAACCAACCAGGGAACTACACTCCGGAATTGGCCAGCATATGAGAGAGATAAACACACCACCAATAAACTCGGACGAACACCAAGCGATCTTCAAAGACTCGGTGATGACACAGGATATAGAATAGATCTGAAGAACGTAGAATTCATAAGACGGGGACTGTGAGTCACACCACAGCGGCTGATGGCCGAGACGGTGGAAATCATCAAGCCTCACAGGGTGAATATAATCGAGGGTGTAGAACTGGTGAGGGTATTGAGAGCGGTTTTAGATAAGACGTGTTGACACGTGACGGGGTGTGATTTTCAATAAATCTAAAATCACTAGCAAAAGAAGGTAGGAATCTTAACGCGACCAAAGTCGACGGAACCCCTCTCCCTTAGCGCTAGCTCATCCACAATAGCACTGTAACTTTGTACAGGTGTAATACACTATTCATAAAGGTTGACGAAAGTTCTTCGACAGCCCACGACCGGTTTCGCCCTTCTTGGGGCTCTTCAAGTAGGCGCAGTCCCCGGGTTTCCGTCAACCTTACGTTCTACTTGAACCCAAATTGTCCGAAATTAGCGAAATGCACTCATTTGTATACCAGTTTGGTTTGACGAGATATTCAGCTGGATTTCAGGTGAGTGTACCGTCAAAACCAAACTGGTATGCAAATGAGTGTCTAATTCGAAGGGTGTACCTAGTTTGCGTATTACGATTTTTTTCTCTGAAATGCAATGTAAGCAAAGGCCCAAAAAGCTACAGAATATAGTGATCAATGCTCCGTCTTTTGCTGTCACCAGTGCTTCTAGCGCCCCCCCCCTCCTGAGATAACGACGGAATGGCAACTACGCCACGACGTGATAAATACATAGAGCAACTATGCAGTCGATAACGCCTTCAAGCTCATCCAAGTGGTGTTCATTTTTCTGTTTTAGTTATTATTTTGTCTGTTCTTAGAATTTCTGGCTTTGGATATTCATGACCTTGTGGTAGAAATGACATCACTTGTACCATTCAGAAACAGCACCAAACAGATTCCTCGGACTTTTCACATTGGTTGCTGTCACCGCTGAGCTAAAATGCATATACCGTGAAGAAAGGTCGTTTGGTCTTGGTGCATTGTCATGACAGGTTGGGAGTATCGTGGTTTCATTAAAACGGCGAAACTTGCTTGTGTCTGACGCCGGTTGCAGTCGGCGGATGCATTTGTGAAGACTGGGTTTGTGAAGCTAGGTCACCCAGTCATCTCGACAATGACTATCTTGTGGAATGCAGGAAACCGTTGCTTGCTGGCCACCTAAGAGAGGTAACAATCTATTGACTAGCCAACCATTTTTCGGCAAATGTCTGGTATCATCTGGCTTCTTAGGAGAATATGCCGGTTTTCGGGCAGCCATCATTTGACAGCTTATCCTCCCTTGTATTAGGTGGTAAAAACTGATACAGAGAAAGAATACATTATGTATTGGATGTAATGTTCCTAGTTCGGGTGAAACGACCTTTGCGTTCGAAACTAACTTATTCGGAAGCACAATGAAAAGACGTCAGTTTCCGGGGTTCAAAAGATGCGTATGTCTTGGCGAAATTCATGGTTCCGCAAATTGACTTGGTGTTGACGAGAGGCTCAAATGGAGTGCAGCTGAATCACTCGTTTATGTGCTGTTCTTCAACCGAATTTACTGCACAAAGGCCTCCCTATGTTTAAGTTTTCACGGTATTCAAGATATATCGTGGTACAGACCTTTTTTCGAGGGAACACTTTACTCAGAAGGTTGTTGAAAACTCTTCGGTTGTCCAAGACCGGTTTCGTCTTTCTTCGAACTGCTCAAATAGGGGCAGTTGCCGAGTTTCCGTCAACCTAATGTCCTCGTTGAACATCAAATTGTGCGCAAACGGCAAAAATGCTCGCATTTAAAAGTAACTTGGCGTTAACAGAAGAATCATACTCAAGAGATTCAGTTGGGATGTGATTGAGCCTTCCATTAACACCAGCTTGATTTGCAAATTAGTATATTTCGTTACCCGTGCACAATATATTGTTCAAGTGGAAAATCAGGTGATGAGAACTCGGGAACTGTGCCTGACTGATGAGCCCAACAAAGACGAAACTGGCCGTGGGGTGCGGGAGAGTTTTCAGCAACCTTCTGGGCAGTGTGTTTCGTCTTGTGTATAAAGTGAATAGACATGGGGGGAAGAATTGTATGTCCTTCCAAGTGTGAAGGAACCATACTGGAAGTTTCTGCTGAAGACTCTAACGAAGTGCATAAGCCAAAGTTGGGTGTTGACGGAGAAAGAAATGAAGTATACGCGGGTTTGTATTCATCATATTGTATGCAGTGAAACAAACAATTGTTAGAAGAGAGGAGGTTTGTCGGAAAGGTAGTATATTGACTGGTGGTGGGTTTACTCGATATGAGGTTGGACAGCACAACTTTTTCAACACACAAATTTTTCAATGTATACCGTCTTCTCAATGTGCTATGAAAGTGAGGGTAACTTTTTGGTCTGGTCTTTTAAGGGAGATTACAACGAATGCATCTGACTGTCCGTTTAAATACGTTATATATATATATATATATATATATATATATATATAACCGTTCATTGAACTCTAGAAACTTGTAAGTTTCTCGAACTTCTTAACACTGTGTGCAGGCAGTTGAAACGTGCATTCCACAAGCAGTCTTCCGCGCGCATTAGGCACCCTGACATATGGATGCCTTGGTAACGGAGTTCCGTTATGGCGACTGCAGCAGTCGAATTCTGGGTTTATCGACTTTATGGCTGTTCAATCATTTAGTTTTGTCCGCTGCAGTTGGTCAACCTGGTTTTAAATAGTGTGCTCCATAACATTGTAGTGGCTAGATACTTTGTCCAGTTTAGGTGATTTAAGTTGGATCATCTTTCACTAATTGGTCGTGCACCAGAAGAATCACATAGTAGAAGCAGTTAACACTGCAGTGGTAGATGAAGTTTTTGGAAGACTTTCCGGATGAGGAAGCTGCAGAAGAAGTGAGCGAGATTTGTTACACCGACCAGATGATTTCGTTGATAGTGTGACGATATTTGGTAAATTTCAATTGAAATTTCGTCCTGTAACTGAAGCCAAACTAGGCTGGGAAGATGAGAGGCATTGTACATCTGTTTCATCTTTATTGGAAATTATCAGCGGTGTGCATCTCCCGAAACTCCAGGGAGTTTCGAATCCGCGGCTTTCCGGCACTTGACCGTTCGACCACGAGTGACAGATCAGCAGTGTGGCTAGCTCGCACCTAGACAGGATAGAGCGCCACTCATTCTTCAATTACGGGATCCACATCACGTCGTCACATCTCGACAGGCTCATTGAGTGACGGATTATCAGACATAAGTGGCACTCGCCGTGAATAATTTTGGGGTTGTTGTAAATGTGCATTAACAACTACTGCGCTTTCCACAACAGATTACCTAAATTTGCAGGATGAACTCTGAAAAAAGCCGAATAATTCACTTGGTGACCGTTAGCGGATTTTGTTAATGGTTGTTGATGAGTACGACGCCCTTTTATCTTATATTGGCTACTATTATACTTGTTTATTATCAGTAACATATTTTTTGGATGTCAACGGCATCGTACTCTCTTTGATGTATCCAAAGAATACATCATGGGTTTGATGTGCAACACACGTCTTAATAAACAAGGGCCATCATTTTATTTATAAACGCAATGATCAAGCCTGTTGGAATTGGTTTGTCTTCAGATGTGGGCGGATAACGGGGCATGTTATGAAACATAAATCTCAGGCACACAAGGAAAAGAAATCACTAAACAGGAAACTGCTCTTTTCTTTTGGTGCGCAATGCGCACTGCCACCAGTAAATAGTTGTTATGACAACCAATCGTGATGCATGATGGCCCATTTAGAACTTGACTGTCGCCGGGGCCAGTGGCGACTAAAGACCAATTTTACTGTCAACGCTGGCGTCGATAGTCGTAGCTCCCTTCCGCATTCGGTGTCCGATACTGAGTGCCAAACTAGATTGTCACTCCGTGGCTGGTGGTCGACCGTGAATGACTACAGTACGTGATATTCATGTGACTGCCTGGTCAACAAGTGGGTGATATTTGCACCAACACAAAATAGGTAAGACTTCCACAGATACACTCATTTGCAACTCAATTTGGTTTTCACGGGAGACTCAACTGAGCCTCTCCTTTAAGAGTTCCCTTCTGCAATCCTTTTTAAGAGGCACTTTGATCAAGATTGTCCGTGAAAGAGGGTTTCACCACACCAAATTGAGAGCTCGTTCTAAAGGATACTGCAACCTTATGTGCGCAGATCAAAACGATACTAGCTTCAGCAATCGTCGACAGTGCAGCAAACAGAAGCTCACCTGCGAGAATAATTCAAATGATTTGATCAGTGCGTGAAGTCCGTTGCATATAAGTATCATGACCAAAATGATTCTATTCATCGTTGAATTACTCCGCTGAACATAGAGCTACAGAGTAGAACGTGTGAGAAGCAAGGATGAACACAACAAATTTGCTGGATCGATTAAGGTAATGTTAACATCACTTTCGAACAGACCACATTACTGCACTCTCTTATCTGAGAAAGTCGGTTGCATTAAAGTGTGCTTCGCAATCCAGAGGTAAACATGTTTTCAGAATAGATTGTTGTTAGTGCGAAATCCATTGGTAAAGCGACGTCAACTGTCATGTAAATGATTTTCTCCCTTGTATTGAAGCGGCTTCTTCTCAAGGTCGACGAGCATAAGTGGTCCGTGTGAGCAGTATCATATATGACTTTTCTGTGGTTTAATGTGAACTGCACTTAGATCGTCTCTGGGTTCATTTCCATAACAACCAACCTGAAGCCTTGAATCGTTATCCAGCTTGTTTAATAACTTAAAAATGTGTGGAGGACGCCATGATCTTTCCAGTGACCCAACACCTTGCAAACAAATGTGAAGGAAGCCGAAAGAGTATAGTAGAATATCCGTCAACGGAGATGTCCGCCACCCGATAGTTCTAGCCTATTTCTGTGCTCGGTCTCATATTCTATGTAAAAGCTCACCACACAGTTATGGTCAACCAAATGGATCTTGGTATTGCAGCGCAATGCCTGATGACTTTTACTACCACCATCGTATCTTTGTGCCGTCGACGATAGAGGTTCTCAGATGATTTTTTTGGATTTAACAACTGTATGCCAAATAAGTGGTACAAGCTTGGAATATTAGGCTTGAATGTGACAAACGCGTGCTTGAAAAGGTACTGTGACAGGCTAACGGAGTCAACAAAGTAGCGTGATATCGCTCAATGTTTACCCCGTGATGTGGAGTGACCTCAAGTGCACTTGTTTACCTTTCGATAACCATTGCGAGCTCTGCCGTGGATTGCGAGTACGGGGTGGTCCGAAAGCCCCGTAGGACCGCCGGGGCTGGAAATTTCACATCAAGGGGGCTGCCTCTGCTGTCACTATGTTTTCCGACCGTTTAACGTTCTATCCTCTGATGCCACCTCTCTTTTATCACCGGGGAGGGGGGAGGTTCAGACAAAGACTGCATCTCCATTTGGTAAACCCACAGGTTTTCACTGTGTCGTTTCAAAAGAAACTCATCTATTCCAAATCTCGCACTGGTTAAATCAGTTGGCATTTAACAGCATACTGGAAATGCTTGAACGAGCGTCATACCAACAGAGCAATCTGGATTGTCTAGCTTTATGCAACCAGTAGCGGACTAAAAGATATGTATAAAACACAGTTAAACCATTAAACTTGGCAAAAATGGTGGAACTATTTTCCGGAACTTTATTGAGAGAATATCCTGGTGGGAAAAGTGCCTGAAAAATTACTGCATTAAGTGATGTACACCGGAACCATCAAACTTGCTTTATCCACACATTGCAATGTCTGTGGATTGTCGTAATTCACCGACAAAGGCATTTGTCTCAGTGCGAGCCAAGTGATCGATATGCTCAAACTTATATAGTACAAAATGACCAAGAACTGGATCCATCGGCCGTAGGTATTCCTGTAGATCAAAAGAATATAAGACCGATTTTCAACTGCTGTAACAGGTTAGCGTCGTTCATAAACCTGTACTAGAAATTAGTATCCACCATTACAAGGACCTAGGATTTCACATTCTGTGGGAATGGATATGTAGCCGGTACCAGTTCAAACTCTCGACGCTACACTTTCCAAAAATATAGATCCGGGTTCTACTCGTTGACAAATTTTGTCCTCTCAGTCAATAAACTCCATGTACCTCTCCCAGGTACTTTTGTGTTAGAATTTGGTTTACTTGCCTGGCGCACGTTACCTAAATTTACATCGTCTTCGACTTTTGGAATGGAGTTTTGCCATGTTTTGCAGGATTATCGAAGATGTATTCTAAGTGCCTGTGGTAAGTAAATATCAAAATGAACAATCTGGATATTTAACTGCATGTATAGTATGTACTGGCCCAAGCTCTATGTTCCGAAACTCTCCTTACAGATGCTGGCACTCAAATGGCCAGGCAACTGGTCCACTCTACGATTAGTGTCACCCCTTCCACCTAGAGGAACTTTCACTTTTCCGGTCCACTGAACCAAAAGCTGTGCTAAAACTGAAACCCTTACCTCTGCTAACCAGCCTCTGTGAATCATTATTAACGTGTAAGTCAGCATTCAGCAATTACATCGGGGGCTGCTTTTCAAAACCGATTGGAAACAGTACTCACCACTTCACATCCAGGTAGGCCGTGCACAGCGGATGTATTAGAAGTTCTTCCCGCTTTAGTTTTACCATCAGCTGCAATTGTTAAGTGTAGAACAAACCAATAGCCAAACTGAAATCAATCATTGGTTTCCAAATGAAAAGGTTAAACTACCAACAATCACCTGCTGGTGCCAAATGGATCAAGTGGTTAGGTACTGTACTGGAATATTGGATGCTATGATGGGGGCCGTTTGGCAAACTCAGTGAACAGATCAACATTCTTCTAGAGAGCCAACTAGTTACAGGTTAATTTCAGTTGTGGGACATCAGAGAAGAGACTTTCTTCTAACACTACACGTACCTTCACTAATTTCATTGGCGCAACAGGCCTCTTGTCATTAGCCCGGGGTGGGACTTGCAGAACAGTAAAGTCGTATTTTGTCTGGAAGTGGAAAAACGTACAGACTCGATCAAAAACAGAATATATACTTTCAATGGTGATGGCTGTTATGACGTTATATATATATATATATATATATATATATATATATATATATAGCCTTACATCCTGTTAAGAAGACCATCTTTAGGGGTCAACATGAGTGCCCTTGTTTTTTTTCATTGGAAGGGAGTACGGTTTTCCGTGAAGGAGAGAAATGTTATTAAATTTCATTTTGCTTCTCATGTTTGTATCCACGGTCGATCAGCTACCTGCCTAACCCATAACTTAGTAAATGCGATGTCATTTAAGGGTAGTGGATGATCATATGCACATGGCCCCTTTACTAAGAGTGCGCTTCTGATTAATTCTGGGTCAAAAAACGGTTACCTAATGATTCACCAAACTCCTTACTTTAAAGCTAGTTCCACCCATGCAAAAAAGACAAGCGTTTGAAACATGAGCGTTTTAACTTTTGAGTGAAACTGTTAGAACTCAGAGGAAATATTAAAAAAGACATCTGACCATATCATCAGAACGGTATCCATATAATTCTCTATGTATAAACCGTCACTTCCGACCAAATCTCTCAAACTGTTGGCCTACAACATTCGTGTTTTGCTGATTTTCTTGTAGGTTCTGCCTAGCCGTACTTCCCCCTCATTTGCTAGGAAAAGGAGGACTCCCACAATCCACATGGGTCTCCTTTCTTGGAAGTCGTCACATGAACAGGATCAAGTGACGTAAACTGTTTGATTGGAGGGTGGGCGGGGCTGCATCTCGTCTCAGGGCAAGCTCCAAACACCACTGATGACTCATACTTGATCTAACGGCATAGTGTTCAAACTCTGACCGGAATATCGCGTGTCCACATCTCCTACGGGATTCGTACGTTTCTCACTTCTGATTCCCAGTGAAGACAAAACAGCTAGATAGTGCTTTTTGGCCTTTCAGCGTAGGTGGACTTCACCTTCAAGTCAGACTTTGGGACCTTCTCACTATTCACAAATTTCACCTTGTCTTTCAGTAACGTAGTAACGTGCATTTTAGCGCCCGTAGGTGAAGAATTTCAACCGTCAGCGCAGGAGTCAGGTATTTGGCGTTGATGCATGAATGTCATAGCGTTCAGGAAGCATAAGCGGATACTATTTTATATGCTCCCAAGTCTTATTTCTTTCTGAAACAAATGCCTGTCACGATCACCTCCAGTGTGATGTGAACTACAAAGCAAATCGGCATCAGCACTACTACAGTCGGTAAGTGAGAACTAGTCTTCCGCAAACGATACTAGCCCTAAGGTCAACAAAAAGTCTGAGACAACCCAGAAGGGAGTTCTCTTTTTCTTCTATTCCTTACGTAGACCTGATCTCCGAACTTCCATCAATCTTACTGTCCGCTTAAATAATTCTGGATGTATGTGGACACAAACTGTCATCCAGCAGGTTAAGATAGTGTTGACGGGTAACTTAACTGATTGCCATCTGAGTCTCTAGCTTTCAGCACTAGGGAGAAGGTCCTGTTTGGAATAGATTATGTCAAATGATAAACGTTCAGTATGCCCTTCAGATTTACACGCGGAATGCTACACGTCTGTGTCTGCATATG
This sequence comes from Opisthorchis felineus, assembly GCA_004794785.1. Taxonomy (NCBI): domain Eukaryota; kingdom Metazoa; phylum Platyhelminthes; class Trematoda; order Opisthorchiida; family Opisthorchiidae; genus Opisthorchis; species Opisthorchis felineus. The sequence goes on from SJOL01009043.1 coordinate 144,871, forward strand.
GGCACACACTAGGAAAGGTAAGAATGTTTGTATCTCAGACGTAACGGTGTATATTACTAATGAAACGTGCGAGTAGTTCAGGCCAAGTTGTTTAAATCACTGTTCCCGCATTTGACGGGAAATTATCGAAGCCTTTAACAGTGTTTGTTCTTTATCATTTAGTGTTCACACAACATTGAGAAAAGTTTAGGAGAACGCTAGGGGATGTTGACTTTTTCAAAACTTTGAGTGAATGAGGTTTTCAATTCTGTGCCTTACAGCTCGCAACCACCTAGTGCGCCAACAAAACTCTACACTCAAAGTCGTTTCTCCTTTCACAGACTTTGCAGGTTGTTGCTTGTTCGTCGAGCTTGGCAGTTTGATTGCAGGCATTCCGTCAGCAATCTGGGTGACGTCATCGGTGCGTCAGTGGTCGTCAGCGGGTCACTGATGCACCGCTACGCTGCACCCAGTTTCCTAACAGTGCATTGATGATGCCACCTCGGCAGATGATGAAGCATTTGCAGTCAGACTCTTCAGCTCAGCGAATAAACCATCGACCACACACCAGGGATGTCACTTAGCTGGATCACAACTGCCTCAGTTTTTGTGCAATTCCATCTCAGCTTGCTGAGTTGGTTTGCCAATGTACAGATTCTTTCAATAGCCGAGGGAATAGCGAGCCGGCCATTTGTCACCTTAGCTGTTCCTTTATCCACATCGTGACGACGATGACGTAGACGCGTGTTCAGTTGAGGGTGGTTGCCACTGGGTGAAAGTTGTAGAGCCTGGAGACAGTCTGCATTCGAGAGCTAATCCGGTGGATTCTGTCCTCCAGTTGCGTTGCGTTGCAGAAATGGTAGGTGTGACAATCTGGCACGCGACCTCACCCAGCCACATGAGTGTACAGTTGACGATTATTAAATAGAGACTACCAGATCACGAAATCTCCCGAAAATATAGCTTTATACAGTATACTTTAATGGCGGTTCCTAGGTTACGGAAACGTCAGAAACCCGGTACGTTTATTGATTGTTGATCAGATGGCCGTTGATTTATTCGTGGACCTTCGACGTTTCGTTACCAATGCAGGAGTCACCAACAGTTTGCGGTTAAGTGGATACATATTCCTTACACGCCTGCGTTCACACAGTTTTACAAGGGTATGTGCTATCTCCTGATGTGTTTTTGTTAGATACAGGGTAGCTTCCTCGTGATTCTGTCGGTCCGTTTGCGGTCTGTAGTGCATCATCGCCCTCATTCCTCGAATTACACTTGCATACAAAAAAAGCATTTCCGAAGCGACTGCAAGGTGGTTAGGAGAGCGCGATCCAAACATGGCCCATAAACCAGCAAAAACCTTGCTGGCTGCATCATCACAATCGAAAAAAGAAATGGATACAAATATAATGGACAGCGTTCTATACATGGATTACTACGCGCACTAAATGGGACAAACGGGAAGGAAGTTTTCTTGACGGAACTCTACTCATGAAGTTGCTAAAATGTTCTACTAGACTTCATGAAAACAAACTCTCTAAAAATTATGTTAAGTTTTCTCTAGTCTTCCGGCGAAAAAATCAGAAGGGACATGGGTTTGACTGGAACACATACTGGCGGAAGCAAGGGTGAAGGAAGAGAGTGAGTCCATAAAATGCCGGTAATTCACCGGGAATGGAATAAACAAACGTCAAAATTGACTCAAATAATTAACTGCTAAGCACAAAAGATCTCCCCTAGCTACTAAGTCCAAAAAAGTACAAGAAAACAGAGAATAAAGACAGAACAAGCAATTGAGTCAGAATTCAACGAGCCAGCCATCAACCAATCAATAAAAGAACGAAATGAAACAAAACTACCCACTACCCAACAAGGAAGGCATCTAGTTGACCTCGGAGACGCAAGCAAATAGCCTATTATAAAAAGCACATTAAACAGGAAGGACCGGTCGGATAGTCAATTTCAGAAGAGTCAGCCCTCGACTCAGTACAGGCGAAGAACAGGGCAAACAGTGAAAACCATGAAAACTGAGAAAAATTTGGCATGATAAGGTAGGCAATCTGTTTCGAGGACAGTAATCCACAACACAACAAAAACCGCAAACCGACCAGTCAGAAGAGAGAGGAAGACCCCCCGAAGAAAACCGTTCAGCGGACGAATCGAGGGCGCAATTCGAAATTCCGTGCAACGAAAATCGTAGCCGGACCACTGAGAGTACGGAAATGATTTTTACATTTTGCCAGACACATCGGCAGGTACCAGATATTCTTTGAATATTATATACGGATATACGCATGAGAAAAGACCCTCCCAGATGTGCCCTGAAGAGGCCTCGTCTATTGGAGACGAATCGTTTGCAAGTCAACCTCTGTGCTCGGCAACAATTCAACAAACTCCAGGTGACAGCGCGTAGTAGCTACTAGCACGGGGTACTAGGATTACTGGAAAAAGTAGGGGTGGTTTTCGAGTACTGTTCACCAGGAAGAGAGTATCTACTGCGTGCTGGTGCGGTGTCTTTAAAAGTCTCTGAGCTGTCTCCAACCTATTAAAAAGAAAAAAACATTTGCAAATCCACATAAGGGTGCTTTGCGTTGGCACCACTTGTAGAATAGCTGATTGTATGCATAAATGATGTACCAAAGCAATAATCTGAGTCTAAAATGCGTCTTTAGTTTTGTTGGGCTAGACAAAAGCAGACTTGGGAGGACTTCTCGATGTATTACTTCCTTTGGGCAAATACCCGCAAGATTTCCGGGCCAAAAATGACGACCAATCAGAGCCTACTGTTAAACGCCCCATTTAAACAAATATATTAGCTCTCTTGTCCTGTAATCCGACATTTTTAATAACTCTCGGAAACGCTAAGGGAAAGAGGGCTAGTAAACAAACAATGCGAGAACAAGCTCTTAATGTTGCGTCAATCTTCAGAAGGAACGAAGTCGACAAACCCCATGTTCAGGTGTATTTCGTATGCCACATTCCGTAACATGGACGTCCAAAACGAACTGAAATGGAATGGAAAGCTCATCTTTGTGCGACAGAATAGCTCATACATGGAATACAGAGAATTAATGCCACAATTCCTGATTTTTTTTACGGCTCCGGTGAATCTAAGCAAAATGTTTTTTTTAAAAACGTGAAGGAGATTTTGATAGATCGATTTTTGAGACCATGAGCCGTGTTAGGTTTAGGGTAGTCTGACCAGACTGGCGCGTTTGGTTCTGCGGAGAATACTGCAAGTCTGTGAAGAAGCTTATGAAGGGAAGTTATACTAAGAGAATCACAGGTTTATTACTTAATCGGATTTTCATTCAGATACAGTTCTTCCGCCCTGAAAAGAAGTACAGAATGATCACTACTGCATACTACCAGCTGAAATTATCCTTTCAGAAGAGACTAAGCGAACGTTCCGATACTTTAAGGCAATATCACACGAGAATAGCCGGAAACGGAAAATGTTCTTATAAGTCACTCAGGAGTTGCGAACTCGCGGCTGCCGTTCGAAAACTAGGATACTTTGGTTGGCGAGATCTAATAAAACAATTTGTTAATCAATCCTGAATTCCTGAACCACTCATATGGACACTTTAGGACTCTGAATTTTCCGGCGGTCACCTACTGGGACTATGAACGTGCCTACACCATGCTAGAGAAGTAGTTACTTAATAAGGAATTTAGGACTTCGTAACCTCCGCTTCTAGCCAACGATGCCGGAAAGGAAGAAAAAATCACAATTTTGCTCTCATTGTCGCTCATTGAGACCATCCTGCTTTATGAGTACACCTCAGAATTTAGGCGAAAGCAGTTAGGTCTGGCCAGACTCTCTTACAGGATACTAAATATGAGAAATAACCCTGCGATTACTCACAAAACATAATACAGCTTGATTAGTCCATCAACTCAGTGAAGTCAGCAAAACCTGAATATCTGGCATATTCTGTAAACATGTGTAGATTTCACTAAACGTCCTTGAAATCGTTCGTAAACGCTACATCATGGGGCGCAGTAAAATAGTAGCTCTGCTGTCCTAACCATCAGGAAGAAAACCTGAACTGAAATAAAATATTTAAAGGCCATTATGGCGGATCAGGATATAATGAAGCAGGCCGCCGTATTTGGGCTTCATGTGAGTAAATTGTATGTGGCAACATTCATTTAGTCATAAATGGTTTCGCGATTGCAACTCTAGTGAGCAGACAAAAAGTTCGGACCGATATTTTGCAAACTGCTAGTTGGCCCTACCAAATAAGTATGTAGCATTTTACTGTACTACTTGCAAAATATGCAAGTGGCTAATTGTCACTCGTCATGTCACAAGCTGGGCAACAATACCTTTCCTATTTCAGGTCATGCCACCTCAGGAGTGCCAGAAGAACTTTACTTAAGAACATCAAATATCCGACACAAAAATGCCGCAAATCGCCTCAATAGGACAACTCACCAGGAGGATGGATGGTGCGCTGCGGATCATTTTCTCAATCGGACACTGGTCAGTATTCCACAACTTCGCTGCGATTTCCGGAAACCTTGAAAACAGGAGGGAGGTAAATCTCAGTCAGAAGGACAAGGATGCGAGTTGGATCAACCTAGGATTTGGACTTCTTGTCCGAAATCATGGCCTTCCTACAAGTGGCTTTTTCACTGATCAAATTATTTATTCGCTATGAAGGATACAATGCGCATTTTTTGAAAATGTCCATTGAGACATAAATGACAGTCAGCTTAAAAGAGCTCCATGTCAAAACATCATCTTGACATTACAGGTACTTTATGTGGCTAAGGAATCGCAATCGCTTCTCCGGCTAACTGACTTCTACTGAGAAGCTGGATGTTCCACCACAAACTGCACCAGGACCGAATAACGCATACCTTTAAAAAGCAATACGACTTCTCAGAAATGTCATTTCTACTCCAGCCTTATTAGATATCTTCAAAATTTTGAAAGCACCGCTAACGGCGGCGGGTTTTCTAACAGGAGAACGATCGGAAAAATTTCGATCCAGTTAACTTTTGTCACAAGCTACGCAGCAACCCTACCGAGGAATCGAGCTCTAATTGAACAAGAAGAGAGGCCAGGTGGTGTCTTCCGATGGAGCCAATCCACGTAAATCTAAAAATATGCAACTTTATCCACATTTCTACCGACAAATCTTGTGGAGTTCTCGCAATCACAAGTACCGCAATATGTAACGGAAATTGACGGGCATATGGGAACTGTTGATTTACACATCTTTTATACTGTTTTCAAAAGGCCATAGACGGACATCGTACGCATGTACAATCATCTTTGATATGTCAAGTTTGGTATACGTCATCTATGCAAGGGAAACTACGCAGAAACGAAAGGATTCTGGGAGAACCCAATCACTTTAATTTGATGCTGATGATCATTTGGTTGTGGTTGACAGGAAAAAGAACAGCTTCTATGGTCAGATGTCGCACGTGCTCAGACATGTATGCTCATAGGATTGGCTTCTACTCGTAGGCAGTAGTTTGAACACTTAACCTTTCGGCCACGAGTGGCTGATTAGCAGTGTGGTTATCTCGCACTTAGAAAGGATATAGCGCTGCTTAGCGTTCGCTCACGGGATGCACAGTGCTTATTGGCTTTTCAGCATAGGTCGGCTTCACTTACAGGACGAAATCTTCATCAAGAAGCACACTGCGCTTATCCTTAAATAACGCGGACCTGAGAGAAGGACTTACCACTTATTAAAACTGTTCAAAGACGTCGTTCTCATCCTTATAGCTCTGTGCAAAGACAAAGAGGCCGTCGTCCCCTGTGGGTATCGGGGAAGAATTAAGTTCACAATGCGCTGTAGGCAGAGTAGAACGCACAAATCCTGAACAGGGAGGAAGGTCCGACCATATATATACACTCAGGTTTATTATTTAGTTTCTCATTCAGTTTTTAGAGTTTAATAATTGGGTGTGTTCATATTGAAGGATTCCGGGGCTAAGTCGTCCCTTGGGAATACTGTAGCCAAACAATGATTGATCCAAACAGCGAAGAATTAAGCATCCGGATAAGGAAAGGAGCTGATTCCTCTGGGTTATTTCCTGTCGACATCGTTGTCTGGCGTCAGAGAATGAAACAGAAAAACGTGGTCTGTGACCCTTAGGCCTAATAGATTTGTCGAGGCCCATTCATCTGTCGCACATTGTGGCGAAACTGTTAAAGAAAGCGACTCACCGTTTGTGCAATGCAATGATTTTCGAGGGGAAATAGCCCCCCCGTTGGAACGCCAAAGAGGTAAAATATAGTCCATTGTGATCAGGAATAATATCAGCTCCTGCAGTTAGTAGATAGTTGATCACATCTGCGTTCCCATGCATCGCAGCGAAGTGCAGTGCAGTGGACTGGTGATGAGAGAAGGGTGTAGATAGTTTGTTTGTAGCGCTTATCACTTAAAGACTTGCAAGCAAAGGGCTGATATGTGGCGTCATTTCAGTAGCATTAGTGGAGTGTTCTCAAACAAATCCTTATAAAAATCTATGGTGAAATTTATGCGCAGTGACGAAGTGGTGGATGTAACCAGTTGGCAATAGTTCCTTAAGGCTGAATCGGTCACAGTGCGGAATTATTAAGAGCATCTGATCGCTGGAGACTCAAACCTAGGACAGCTAAGCGTTTACTTTTAAGCACAGACTGAATTTCGAAATCGACATACTTTACAGTATAAGACCGGGGTCGAAAATGCTCGGTGTGTGCTCACTCTAAATTATTTTGACCATGTGTACCAAATCTCATCCTAATATGTTGATCTCTGCAGGTGAAAGATTACACGCAAAAAACTGTACATACGCGGCTTACCCCGTCACTTAAGAACGCAAGAAATTTTGTCAGTTAGACTGAAGATACCAGGTCTTAAGTACCAACTGGGGATGCTGCCGGATAGAGAGTTTGGAGCTTTTCGAAACAAAACGACCACACCTGACCGAACTAGAGGAAAAGTTGGAAACGGCTGACCAAAATGCTATGGGTCATTGATTCGTTTTCATAATGATAACAAAAAACAAATAGATGAAATTGGATACTGAAGGGTTCTGATGTTTACATCCGTAACTGGGTTTTCTTAGCGCCATTAACTTCGGAACATTCGTAAGAAGTGCAGTAAAAGAAACTGCGATCAACTGATTGCAGCCAGTCCTGCTATGGCTCCTAGTACAGCCTTTGTATAACGGCAGTAGCCATGTCTTTGTAACGTACAACCCAACTGTATAAATTGGCTCGGACAAAAGCATTGTAACACAGATCGAAGAAGGCTCTAGGGACACTGTGGTCCTCGCTGTCTGTCTGAACGATCAAATGCGATTGGCGCCCATGCTATGTGGTGCAATGATGTGATGCTTACCGGGGGAGTTACTTCAAAAGATTTTGAGTTTCCCAATAAAAAAAGAAGACAAAGGAAGAAAACCGACAAATGAATTCGCTAATAATAGTTATTTCACGCTCACTGTATCAAAAGATGTGCTCTGACGCTACCGTCTACTGCTCTGGATATTGGAAAGTCAACTTTATATTGGCAGACAGCACGCTGTGCGACAATGACCAGTTTTTTCTTCGGCATTCATCGCATTCGTTGCGATTTTGTTATCATATTTAGATACACACAATTGTCTCATGCACACGTAAACGTCTTCGAACTTAATGGTAGTTCGCAGCACGAAAGTAGTAAAAGATGTACCTACTGAAGTAATCATAGACACCGTCAGAATCGTGCGCCGTGAGGGGGTTTCACTACCAGGGGCATGGCTTGGCTTATATTCAAAGCCTGGTTGCGCTATAGGGAACTGCTGAGTACAATAACGTATGGTAGTAAATTCGGTTTTGTCATATTTAGCCCGTTTATTAGTTTGACATTTTGGTGGAATAAAAACTCATCATTTGCCTTAAAATGTCAGGTGTGAACCATCGTTTCTTGATCAGGTGGCTGTCGATCTGATGTACGAGGTTGACAACTGGCATGGCAGCACTTCGCCATCAATCAAGGGCAGCAGCAGGAAGCGGCTGGGTAACGACTTTCTCCTTGCTTGAGTGCGTTTAAAACTTTCGAAACATTCGTCGACGTATATCGGCGTGACCAGCAAACTTGAGGGAACCATTCTAATAATTTAAGCGTTTTTTGCAATTTCTCTTTGCACGGAGGTTTTTTTCAGTTCTAGTTTGCTTGGCTAAAAGGTTTCTGTTTCTCTTGCTTAGATTGATCAGCCTCGGATTCGCGCTTCACTGTGGTCTTTTCCTTCTGAATCCGATTAGATTTCAACTGCATTATTTCTCTGATTTGACTGGCCAACTCCCAGTCTGTATTGCGTTGCGATTTTCTCGACTTTGATTTTTTGGTTACAATTATTTTCCTCATTTGATTTGTGTTCTAGTGCATGGCAATTCTTTGCTCTCAGCTGATTAAGTGGATGGCCTGCTCAGCTAGGTTGCTGTAACTTCTTGTTTTGATCTGCTTCTCCGATTTATTCGTCAAGTGTGCATTCCATTTGAGTTGATTAACCCTGTATATTTCGGAGGGCCTGATTCTTATGTAGTTGTCTTGCCTAATTTCTCTTCAGTTTTGGGTTTTGTAGTGTTCTTTTCTAACGGTTGATAGTTTGGGTGGGTTTCGAGATGTTTCAGTAGAATGCCAAGCTTCTGCGAAATCACATTCTTCGTCCATGTTTGGGTTAGTACTTGAATGTCGTTCGAGTTGAGTTTGTACCCATCCCGATCATCCTGCACAAAATCGAGTAGAAATTGATGGCGTGTTATGTTTATGATCTACTTTCGCAAATGGTTTAACATTAGTATTTTATTCTTCAAGCAACTCTCCGTGGAAAGTTGTGTGACAGATGGTACTTCTTAAGGGGTTCCGTTAGTTTACGATTAAGGTCAGAGCTGACCGCGGTTAGGTATGTTTTGTGGCATTTCTACAGAGTGTTATAGAACCTTGACCGGAATCACATGACACTTTTATGCAGCCGAAGGGGGAAGCTGACTGACCTGTCAGAGAGCTTACTTTTTGAAAGTCCTGTGCAACATTGTGAAATTATTGTTATCTGATTTAATTCAAGGTGCACGGAAAATCCGTAGTGTTAGGCGTCTGAAACGCAAACCTTTTAGGCTGGTTCAAGCGAACCACAATATAGAAAGATTTAAGAACCTATAAGACAAGACCTACGGTTCAGTATCAATATCGGTTGGTGGTTTTGAACTAAGAATTTTCTTTTGTAATGGCTCTCTCCGTACTGGCCCCATCTCTTGCTGTGCCAACAAGCCTATTTTCCCATAAATATTGTGTCTAACTAGATCAATCTCGGTTGTATGATTAAGAAGTCGCACGTTTGTCTAGTTCGTCGTCTACCTATCCACATGCATAAGTCTCATTTTTGAATGTCTTCATGCATAAAAGCACAAAAGACATCTTGTCCTGTGTAATGTATGCTGGTTTACCGTAACTATCCCCGAACTAGCGTGTCCGACTAGCCGAAATATTACGATGGTATATCGGACTGATAGAGCTTTGCACCTTGGACATTAGTTAATTTGCAAAGGTTGAGGTATTTATTAGGGGACAAATGTATCGGTCATCTTGGTGAGGAGATGTTTCAGGAAAGGAGTGCAACCAGGCACTGCAAACAACTGGGCCAGAGAAGGGGACACGCTTGCGAGAGAGAGAGAGAGAGTAATATGGCGATCTCAGCCAACCGAACAAGGCATTACGCCAGTTTCGTATGCCTACTCGTACGCTTTTAGGTAGCTCACAGGCAGGCCTACCGTCTGAATTGGGATCGGTGTACCGAGTACTGCTATTTGGATCAACCGTCGTCCTATCCTTTCCGCGACACGTCTAAAACTGATTGATCAGTTGAAGCATCAACCTAACATTCGAAATGTTGTCATATTGGTTTTTAGTTTGCAGTGACAAATGAAGCAAAAAATACAAGTGTCTGAAAGGTGAATCAAAACTAGGGTTGTTACAAACCCTTGAAAGTGCCCAAAATTTCAAGTACTTAAGGCACGGGCTCACTTGTCAAATCTTCACATTATTTCTGGTGTATGACCAGTTTTGCGGATTACAGTGAACTGACAGTCAAGACTATGTACAACTCACTCCGGTATAATTCACTTCATTCAATATGCTTGGGTTCATGGCCAGTAGAAGAGCACATGTGCCTGCGTTTCCTTTCATTGCAGCGTAATGCAGAGGAGTGTTTCCTTCATGGCATCTAAAAAAGAAGAGTATAACGGCAAATACACTCATATGCAAATCAATTTGGTTTTCACGGGAGACTCAAGTGAGTCTCTTGTTTAAGATGTTCTTCAACTGAATGTGCTGCACACAGGCCGCCTCATGTTTCAGTTGGTACGATATTCAAGATATCGCAGTATATTTTCATGAAGGAAACTACTCACAAGGTTGCTGAAAACTCTTCGACAGCGATATCTTGAATATCGTACCAACTGAAACATGAGGCGGCCTGTGTGCAGCACATTCAGTTGAAGAACATCATAAACGAGAGACTCACTTGAGTCTCCCGTGAAAACCAAATTGATTTGCAAATGAGTGTATTTGTCGAAATCAGTCCAATTTGGGTTCAAGTAGAACATAAGGTTGACGGAAACTCGGGGACTGCGCCTACCTGATGAGCCCCAAGAAGGGCGAAACCGGTCGTGGGCTGTCGAAGAGTTTTCAGCAACCTTGTGAGTAGTTTCCTTCATGAAGAGTATAACGGCTTCAATATATTATTATTATGAACCCTTACGAATGCAAACAAGACATTTTGTGATCAGAACAGCGATTTTGGTAGAGTGATAGCTAAATAAAGCTGGTTAGTATAAAAATTGATGATTATGTGTGGTTGGCACATACACCTCATAGGGTTTACTCAGGGGAATAGTACACGCCATTTTACGAGGCTGAATGGAAGCTCCTATTTGAACTGAAACGCAGAAGGACTTTATTTCAATCAAGGGTGCCAGGACTGAAGGGACTGTAGTTGGACAGAATGCAAACAAATCCATAATTGCGAATCCTTTTACAGAAAACAATGAGAACGGATTCTTGCTTTCCACAGCAAGTCGGCGGAAATAAAAAAACAATGTCATCTAACTGTTTCGGTGGGTCTGACAGATTATCCCAATAGATTATAAATTTTGCAACCAGCCAAAATACTTCATGCCTCTCAACACCCGGTGAGCAGAGCTACGGAGAGACAAGTGGGACGCTCAATCAGCACACGGTACCAACGAACGGTACCAACCACGATTTTTACATTGTTGGGAGCTTCTCACCTATAAGAGCTTAGTAACCAGTTATAGTAAACGGCCTGCTAGGCAGTCCTCTGAATGCAGTTAAGGTGAACGGCTATGGGAAGGAGCATAAACGATTCGGGGTCTTTCGAACCGAATGGAGTAATTCTTTGCAAGCTCACACTGGAACAGCATAACAAATCCAGTGGTACAAAAGCGCTTTAATTTAAGTATATCGAAGATACTATGTTCCGATTTAGAAAAAAACAACGAATCGGATAATTCTGGGAAATAGTCAAAGCGTGCAGGCTAACAGATAGACGCAGAGGATGTGTCGAACCCATGACCTACTGACTACCGAAAGAGAGCTGAGCTGACATGGAAGCAAACACACGTTGTACATGTTCATCTAAAACTTACAGAACTGCTGGCCTCACAGGGAAGGGATGCTGTGAATCACTGTGCATTTCAAGTTTGCTTGTGGAATGAGTTTTAGCGTTCACCGTATCCCACCCTATGGCGTGCTCATCCGATAAGCCAGAGATCAATAGTTCCAGACATGGCCCTTCTGTCTAATTTTTCATCCCCACAATGTATATTCCGGTTCCCATTCTACTTTCCTTCCCCTTGAGTTAATTGTGTTCCATTCTGCCTTCACAACGTAATATAGTCGATAACAAAACACAGCAAGAGATAACCGGTCATATTGAGGATTTTGGTAACTGATATTTGAAGTTTTTCTTGTGCGTTTGCTGGAATCACACTAAATGATCATAGGGAACAGGCGAACTGATCGACAATCTCGGTTTATGCCACACTGCTGACGATCAGTCGATGTGAAGAGCAGTCAGGTTATGTCCATTTAGGGCAAGAAAATTGCTGAATGACTGATTTGTAAATTCTGCCGAAGGGCAGCTTCTGGCCGTATGTTTTGGAAACGATTTATGTACTGATTTCGCGCGAACCGCATGACGGCCGCTTCCTAAAGCGACTAATATGTCAACCTACCTTCTTTGTCATTCGCTCCATGGAACAATTTTGCATACTTTTGTGGGGCACCCGGGCGCAAACTGGCACACTCAATAGACCGTCATCAGCCATGATAAGCATGGTAAAACATGAAAGGATGGCTCTTCGAAACTTGATCAGATGCTACCTTTAGCATGACAAACATGTTTCAGAAGATAGAAGCATGCCTTTTCATGACTACGATTTCTGAAATGTTAAGAAGGATAAAAAATGGACCACTTAAGCATGCCGTAAAATAAAGTAGTTTGTTACCTGCGATAAAGACATCCATTGGCCAACAGGAACTCCACAACACGGTTGTTTCCATACTGTGCGGCTAGATGAAGTGGTAGACGTCCTTTATCGTCAGCCAGAAACAAGGCACGTTTGCCCTCATTCATTTCTAACATATACTGACAGATCTGGATTCGACCAAATCGAGCTGCCGAATGTAATGGCGTGCTACGCTCACTATCTTTGGCAAGGATACGCCCACCATGTTGCGCTCCTATATGCATCGCCGTACGCAGTCCAAGTCGAGCAGAGATGTGCATAAACGTACAACCCCATCTATCCGGCTGGTTGAAAAGGACGGGGAGCTGCCCTGTCTAATCTCACAAAGGGAGATAAGTTTGGGATAAGAGGTAATGAAACGAAAATTTCACTTTCGCACCACTATAAAGTGACTCACAAATTTAACAAAATGTTACATCAGTTGGATAAAATTCTGGAAATTTAGTTTCCCTTTCTATTTTGATTCTTTAAGCTCCCTTTATTTAGTTCGAGAAGTGCTTCTTTGACTAAACCATCTTTCGTTTGACATTGTTTCCTGACGTCGTTTGTTGTGCCCGCGCAATCTATCCTTTTTTCCCACCCTTGCTTGTTTTGGTGAGAGCGAAAAAGTTCCAAGTGAAGTTGAAGGTTGAAAATACAATGAAATGCACCAAAGTGATCTCCACTTATCTTGTCGTGGCTTTTTTGGATAGGTGGAACTCGGTCAGTCTTCTTTCCTGTGGCAAGCGAAATAAGATAAGCCTACCGGTGGGACTATTAATCTTTACTAGGGTGGTTGTTTTGCTACTGTCTGAATGCTTCTCCGAGGAAACTTACCACACGATTCTACTAGTACGGAGTATCCATAACTCAAAAAATTGCCTAGAAAGTTGCTTCAAGCTACTTCTTCGATGTATATATTGGCTAAGGAGAAAGTGCTATATTCACAATACAGAAACAGTGCTAGTTGCCAAAACTGCTTCTTTATCCGATTTATTTCTTGGGTGGCGGGTCCCCAAGTTTTGATAATTGAGCTTTTCTTTCCTTGTTCCTCGCTTTTTTGGTCCAACAATCGTTAGTGCTAAAATTTCGCCATTCAAACATCAATGTTTTCTTCGGTCCAAAAAATGTCTGTTGCATGCAATTCCAGCTTTGTCTTCCAAAGCGGGCTTAAATGTCTTCTAACAGACCAGCTAGACTCTAAAATTTATCGCCAACCAGTTTTCCTATTGTACTTGGAATTATAATATACAATAAGTACAGTTCACATTACCTTCTATGGACTACCGCCTAAGTAATACGCAATGTAGAGTTAAACGAAGAAAACGCCATTATCAATACGGAATGGTGAATGATCCAGATTTGGCTTATTTCAGAATTCCGATGGTTGACTCAGTGATCCCTCGAAGGTGGGTTGAATTTTCTAATTCGTATAAGAATAGTTGTGGATCCTCCACAGAGAATTAACATATCTCAGTCCTATTTTCCGTCACACACATCAGAGTTTCTACAGGTGTAAACACCTATTCGTTCTTTCTGGGTAGAAAACACTCTCCAACTGTATAATACTGGACGAGTTCTGTGAAGTGGTTTCGGATCCCCAGCCCAACATCGGAGTCCAGTGTATGTTAGAACAGTAGGGCCACTGCATCAATCATTCCGCCACAAAGTGCACGGACATCTTGACAGCAAGGTACTAATTATTTGGCGTTCATGCAAATACTTCGATAATTATAGTGTGTGGAGATAGTCGTACTATAGACAGAGTAAAAGTAAAGAAACATTTTCAGTAATCCCGTTTTCATATATGGCCCAGAATGATAGGTTTATAGGGTAGCTAGTCGGCTTGTTTGGTTTGACTGGTTTTGTCCACCCACTTCCTGCATAAAATTTAGCAATATTGATCTTGTCATACCCTAACCAGTCCAGTGAGTTCATGAGAATCTGGGAGCATGCGGTTTTCAGGAAGTCACTGAGTTCAGGACCAATGACTGCCGTAGCACTCTGGATGTTGGTTTCGTCCGTCTTGACGTACCCTAAGGTGGATTTACCCCCTGCGTACGTCTAACTGAGGCACAAACTTTTTTCTCTCAAAGCATGTATGGAACCTTCATAGCCATCGCCAAAACTATTTTTGGCAGTTAGACTTCCTGCCGGAGGCCTAAGAATTTGCACGGCGTTGCGCAAAGCCTCTGCAATAAACAGCATAACTTATAAGATTGGTGAAGCATCTAGACAGCTGGCTACTGGTTTTGCCTTCATTGGAACCTGTGAAAGTGCACAGCTCAGAAGAACAGGTGAGGACGTGCAAATTGCTGAGTCATTACTCCCTGCTTCCCAAATAGCATACAGCATAACCAGCATGCGATCATGTTAAGGTTCATTTTTAGCGTAGACGGACAGCGTTTTCGTAAGTGCGGTACGCGTTTTCCTGTACTTTATATATTATTAGTAGTTCACTCCATTTTAGTTGTTTATATTTTGCAATTATTATGTCATGCTTCTATTCATGAATTCACCCTCCACAAACCTTGTGGTGGGGCAGTTAAACATATTCATGAATAGTGTGGTCTCACTTTCATCAAGACAGGAATGAGATCGCGCGCCGCTCCTGCCCCACTGAATAACAGTAAAACGACCAAGTTTCGTCCGTTCTCATCACAACACGTCAGCTCAGCGCCGATAGTGACCAGATGCTTGGACGCTTCGACGCTACCCTTAGAACCAGCCAGCAGAAGCGGTGTCATTGACTTATTATCTCTGGCGTTCAGTTCAGCACCCTGTAGGGAAAGATGAAGACATAACGTCTTGTGTGAACGGGAACTGCAAGAATGTGACCAGGAATGAAAATATTGTCTGCTTCAGGTGAAATCAATTTACAATTACCTTATTTATCAAAGGATGTATCCAAAAAGACTCTTTTCCTTTGGGGTCGCCTTTGCTCAATTTTCCCCATTATTTCTGGTTTCAACTCAATCCAGGCACTGAGTGCGTCAAAAGCTTCCTGTCCGTTTCACTAAGCATACGTAGTAAACTACCGAGGAAGCTTCTCAGCCAAGTTTACCATTAAAATTCCTGGGCGAATCTATCTTAAAACATCTAAACACATTTCCCCACCACATTTATGCGCGATTCTGAATACACCACGAAGCATTCTTAGTTACGAGCGAATGTGTCCATCACCTTGAGAAAAATATACAACGTCACGGACAAAAGAACACTTTGTAAGGATAACGAAAGTTCGGAGACCAGATACACCAGGCGCAGTGGACCAACAATTCTTTGCAGTGAAAGAGCATGCATGAAACCGCACCGGAGAACTGCACCAGCGCACGGAAAGAGTGGTTTGAAGGAAACAAACTGAGAATTTATCCACGCCTAAGCGCAAGAATGAAGTTTTCAACAGGTTGCTGAAAAAATGCCATGTCCAATTGTCCAGGAGGGATTTTAGACTGTCTTCGAAAGAACAATTTTGTAAACGCGGACCCAAAAGGTCTCAGGAAACGACGGAGTACTCAGCGAACTGCGCAGACTTGATGGACAAGGACTACAATATACACATTTCGTTTGATCTGTTTAGTAAAAGAAACTTACGATATTACAGAGGATGCCACCACACTGCCTTGTTTGAGGGAAAAAGGTAGACAAAATGCAGACGATCAGAGATATATCAAACTACTTTGTATTTGTAGAAAAATATTGACTCGTCTTTGGGAGAATCGGCTTAAAGTGGACTCTTTGAATGAAATCATCCAGTGGGAACAGTGCGGACTGCGGAGTCGACGCCGCATCATTGATTAAATTTTCTCAACGAGATAAATACAGAAACAGTGCTGCGAACGAAACCAGCCGCTGTACGACCTATATGTTTACACCGAAAAAAACTGACTCGGTAAATACAGGTGCATTGAGGATCGTTATTCAGAAGATGGACTTCCTAAATAGACTTCCCAATCTGGTTAAGGCTTTTAACCCTGTGGGATTATGTCGGCTGATTTCGGCACCGATAGAGAGTTAACTAAGGCTGTTTTATGTCACCCACATTATTCAGTTTGTATCTAACTACACCATGTGTGAGGGCTTGTCGAAATTCAGGGTATGTTGCGGCCAATCAGCGTTATCTATATGGTCACCCGTTTAATTCGAAACGCTTCCTAGGCAAAAGAATGCCAAATGTCTCGAACGTTCAGATGGTGCTTTCTGCTACCGACTGTTTTCAGTTGGTACAGTCTTAAGCGGAGTCTTGGCAGCATTCGACGTGGCAGCATAACCTTTCTGCTTAAATATAATCATTAAAAATCATTTACTCTTCATTAGCCCGTCCCTGGGAGCACTTGAACCTGTCAATCATTGGTGGGAACGGTAGTGGGATAGATTGCTGTTCAGACTTCCGGTACTACGACAGCATTCAAACCACTGGCCAAAGAGCGACACAAAGTTATACTCATGAGTATCGAAGACCATCGTTGCATTTAGAATGTTTTACAATCACCAACCGTCACTGGACACAAATTACGTTGTGACCTGCTTTCTCATGGTTTGCACTTTTATACAGAACTGAAACACAAACAGTGCACCACTGTCATGCCCGAATCCTCCATTGATTTCATCTGTAATGTCTATTGTAAGATTATGCTCATGCGGTGATCAGAAAAGATCCTTAATACTCAAGTTCTTCAGGAGCAAAAAGATACGGCATCCTAATCGACAGCCAGGTACACAGATCAGGCGAGGTGAAAATATGGCATCGGACCGCAGTTTCGGGCATCTGCCATTTTGGTGGCTGGAGAATAGTCTACGAGATCGAGAAAGACTGAATCTACGATACGGAGACAGACTTCAGACAGAAATATCACAAAACAAATACGCAACGTCAATCTAGTAAGCATTGATGACGTTACCTCGACTAATGATGAAACGTTTTCAGCCAAATTGGCAAGTTAAGTCTAAGAAAGGTTAATTTTGATGTTAGACCATGGACGAATCTGGTGCTGGACATAAGCTGCAGGTGGAAGGCCACACATGGAAATTTGTTACATTTAACTACTCAGTATGCCTCGGTACTCCAACACAGTCTGTCTATTCGTAGGTGACTCGCGATAAACGTATCAATAAAACCACCAGTAAACTTATGAAGCTGCTCAACCTGTGGATTCATATGCATGAACGTAATGTCAATTTCGGGACACTGACGATCCTATGCTGTATCAGTCGCGTTGAATTGAATTTTTCTGTAGCTTCCAGCAGATGAACCCATGGCCGTATTGCCTGTGTCGCCTGTTTAGACATGGCACCCTGCGGATAGGATTGTTTAGTTTTGGGCAAGGGAATCGCGATACAATACCGGAGTGCAAAGGAATTGACGGATGACACTGGCACCTGATTGGTTAATGTGGTGCTATTGCTCATTGTAAATCCTGTCGTACATAGGCTAGCTGACGGCTGGTAACGGGCCTCTTCGAGTCTGTTCGCCGACCTTGTCCCTTGGGGTTTTCACCGGGTCCACAAGATTACCTGCAGTAGCACATTCAACTTCGCGAAAACCGTCTGTATTGTCATCACAAAAAGCCGATACCCAATGGTCCACACACTGTTCGAATGCTCAGATGTTTTGAAGTAGTGTGGCCGGTTTCCGGTAAATGGCTGTGATGCGCACCAAAGTTCTTATGCTAAGAGATTTCAACGGATCTGTTTACTGCATTCACTGTTGTGACTGTGAGACAAGGACGCAATTCAAAACACGCCTCCTCAAGCATACTCCCTGACTGGCTGATCCACACTCCTATTTGTGGCACCACTGAAGTCACACTTGCGTGTGGCACTTATCGCCCATGGACACAAGGTTGCCGGGGCCAACAAAAAACTGGGAGGGCCAATCAAGGAGGTAATGCTACCTCATAGCTCACACTACCAACGCATTATTCTGGACTTGCACCGTTCGCAAGAGATAGAGACTTTGACAGCTGGTGGCATGCAGACAGCGGCATAAGCATAGTTATTCCAGCGTTATTTGCTTGAGGACAGACTCGTCTTTTCTTTTGGAACATTGCAGTAAAATGATTGCAATCTCTGTTCGTATTTTTCCACATACATGTACATACAAGTATGTGTTAAAAACACCAGATCTGGTGCAAGAACATGTCAATGCAGCTGTGACGGAAACTATCGGATTTGAAAGAGGAAATGTGTCAACACTGTTTCCATGAAAATGGCACATCTCTTCAGGTTAGTGAGGGAGAGATACATTCTCTCATCCAATCCATATTTCTACTCCATCTGGTCCGTCGCGTACACTACCTGGAGAGAGAGACCCGGCTATACAAGGATCAAGCTTTTGAGCCATCGGAGTGAATTAAAGATTAAGTTTCTAGTTGGGGGAAGTCAATCGATCCAGTCTACTACATACCGATGACATCACTCGGAGACCTTTGGAGCAATGGAGGAAATCTATGGGACGAAAGTGTATTTTTTTTAAAAAACTCGGGAAACCAAAATCGTTCAAAAGCTCAATATATCTGAAAAGATACTGGTTGTCTGAGGAGCTCATAGGTCAGCATTAAGCAAAGGCCCATGCAATATGGAGTGAAACTGTCTCTCTCAGTTACTTGAAGCCTTTTAAAAAAGTGCTTCTGATTCCATCTACATAGTTTAGGCTTTGAATTGAACCTAATAACGGACAGGCTTCTGGAGAAGATAGAGTATTTGCCAGATATCTCACAGTGGATGCACTAATATCTGGAAGTGGAGATTTTCGTCATCTTAGGTGATCTGCAAGAGTTCGAGGATACCGCAGCTCCTAGAGGTCAGAAGTTTGCACAAAACCAACAAATTTCTCTGCATTTTGGACGAAATCCCGGCATGTTTTTTTCCTTATTCAGATGAACGCCGGTATTCTGAAGGGAAATGTTTCTGAAGATTGATGCAGATTTCTAAGCGGGCGCAGTTCGATCCGCCTTGTCTTTGTAGCGTGCCAGTTGCAAGAGGATTTCCGAGGATGAAACTAACTGTTATGTTTGTAAAGTCCAATAAATCCTTGAACTCAAGGAGGCGTTTTGCACCTTTCTTCATGTGCTTTGCCATCCCAAAGATTTTCTCGCATGATTACGCCCTTTATCCTCCACGGAAGATCTTTCATTCAAATCGCAACGCTTTCACCAATATTTCAAACTTTTGTTAGTGTCTTTGACATTTGTATCCAAGAGACCAATAATACCATTGCAACTAATAAATGAAGGGTGGGTGCAATTTAGTTTCACACTCATCAGACAACTCTGGGAACCCTTCGGTCTGTTCATTACGTACGAGCCATAAATTGGTATGGCTTATTCACTGATTTGTGGAACAATTGGGTATAGAAATTATCTGTTCATGTTTTTTTCTGGGTAGTATCGGACTGGAGAACGAACTTCTACGCTAGTGATGTCTTAAGAGAGGTGCGAAATTTGAATAATGAGCTATATCAGGTAGATTATGGAGAAGGTATGCGCTGATAACTGCTGAACCGATCTCAAGCGCATGTTATCTCAAACGATCTTGATTCTAAAGTGGAGATAAACTTACTTGACTGAGTAGGTAGTCAATGAGTGTCGGATGGTCATACATGGCAGCCAAATGAATCGGACCCCGTCCATCACGATTGACCGCACTGATCATGCGTGCTTTGTACTTAGGATGAAATTCAAGCAACGCCTTCGCACAATCCAGGTCTCCACGTGTGCAGGCGTAATGTAATGGGGTTTGACCCGCAAGATCCTGTGCCAGAACATTGGCTCCTCGATCAAGACATGCCTGTAAATAGCGAATGGTTCACCAAAAAACAAAACTTTAACGCCAGAACCCATAAAAGCACCGAAGGGCAAAAATCTCATTACTTCTTTCCAGAGCGGAACGTCTCAGAAGATGTCAGACGAAAGAAGCTTAGAAAACACTGTCTTGCTAACCGAGTTGGAAAATCTGGTTTTCCAGCGCAAGAGCTAGCCGGTAAAGTGAGACCCTTAGTGTCAGTTCTTGTTCAGTATGATCACATCTAAACATATTAACCTAAAATAATGTGAATACGATAACACCAAGCGAGTTCCAGACTAAAGATCCTGTTACCCTTTGTTTAGAGGGTGAAATCATCCAGGGTCAAATTTCTGTCACTCCAACTTCTCATCACGCTTGTTTTTTCGATTGCTTAGAAACCGCCTGCTTGAGTGTCCATAGCTTAAGTTTCGGTACACGATTGATAACGGGCCATATAGGCAACTGCGCAACACCAGCACCTCACACGCTGACAGTAGCCTATAATAGTTCGAATTTGATCGGCTGCAAACTAATCGAATTTTGAAGTTTCTCACCACAGTATTTCCACTTCTCTAGGATACAGCTTTGAGGGGTTTCAAGATGTTACCTCGCATTCATACTTTCTGTGGTGACGTGATGAAGGTTCATTTGTATCCGAGTATCTCCTGACAGGTTCTTAGAAAATGGGACTAGGATTTATTTTCTTCTAAAATGGATGCCTCGGACACTGTATATTCTTACATATCTGGGACTTATAAACCCCGACGGAATTCTGTGAACTTGCGCAATTGTTGTCGAACCTTATCATTTAGGTCAATAGGGCTTAGGTTTTACGTACTGTATATGTATCTAAGACTAATCTGTCGGTTGAGTCAGATTCGCTCCAGTCAAAAAAGAATTTGACGTATGAAACGGTGGTGTCTTACCTGAGCTGGTTATCCAGCCCAGTAACAATTCGGTATAAATAAAACAGGATAACTTTATGGTAATTTCTCGTCTTAGGAAGGGAATAGGCAAACGGGAGAACCTGAAATTGCCTGATCCTCGGTTCTGGGAGTTATATCCTCTAGGAGGAATTATATTGGAAGGGAATGGTCACGAAAACTGTTCCCTCAAACTTGTTTATTTAGGAGGTTCCTTGGAGGCTAAGTACTGTGCTGGAGAGAAATGCAGAGATCTATCATGCAGTCGGCGACATACATTTCTGGTAGTCAATACGGCACCAGAGATAAATCTACTCAAGCTAAGATCCCGGTACTAAAACCCAGTATGGACAATACAGCACATCTGAAGAACCAGAAAGATGTTGAAAACGTCCTCTGACACAATCGTTGGTCAAGTTATAGAAAAAACAATCTCTGTTCTTTACAAATTACAATTTCTATATTAGTGGATAGCACTTTTTCCGTGAGTTTTTCTGCGAGCCCGTCAATGCGTTCGTTTCATGACACCAAAAATTGTTTTGTCTGATGCAGCAAGATGGATCAGTGGAAATTCAGTTAAGTTTTCCCCCCCGAAAACAAGTATGGTATCCGTAAACTCATGAAAATCAGTGCAAGTTTTGAATTGCTTTTGAACTTAAAGAATAAACTAAACACACCCCGAAATTTTACTGTACTTATATATATATATATATATATATATATATATATATATATATATATGTGTGTGTGTGTGGTTCCACTGCCTACAGATATATCGGGTTGGTAAAATCTTCATTGAACGTTTCCTAAGCAGTGCTGCTTGAAGAAACTGGAACTCCACTGCGGGGCTGACAAAAGGCTCACCAGAAATCACGGCAGTTTTGTTTTCAAGGCGTCAGTCGACTGAATTCTGTTTTTATCTAAATTGTTAGCTTCCTAACATCCGGGGGGTCTTCCACTCGAGGATGCAACCTTCTTCCACTCGAGCTGGTTCAGAAATGGGGGACGAAACCTTTAAAGTTAGGAGCAGACGGCTTCAAGAGGGCAATAGTGTAACAGAGTTTTAAAACAACCGGTTTAATTCTCACACCTTACTGGATGGACTGGATTACAAAAAATCCAGAAACCCTTAAAAAATATTGTTTTCACTGCGCTGAAATCGTCGAATTAACAGAACCTTCTCCTTAGCACTGCAAAACTGATTGATTGGAGAAAGGGGAAGAATGCAAGGATCCCAAGAGCCTAATGTGTCATACTTCTGTTAACGAAGATATTTGTGTTATTTGCATACACAGTATCAGGAAAGTTCTTAGAAAACCTTACCACACATTGAATGGACCTTCTTCCACTAAGGCCGTGGTTCGAAGAGCCAGTTATCTCCGGATCATGTAACGTGAGTTACGTGGTCGAGGGCTAGTGACCTTATCTACTATCTAATTGCAAGCTAATGACACGGCTCATTCACCTGTCACTACCGAATGGTATGATGATCATCTATCAACTGGAAGAGTTCAAGTTTAAACTATCCTAGAAATTCCTGCGATGGGTGGGGCACATGACTCCCAACAAGAATGAAACAAATACACAGTGTGCTAATGCTTTAAAGGCTAGACTTATCTCTTTCGGAGGGTGAAGTATCGATCAGAGCTTCTGAAAACACCGAGATCTAATGGATACACACAGCGCGTTCAAAAATAACTCACTTTTACCAACTCCATGTTCCCTGTGTTTACTGCAGTGTGAAGAGGAGAGAATCCTTCGTCATCTAAAAGATTGATCAGCGAAGACGTAGACGTTGGCTCAGATAGGGTTGATAAGGTACTGGACCGACGGGAAGAAGGAGTTCCGACACCGATCCAATCGCCAAGCCGACTTAGCAGGTTTGTTGACTTTTTCTGATCGGTTACGTCAACTGCCGTCAGATTGGATGACGACTTTTTTGTTTGCTTCAAACCTTCTTGCAAACATTTCACGATTTCATGCTCAAACAATAAGTGAACGCATTTGACTGCATGCTGTAATATGGCTTCATGGAGAACGGAGCTCCCGAATGCGTTTTTGTGATAAATGTTAGCTCCGCGGTCCAACTGTCAAGAGTGGGCAGTAGGTAAGAGGGACGAATTTGATGGTTTACACATTAGTGATGATATTTAATGATAAATAGTGATAATCCTATCAGCATCTTATTATGTGGGTTCATGCAATCCTACCAGAAAGTATTTTGCTCTTCACGTGTGCTTTCAGTTTGTTACTGGGAGTCGATGTTTTACAACTCCTAGGACGATGAGTACAACCTGGTTAAAGGGCTAGATTTCTTTGAGTTAGAAATGTGGGGTCAATTAAGTTCAGTGTCAGTTTCAAAAAGTTGTCTTCAGCTTAGAACCTTCCCCGAACAGCCTCTCAAACCTTTACGGCGAATGAGCATTAGGAATCGCCTGCGAAAGTCTGGGTGGTTGAACAAGTCAAATTTGGATTCCGCCAGAAAAATCTTTCGTAAGTTATTATCTACCTCCGCGCATTTAATGGATGAACTCAGTCGAACAGGTTGAACCACACCAAGTAAGATCATTTGCTAACTTCGGCTAAGCTCACGAAAAGAGACGTTGCTCACTTTGCAACCAAAACTACGACCACGCCCTTCCAACACTGAGGACTATGTAGACATCCCATACTATGTACATCTCAGTAAAGTACAGATCAAGCGTTTAACACACGGTACTCAAATCTGAGTTCCAAAGGGCAAACAGGAAATCACTGGAGTTGAAGCATAGTTTAAACAACCCAACAACCATGTGAAAGACCTACCAGCTTAGTCTGATTCTTTGCTTGACTTAAAATACCGAAACCGCACCTCACCGATCACCCAATAAGGTCCATTAGATTGATGACCACCAGGTGAGCCCCCATCAGTTGCGAGTCAGTAGGGTTATTGTCATCCTGCGTCCAGACAAACGATTTAGTGCATTCCAGTGGGACAAGAAAGTAAACATAACCCTGGAAGGCAATACAAAGTCCTTGATTGAGACTGTCAGCTAGTGGAGCTCGGCCAATTTAGGGGTACGTGTAAGGAGTCTAATAAAAAGTTTCATGGCCAAAATCACTGTTTTCGAGGTTAAATGACGTATTGCATACTCTAAGGCACCCGATAAGCTGTACGGACAACCCAGCTCGTCTTCAACTTCGCGCACAAATTCGCCTTCAACTCCGGGCGAATCTTTTGATGACAACAAGTAGACCCCAATACCATTGGTCGGGTGCTTGATAAACGTTAATTAGTCCACTAGAAAGCGTTCGTTGCACCTGAATGTTAAAACACCGTCAAATTTATCGACACGGGTTATAGACATTATTATTTCTGGTGAACACATTGC
Organism: Opisthorchis felineus; assembly: GCA_004794785.1. Classification (NCBI taxonomy): domain Eukaryota; kingdom Metazoa; phylum Platyhelminthes; class Trematoda; order Opisthorchiida; family Opisthorchiidae; genus Opisthorchis; species Opisthorchis felineus. Next base: position 169,452 of record SJOL01009043.1, read on the forward strand.
GTCTCCTGATGTACGTCTGTCAAATTGAAGGAAAGCAGTGATTTGATACGTAACTTGCTCACATTACGCCTATGGCCATGTGATGGACAGCTCCATAAGCAGATAGATGGTATAATGATGGATGGTCCATTAGCTCCTATTTTTGCTGACATTTTCGTGTCAGCTCTTGAGAACAGAGTGAGTGACGGCATCAGAAGCTTACACTTTTACGGACTACGTATAGGCGACACACTTATGACTTGCAAAAATGTCGAGCATGCACTGCAACTCCTCTGCATTTTGAATGGCTAACAAGAAGCAAGGTTGACTTTTTTAGATGCGTTGCTTTGACGAATTTCAGATGGATATATACTTGGTATAGTTTATCATGAACGTCACTCATGCAGATACATTTAAAGAGCCTTGTGCCGATTAACTATGAGCGGGCAATTATGCGCCATTATTTATTTGAGCAAATCTAGCCCGTTCCTCCAGAATCTTCATTATCTGTATAGAGGCCTTAAGATAAGGGTGGGATCCAGAAGCTCTCATAAGGGGGTACTCGCCACTGTCCACTTCTAACGAACTTATCGGTTCTCTGCCAAGAAAGAAAGCCTACAGTGGACTGGCATTCGGAGACGATGGAGGTAAGAATCGAATCTACCATCAACTCCGGAGTGTGCTGCAAAGCACCTTTCCTGCTGCTGACCTGGTGCATCTGTCCGGAATGACAGGACTGTCACTACCGCCTGTTAGGAACAGCACTTCAACTACGTTCACCTTACACTGTATATACAAATAGGAATATACATGTAGAAGCGTCTATACGAGTGGAACAAATCGTCAGCTGCCAGTACACATGGGGCAGCATCCTCCATAATGGTTCATCAGGTCAGCTAATGAAGCTACCAGGCCGTCCGATACAACGCATATTTTGGACAAAGAAGACTACTTCCAAGTAGTTGGTCGGTCTCTGGAATACCACCTCACTCCAAAGCTAGCCATATGCTGTGGCGATGGGACGTCCAAAACCAAATTAGTCTGAGCACAAAGGGATGGTGTTGTCACTGGCTCTACTCTTATTACCTACTGACTACGTGTGACCCAGAGTTCCTATTGTTAGTCTTCCTTCCTTAATCGTTACAAGTACGCGTTTCTTTTCATAACCTAAGTCAGGTTCCGCGCTAAGCAACCACTACATTAACAGTTTTATACCTCACTTGCTTAACTCGGTGAAACTATCCAGCTGAATAAGATGCTGAGAAAATAAACGAGTCATTATAATCCTGCCAGGATGTGTTCTGTTCATCAAACATATTGTACATTTGTTACCAGGAATCGATATTTCACATTATTTAGAGTTGAGTTTGTTAATGGAATAAAGTCATTGATCTATCGCTTCGGGAAGCAGTACAACCAGCGAAGAAAGGTTGGGAATGCTGTCAAATATAGAAACTGGACTTCCAGTTTATCACAGACTCATTGGTTACAAAGAATGTCTTCTAACATGAAGAGACACAGGTTCAGAGTGGTTTGTTCAGGCGACATTATGACTTAACATACAGCCTAAGTAAGCAACTGAACCGCACTGATAAAGGGTATCATTTCTGTTATCGGCTAGTGTTTGTAAGGATGCCGCAGAAGAGGTCCCATTAAGAGATAGGACCAGGGGAAGATGGGTGATGACCAAACAGATGGGACCGCAGACTGGACTATGAATGATATGGAATGACTGTGTTGAATCTCTAAGGGTGGCTGTTTCTCGGACATGCCTATTCTGAAACCTAAAGAATAAGCTCCTTAATATGGTGCGATTGAAGTTATTTTTAAACAGTTTTATTAGGACTGGAAGAAATCCGGCAAGTTGACTGCGTTGGTTGAGTGTCATTTCTATAACCCTATAACCAGCAAAAGTCTCAGACTGCACCAATGTAGACGAGATACAGTGTATTGTAAATGACCTACATACAAGCTGGCCACACGTGTAGCTGTCTTCTGCTTGATTGTATCTTGCCTGTCCTTTTATGGCCCAAATCGGACTCGTTCAATTTACTGCACTTCACCGGATCATTCAAGGAGGGTTTGTGTTTGTTCTTCATACAGTTCCCCATATTCTGCTAAGCAAGACCAATCTCTACTTTGATGGCAGTCAAATGGTCATCATGGTCTATTTCAAATCTCCAATGCGGATTTGGTCACCGGTTATCCTTACTGGACTAGTAAGTAATTATTCTGGTCATTGGATTTTTCACCTCAAATTACACGGTGGCTTCTCACAAACACTCCCAAAATTCCGCTTTATTTGGTTCTTTTTATCACTATAGCAGGGTGAGTGTATGACCTGTCCACTCGTCCGTGAATGCCCAACGTGCAGAACCATGGCATACCACATGCATGCAGTCCAGCTGACGTGTTCTCACAAGCGTTCACCATCCCTTCTCACCTAATCCAAAGGAAAAGTTGGCAAATTCTTGAGACCCCAATAGGACTAGCTGACCTGAATGGCTGCGGTATGAACACTGTGCTAACTGGTAGTAGTGTGAGGAGATTTTGTAATTTTCAGTTTAGATTTCGTCCTGTAAGGAAAGCCAATATATGCTAAAAAGCCGAAAAACACTGTACAGGTGTTTCATCCTTATTTGGATTAATTAGCAGTGCTCATCTTATGAAACCCCAGGGAGTCTTGAACCTATGCCAATTGTATGCTCTTCCTTGGATCACTGCCTCCAACTTGAATGATTGTGAGCCTCATATCCTGTTCGTTCATGTATTTTTTAGGTTATGGTTCTCAACTGACTCGGGCATTGTCTAATGAACTGACCGAACGCCACTTAACCACCTGATGCGGGAAATAATGCAGGAGCAGTTTCAGGTTGCATTATGTCTGCTTAGTAATGTTTATTACCATCCAATCCTAGGTCGTGCATCCTTGAATAAAGCCACTTCGGTAGCTCACTCGTAGCCTTTCAATTCTTGGAATCCTCCCAGCTGGGGCAGTACTTCAGAATCAACCCAACTCAACGGGGACAAGGGAACCAGAAAGCATATACACGAATTCTGGATCACTGAGTGGGCACCTGATAAGCATAACCATGGAATACCCACTTGACGACTCATTGTGGAGTTGTAAAACATAAATCTGGACGCGTCATACTACCATAGGATCTGATGACTAAATGGCACACTTGTAAGTACAAAAGCAAATCCAACGAAAACCACATATGGTCTCCACAGCAACACTTTCGGAGACTTCACGTTCAGAACCAAACTGCAGAAAGACAACAGGATACAATAGTTGGCGGTACCTGTTCACAGGAATCCCGGTACAACACTTCAAACTCGCATACATCAGAAGAAAACCCATACAATCACCATATCGAATCCTAAAAAGATTTGCAGTCATACACCATTTAAAAGAGCTCGACAGACATTACAGGAAAAGAAGGCCGTCCATATGGGGCACCAAAAACAAAAGATCTCCGAAAATCTTTATCAGAGGATGCCTGAAGAAGCGAAAATCTTGGCAACAATAGGGATGACAAGAACGGGCAAGTAGCAAATAATGTTCATATTCATCGAAGTTGTACCTCAGACAATTGCAGGAATACTGCAACCACATGAACTCTCAGTGGCTCACAAAACCAAGCACAACCTTGCGAAGATCAGTCCTAAGACTGAAGGGTGAAAACAAACGAGGAAACCGGGGAATTTTACCCGTTGAAATAAGGCTGTTGTCACACTAAACAAACCAGAAGGAACCCACCTACACCTAACATAAGGTGACCTTAAGGAGAAGTGACCCACTTTTTTGGTTACTATACATGATTATAAGCAAATTTGCTGTTTCAATTTGGAATTCGTGAGGTACGAAGCATATGATGGAGTTTTTAGAAGCATTAATTGCCTCGACGAACTCAATCAACATGCACGTTAGATCGAATTGAATCTATCCATCCCTCCGAACAAAGGACAGTGAACGCAGCAGATAATGTGACACAAGCAGACATCAGACAAACGGATACTACAACACGCCCAATTGTTGCATTAAGTCGACAAAGATCAGTGCGTACGAACTAGAGGGGTCAACTAGAAGGTCACCTAACCGCCGACCGATCAAAACCACGACCAAACAGTCCAGTCATTCGGATTGCCTGCCGGAATGATCAGTTCTAACCGAAAAACCATCTGAGTACCTTCTAACTGGAGGTACGTAGATGTATTCGCGCGCACTACCACTCAGTGCACACCCACCGACACACCACCTTGATGTGCTTCATGAAAACGCATTGACAGTGTCATCTCAAATGACGATGACACGTTTGCAACAAAACGGCTGGGCTCTGTGGACAATTCAACCATCAACGGCACAACCTGAGCAACCAATATACTCTTCTATGTCAAAATTGCCTGACTTGTGAAATGATGGTATCCTTGTTTGTAGGGGGAAACTGAAATGACCGAACAAAAGTGGCTCCCTATGGAATTTGCTCCCAATAAAATACAGTCAGAGGGATTAACCAGGAATGGCAGCATCTGCGCGAGTAGTCACGAATTCAGCTGTGCTTACCAAGATTCGCACGCATTCGTCGCCATCCAGCACAAAACAGTGATACAATGGAGTGGCGCCTCGTTCATCCAGAGCATCCACTTCGACGTCCTTGTAAACTAGGAGCCTCTGAAATGTTGAAAATATAGCAGACGTCTTTTAAAGCTTACAAAACAACCTTCATGAGAGCAAACCACTTGAGTGCTGCGGAACACACTAGGCTAGATAAATAGCATGACAGTGTTAAAGAGCCAATAGCGAGATTGCTGTTACATATCCATGGTTGAGTATAGCGTACACTAACGCAAATACCGGACGCAATCAGAGTAGCAGTGCCAGAAGTATAGTAGTCAAACACTGTCCTCAAAACAATATATAACCGTTTGTAACAATCAGGGGTTTCTCGATCATTGTTCTCTCAAACCTCAGGACGTTTGTGCTTGAAGAAGTTTGATTAAAAACAAGTGGTCTTTAAAACTATGTTGCACCAAATCCATGAATTCTGGCACCGAACTCAGTGTTGAAGCTGGTGCTTTCGTCTACCTTCAGCATTAGAGGATTACCAGAAGGAGGACTACTTTGTAAAGTCGACTGACGTAAAAATAACCCGTTTAAATCTTTTCAACTATAATACAACCACTGAAGTACATAAATGCCCGTTTCTGAAAGATTCACCAAGTAGCGGAATGCACACGTCAATGCAATAGAATGAGTAACCATGATTTCGTCGCAACAAACCTTTGTTACGGGCTGATTTACCCTTTCGCCCGAAGCATTTTGATTCGCCCGAGGTTCATTTAAGATGAAAAACTACTCAGTAATTTTAACCACGTTGTCCACTCGGTTAACCTGATCTACCAAATATTTCAGCAGTTGGATTACTGTACAAAATCCACGAAGTCTTTTCTTAGTGATCTGGTTTTTGAAATGAGGAAAGCAATGACGGTTTACGAACGTTTTTACTTGACGGTTTTGCTTGAGTGCGAATGGCCGTTTCGTTCCTCTGTCAGACCTGTGACGGACATTTCGATGTCCGTTTCACAAACCCGTTAGTTGTGTTCGCGCATACAGTGAGACCATGTACTGCCACCATTTGGGTCAGAACTTTTATATACATGAGTGAATCAGTAAAATTGCAGTGCTGCTCCTTTATGATGAACCTCCGACCAAGCGATACCCCCTACAAGCAAGTGAGTTCGTTGCACCGAAACTTCCTACAATGAAAATTCTACCTAAAATTAACAACTGATCAAGGAACCCTACCTGCCTCCTTCACATTAATAGTCAACTATCAGTCACAGCTGGTGGCCTAAAGTTCCTGATTAATCGGAAGAACATCAAAATCTAAATGAATGTATGAATATTTTTGTTGTTTTTGTTGCAGCTGTATTTTGTATTCACTTTGTCCCACGGAATACCCAGGTTAACCAAGTCAACATTCATTACCCCTTAAGCTTGTGCTTGGCCAAGCAAAGGATTTCAACTGGGAATGCCATACTAAGCGACTGGAGACAAGATAAGTCGAAAAGATTACGTGGTGATGAAGGCGATATACCCCTGCATTTTAGTTTTCCAGTCACAACGGATTAAAAATAGTCTCCTCAACTGGGGTGAACTCAATTGCCCCTTTTAAGAGGGCTTTACTTCAATAGTAAAACAATAGAAGGACGCTACTAAAATGACTGCTATGCTGTGATTTGTTCTTTCATTTAGTGGTATGTAGCTATCGCATTTTCTGGGGACAGGCCCAGAACAAACCTGATATTAGATGCAGATACTGTTATCAGTTACGGCAAATGAGTAAAGAACGATTATCAGCTGTTTGGTCATAGTGACCAGTTGAGGACTACATATTACTCTTGATTATCGTCAACAACTAGAAATCACTGATTTCAGTAAAACCTAGCATTTTCTTCGTACGTTGCGGATACTACATCCCGACTTTCTGGCACTAAGCTTTCCAGCCCAAATTGTGTACTCATTCGCTACATCAGTGCCATTCACTTACTTCAGGTACACTTCAAAATTCCGAAAAAGTGATCATTGTTGGGCGATTTTTATGTCCAGGGAATACCACGGAATATTAAAGAATTCCCCGGAATAAGGCTTCGGGCCTTATTGATGGAAGACTCTAAACCTACGGTCGCTGAAAGCTCTTGGATACCTCACGACCAGTTTCACCCTACAAGGGGCTCATCAGGTAGGCACAGTCCTCAAGCTTCCATCAGCCTTTCGTTCCACATGCACCCAAGTTATACGCAAGTTGCGAAATACATTCATTTGCAAACTACTTTGGTTTTAACGGGATATGCAACCGAATTCCAGCTGAAGAATACTATAAAGGAAGGATTTAGATGGGACTCAGCTAAGTCTGCCTTTGGCACCAACTCAATCAGCAAATGAGTGTATGTCACCAAGGGTTGTGATTCTCTTGGGCCTTTTTTCAAATTATTAGCAAAAACAGCTAGTTGGGTTAAGATATAGTCTGCTCGTTACTTTTCTCCGGCGCATCAAAAAAGTACATTAACGGAGATGAATGAGTCTTACTTTGAGACCGGCAACAAAGGCGAGTTCAGAGGCAAGATGCACGGGTTGCAGTCCGTCTCTGTTAGATATCGTCAGTCTCGCTCCATTGGATATCAGAAGGTCTAAGATATCCACTCGGTGGGCTCGGATAGCTAGATGCACGGGTGTGTTACCCAGCGCATCTAGAGCGTTTACATCTAAAATGGATTGGGAGAGAGTGAAGTGAATACGGTCGGTATCCATCGGAATAAGCGTCTTTTAAATGCCTTTACTGACAGCAATGCGCGGGATAACATCTAATAAAGTGACGACCGCTTCGTAGATTTGTCCCCTTGCAGGAATGTTGTTGCTAAATAATGTATCACTTAGCGCATCTGAAGGATCAGGAGGTTTTCACAGCGAGATTCCACCGCTACTTTTGCAAAGTCCAGTTCAGAAAGGTAGAAGGAATTAAAGATGAGTTGGGAAAGTCCAAAAATCAGCAGCTTACGAGTGCAGTTGAAACCAAACTCTTTACTCGACTCCTTGTACAAAACTACAAACAACCTCCACCAAAAGGGTATCGGAATTTCGCACGCTGTGCTGTATAGTCGGATGCGTTTTCGGTCACATAAATCAAATGATATTGTCGTGTTGCACTGGAAAGCAAATATTTTTTCACATTAACGTCAAGGTCAAGGGATCAGTGGATGGTCCAACCACGCACCGAATACGTTCACGTGCCCAGTTCGACTTTAGTGGGCACAGCAGTGTGAGCTTTCGGATAATGATTGAATTGACGGTCCTGAAAAAGGATACATGTGCCAGTAGAGACGTGTCAGAAACAAGGATGAAAGTGTCCGTAACCGAGTGACATGATTATGTTCTCCACACAGACCCAAGCAATCTATGGGCGATTGGTCATTTGGATGAGTATCCGAAGAAAGCACGCCAGTAACATGTCGAATCGGGATGTTGAATTAAGCATATTCCAGCAGATCGTACAAAATTAGCGGCTGTGACCACACCGAATCGATTTATCTAGCAGAGCTGATGACTTGAAATTCTGTCGCTTGAACCCTCCGAAAATCTTCATAAGACCAGTTTCGGATAGCTCTGAACCATTCTTATTGGTTGTGTAGCACAAAAACCAGCTTGTATCTTTCAAAGTTGACCGTATTTTTAGTGGAAACACTTCCGTCCGATAAGACACAACCTGGTCGTCTGCGCTGGACAGAGGTTCGGGTCGGTCAACAGTTCCTTAGTGGATTCACCAAAAAAGTAACTAGGCTAATGGTTAGACTATCAATCTAGCTGTGCCTATAGAACCAGGTTGATTCTCAGCTTATCACCTAACATAAGGAGCAAAGATTTCAAATCACGAAGTCGAGAATTTTTCGAATTGAGTTTCTAAATGGATTCACTGTGAGTAAAAATAATTGAGTTGTTAATAGCCTCAATTATTACTGAAAATTTGCCCACACATCTTTCGGAGTTTTGAGGGAATTTAGACTACCTTAACTACAATGCGGTTAAACCGAATATACTAACCAAAGCTCGCCAACTCAGTGCCTAAAACACAGACCCCCAGTTTGGTCCATCTCATGCGTTCTATGCCTTTTTGTCCACATCTGTTGGGCACAGCACGTGGGATATTTGTTCAGAAAGATTTCTGAACACCTGCGAGAAAAATCACAGTTTCTGCCGAATGGACTGTTCGAACCCATTTAGCCGGCTACGCTCAGTGTGTGCAAACCTTAACCTGGTAGACCTCGTGGATCGGTGCTGTCATCAGCAGAACCCATTGTGGTTAAAATTTCGGAGCATGAATTGTACGAACAAAGACAGCGAATTCAAACACATATTTCCATGACTTTAGTAGGCGGAACATATGAGAATTATCAGGTCAACTTTTACGTTTGAGGTTTAGCCAAATTTTGGCAGTTGGAATTTTGGCAGCCTGGTAGATCAACTGGCAGCTGATTAGGTGACCGTTGATCTGTTCACCAGGCTTGGCAACTGAATCGCAAACGTTTCGTCATCATTTGAGGAAACATCATCAGTGTGATCTTTTTGGTATGTTAATCAGTTGAGGTTTTTGTGATAATTTGGGGCCAATTCGATTGGTTGTTGATTTTTACTACCAGTGGTGACTGAACTTCTATGGTCGATTTAGCCATTTGTAAAGTTGTTTTAAATGTGCAAGTGCCTGACGCGATTTTCCAGGAAGGATTTTCTTCGTATTCTCTGTTCTCTAAGAGAACCGTTTTGGGGAGTTATTTTGGTTCGAGAAGTTACATGATTGGGAAAAAGGAGCCTGGAATGGAGAAACAGATCCATTATTTAAATGTGCTTGATGTCATTCAAGTTATTTTCTGGGATATTCTGGACTCTTACACCAATGTATTAAGCGTGGGCACAGTAGGATCAAACTGGCGAATCGTCTCCTGCCTTAGCTGTTCAAATGTCTTTGACTTATTTCGTAGAATACAGCATACTTGTTTTCTGCATGCCCAATTTCAATTAGATATTTAGCATTAGCGACCGGATTAACTTTGTTCTCGTCTTCCTAAATGCCAACGTATTTCTCCTTGACGGAACACTACTCATAAGGTTGCTGAGGCGGCTCTTGCATAATACAATTAGTTGAAGAATATCACAAACGATGGCTTCATTTGGGGTTCCGTCGGGTCTCCAGTTAAAACCAAGTTGGTTTGCAGATAAGTATATCTCATCAACTTATGTTCTTTGGTCCTTGTAATCTGGCACTTTGTTGTACTAATTAAATGGTCTATGAAACATCGTCCGCTGACTTATGGTGAGCTTTAGATCAGTAACCTGTTCCAAAGATGTAGAAAATATCATAAGAGTGCTGTGAAAGATGACAGTCAGATTTGTAGCTGAAAACGTACTGGCGAGAATTATTTCGAGGTGACTCGCGGTGTACTCATAGAAAGTATCCACTCTGAACGGCAAACTCAGGACCAAGTGATTTTTTGCGCGCGGTAGTGATTTTCCGGGAACGTGTTCATTTTCCAGCTTGCAAACCTGAGAATTTTCCAGCATGTTGAGTTACTTTTTCTGTTTCTGTGGTACAAACTGTGAAAATTTGAATACCGTGCAGTCTCTTTGGCCTTTCTTTAGACTGCCGACCGCAGTGGACCATCACTGTAGCTGAGTAGTTTAACATCAAGGAACTGAAGACAACCACTGACGTGCACTATCTACGCAGTAACGATATCACTTCGGCCGTTGATGAGATCTTTCTAGCTAAACTGCCTGGTTCAGCGAACAGGCCGATGACCACTGTTCCCTATTTCATGCACTGAAGTAAATGAGGCAGCCGGATGGACAGTGGCAGGTTACTGATCACAACCCATGTACACTAAGTCTAAGAACAGCATAAACGAGGGATTCAGCTGGGTTTCATGTGAGTCTCCTCTCGAAACCAAATTGGTATGCAGATGAGTGTATAAGTCAAAAAGCGAATGTTCTTCAGTTTGAGTGATAATAACAAAACGACCCCCCCCCCCGATGGGTGACCGTCCAGCTGACGGCTGTCTTTTTGTGGGGCAGATTAAATGTAGGTCGATAAACGGATAAATGATTAAGTTAGCATTGGGGCTGACTGGCGTATGTGAAAATACATGGTAGAATGGAATGCGTGGATGTTGACAAGACCCGGTCACTCAGTGAGTGAGAAGCAAACAGATGGTTGCCACAGTTGTTGTCACTTCAGAATTAACCGTATATCTAAGGGACAATACGACTTTCTTCGTGGGTTCAGACAACATTATTGAACTGGCAAACGGTCTTCCTGAGATGGCAGTGCTTTATGTTTTTTGAAAGTAACCAAGGCGATAACTCACTATTCACGGCTAATAACACGGTGTCCGAAAATGACAACTGCGATAAAGATGTATGAAAGTTCGATGCATATAAGTCTGTGGCAAGCAGTTGTAGGTTAGTTATCGCGTTTGGTTAGACCATGGGTCTCAAGAAAATTGAGTTAGAATATGCCATATGGTACTATATCAAACGTTATGGTGTACCTAAAACCAAAATATGGATTACGCTTTACCTATCAAGTGGCTCAGCAAATATAACTCCAGAAATACAGCTTTCATTAACAAGTCTTCTTTCATTCAGTCTTCCTGGACCTTGCCCCGTGTTGGCCAATCTGTAAGCTATCAAAGCAGCATTCTCGGGGAGCCTAATACCCCACGGCGGTTCCTCGACATGCGTATTGTCATAAATCATAGGGTCTCCAAAGTATGTTAACACCATCAGCAGTTAACTAACATGTAAGGGCTATCACCGAATGGTGAATTCACAGAGAAACACTGATAGAAATAATGAAATATTGATTTTCTGGAGAAATGTGAAAAACCACCGGTTTTGTACTAAGTAATACGGTTCACCAAAGTAACCACCTACACGATGTCATAAAAAATTGCTAGATGACAAATCTTTGGATGGAAAACATTCGTAATTGGTGGGGAGTCGTCATGCAGAAGGCAGAATAATACTGTATACAATACATCACTATTTTTATAGCATTACGCTTTTACAGCCATCAAAGAGGCCTCAAGTTTAATAAAAACAATCTCGAAAAGCACAAAACAGAACTTACCAGCACCTCTTGAAAGCAACATGTTCACCAACTCAGGTCTCCCTTTCTCAATACTACAGTGCAAAAGGCTCGAACCGGAAGAATCCTGGGCTTTGAGCAAATCTGGAAATTCGAACAGCATATCGAACAGATCGCCCGAATGACCCATTGCCACGCACTGTGCAGAAGACGAAAAAATTATCTGTTGACGAAATACACTCATTCGCAGATTTGGTTTTAACGGCGTCTTTCAAGTGAATGCACTACATGAATGTTGCCTCATACTTCAGTTTGCACGATGTTCGAGATGCTGTGGCATATTTTCTTGTGGAATAAGCTACTCATTAGGTTGCCGAAAGCTCTTGGACGGCCCACGACCGGTTTCGCTCTTCTTGTAACACATTCTCCTAGTTTTCGTCAACCATATGTTCTACTTGAGCATCAAACTGCATGCAGTTGGCAAATTGTACCCATTTTCAAATTAAGTTAGTATTGACGGGAGATTCATTGGAATCCCAGAAGGATCCGAGAAGAGTAAAACCGGTCGTCGAATGTCGAGGAGTTTGTCAGCAACCTTATGAGTAGCATGGGCTGTCGAGAAAACTGCTTGTCGTTAGGCTGTGGCAGTCTTTTGCTGTACAGCTGCCGTGAAAACCAAAGGAATCACAGTCGTTAACAACTACTGTAAAGGTGAGCAGGTCTATGTAGGTGCGACCTAAAAAGGAGCTCCACCTAAACTATCGTACAGCTAATGAGCATGTTTGTCTTGCAACTATAGCTTTATCAATTCCGTAGTGGATTGAACGATTTCGGACCTGACTCCAGTGTTGTTTGGAGCCAAATGATCTCTCATATAGCATTAAATTATGGGATTTTTCTGCCACTTTAGGCTTCTTGGCATACACGTTGGCAACTACATGGCAACCAGGAAAATTTACGGATTGTCAATTAGGGGACTAACTGTGCGAACACCACCAAACTGAGGATATCAAATGCTAAATGCCTCAAAATGGCTAACGAGGGCCATATCTGGAACAACATGTAGTGTTGTTCGGTCAGCAATGGCATACCGCCATTCATCTATGGAGTGATGGGATGGTGCTAAACAATGGTTAGTTCAGGTCCTTTGACGAATCCTTATTGCCCTATTTAGCCCCAAATAAAGCACACATGGGAAGGAAGATATTGGGTTTTTCCTAGGAAGGAACTCTAATCGAAAAAATGTTGCATGATAAGGTTTGGTCGGAGGGCTCTTTCCGGTAAAATTTAAAGGTGACACTTTTCTGAAAGACTCTCTTCTGTTGAGGGTAATACGGCCTTCCAACTCTTTCGCTTCATATATCCTTTGGAAGTCTGAATAAAGATCACATGCGTGTTGACTTACTCAAATAAACATATCAAACACACCTAGAGACAGAAAAATCCTAATCGTACGCAGAGGACAAATATGTCGTCTACGTGCACCGTTCTATTCACGTTAATTTAGATTATTTCTTGAGATATTACTTCTACATTTCCTGATAACTAAGGCTGTAACTTATCCATGGGGAAATCAGTACATCACTATAGACCCGGCCGATACAACGGTAGACAGTTAGTGGTTATTCGTGCCATATACACATGTTAAGCAATCGGTCAGTATGATTACAGATGCCTGCTGCTGGGGACAACAGCTCAACCAATGGGAACGCAGAATTCTCATAATGCATTGCCCTCAGAATTACACCCTGAAACCCATGTGAACATCATTTGTCATTTAGATCGATACATTAGTGTTACCAGTGGTGCTTAACCACCATAGGATCACGGAAAGAGATTTTCCAAACCACGCCGTGCTTGTAAAGAGACCAAAGAATGATAACTGTCACCTAAACGAAATGAACTGTTCCACAAACCCTGCTAGAGGGGTTTAGGGAGTTCTGCTTCACACCTTATTTCAATTCACCTCCGACCTAACGCTGTTTGTGACTTTCCTCAAACCACCGCCATCTTGATTCACCTTTGCGATTCGAATAAGCTGATTCAGCAGCGCGAAAATTCTCCACTCACTTTCAAGGTGTATGCGCCCTAAATTATCATTTCCAATGTTAGGAGGTCGATCCAGCCGGCGATATATTGCTATGCTCCCATGAACCATACTGTTCATATTTTGGATCTCTGACATCTATTTCTAAACCGAGCCCGTAGTAACCACAGTCGTGAACAGAAAATAGCTCTTTCAACATTTGAACAAGTTGACTAAAGTGAGCCTCGCAGCTTGTAGATTTCGGGAATCATATTTCTTGCTACTATAACTTTTTTCTCATAGAAAACGCAAGAAAACACATCTGTATTTCGAATGTTATTTGAAAACAATGACAACTTATACGTCTGTCCGCGTTGATGACTTCAAATTCATCATTAACCGAAGAAACACGATTGTTCTTCTTGTAGGTCTCACTTTCTCCCAGCCAATCGTCAATCACAAATGGAGGAAGAGATCTTCAGAATGCATGTTGATCATTTGCCACTCAGTTATGAACTATGGCACGTCCCCAGAAACATTCCTATTGGTCTTCATAACGGGCTGTATGGTAGCGGCGGATGACACGAAGCCCAACGCGGCCACTTTAGAGTGATAAATCGAGGAGGTTAATAGAGTATTTCCAAAACAACCATATATAAGCAAATTGATCTTCAAGTAAGAGTGAGTCAATGCGGTGCACTGCACGATTATTTGCACATAAGATCAGCAAAGGTAGCAAAACGTGCCTTAGATTTGAGCTTTGCTGAAGATTGTCTGCTGGGTGCTTTTTTGTTGACTGACGCAGTAGCCAGTCTGTCAAAAGGGTCAAAACTTACATAGAGTTACATGCCATTTCAACCAACATTTTATTCTTAACAGGGTGTTCCCTTTTGCACAATTATCTCACCCTAATTCGGCCACTAATCACTAAAAGACCTGGGCTACTTGACCTGTTCACATGTCGTTTGGAGATGTTTTGTAGGGGTTCACCGAAGAACGATCCGGTTAATACAATAATTTCAAACGTCAAGCAAGACCAAAGGTAATGTAAGGCGGGACAGTGGATATTGAATTGTCATACGCTGACCAACCTGAAATGCACGAGCCACATCGTTCTGCTGTAGCGGATCATGTATGAATGCATACTTGTGACGAATCGACTGCCGTTCACGAAACTTGACTAATTTATCTGCGGCAGAATTTACTCCTTCATCTTCATTACTTGCGCGCTGCGCCAATTCTTTGTGAAGCTGTTGCAAAAGGTGATTTAGATAGTCACGAATTTTCAGAAATTGTAGCTCCTCTGGGACCGGAGCTTGAGGTTCTCCAGTGGACGATCTCCTGCTGTCGATATTTGAGCCACTTTGTTCAGATTCATGGTCTTCTTGACTTGGATGCAGCGGAAACCCAAAGGATGAGGTCATGTACAATTGCGTACCCTTGTCTGTGCTAGTCCCGTCTCAGAGAGCTCCACCAGACTTAAATCATCCGGGACTGCTGGTCGACAAAACACTAGAGGATAAACGTTTTGAAATGCTGGTCTTTATATAGCAGCTGGTAGACCGCTTTGTCTTTCTTTAAACAAAAATCAAGCAAACCCGTCTGACGACTGAGCTTTTAGCATGATCAAGATACGGCTGCACAACACTAATGGTTTAGTCTTTAAAGAGAATGACAGCCAGAGATGATTATGTGATAAGGCCAGGTACATTCCGTCCCATTTGTCGTGTACATATAGTAGCTGTACAGACAAACTGCTGGTCACTCTAGTAATATCCAGTGACGGCGAGGAATGTCGTGGTAATGATTTTGCCCTGACATTTGTGGCACAACAACAAATTATCTCAATGCATTTACCATAGGCAACAGATTTTCCAGAACTAGAAATGGGCAGCTGTTTGAGAAAACGCTCTTAGAAAAAATATCGAATAAAGATGGATGAATTCAAGAGGCGAATGTTCTGGAGATGAGGATGTGGCTATTTTCCACAGGAACCCAATCATATGTAGTGCAGGCGAAAAGACATGTGGCTTTTAAATTATTACTTATAGTTTTCTGGATGAATGTTTTTTAGCTGAGCTGGCCCAAACCCTATTTCAGGTCAGTCGTTTGCTGTATGATTCCTTCTTGATTTGTCACATTCCGATCCAGTAGATTGACCTTGTGTGATTCCTGCAGTGGTCGAGACTTTGAGGTATCGCGCAGATACCCAAGGGACAGCCCGTCGGGATTAATGTAGAGCATAGGGAGATTTATGCAATTCAGAATAGACAAATACCAAATTTCGATCCACCGGGAAGATGTGTTTGGTCAATCTGGGGTTCAGATGTACATCTGTTGTGTAATTCAGGTCACTTAGTCGTTTGGACAAATGTTCGCTGCTTCGAAATGCACCGCAACACAATTATCTACGAGAAACCAGAAACCAATACTACACTAGAAGCATCGAGAAGATAAGTTTGTATCGCCATAAGGATAGATGGGACGGCTACCGGGTTTGGGGAAAAATTTCCACAAGCCGTTAGCCGTTTGTGTTCTCCTGAAGAAAAGGTGCATGTCCAAGCGGGGATTTGAACCTACACATGGGCTCGTATACAATTTGTTTCCCTTAGGCCCAATGCGGCTGTGCCATGGTGTATGCAGGGTACCAATTGACAATGGTCCTTTGGACTGTACAAAAGCTAGACTGCATCCTCTATATGACCAGATGCAGTCTGCACTGGTGTCTTTCAGATGGATCATCCACAAAATACCAATACACACTACTAACTGCTGCTGTTTTCACAACCAAGTGTTCAAAGACAAGGCAGTCGAGAGACATTGCCCATATAAAAAATATGAGACATTTTAACTCGTCTGGCTGTAAAATAGTCTTCAGCAACCTTATAAGTACTGTGTTCGTTCGATCCACGTTAGCTCATTTAGCGTCTACACCAATAGAAATGTGAACATGGCACATGTGGATCCCAGCGAACCTATCTCCTGAGCACTGATTTGAGTTATTCGACAGTCCGCTGTGCACAAAAAGTGACTGAAGGTACATCAGAAATGACAGCAGATGCGGCATCAAATAAACCATGGCGTACAATTTCCGTTTAGTAGAGATATGTAAACCTGACACGAGTACAAATTTATTCCCCGCTTAAATTATTTTCTTATAACTTGCTTCCCCACCAAACAAGTGGTCCTACGTGAAGAATAATATATCAACTTCGATTACTTAGAAACTCCTGGATGAACTGACCAAAGTCATCCCGTTCTTTGGCACACACTTTGCACCCACAAAGTGTAAGGTCATGCTCCTGGACATGCAGTCCCTGAACACGCGACTTACAATCCAGGGAGAGGCACTGGAAGTTGTGGAGCGTTTTACGTATCTTGGAAGTTGTATTAGTTCTGATTGTAGCGTGACAGATGAGGTCAATGCACGAATCTACAAGGCTCGGGTCGCGTTTTCTAATTTGAGACACTATGGCGTCAAAGCGGTATATTCCTGAATCTCAAGGAACGTGTGTATCAGGCTACAGAGCGGGCTGTTTTGTTGTATGATTGTGAGACCTTGCCTGTTCGAGCAGCGGAACTGAGACGTCTTCAGGTGTTCGACAACCGTTGTCTCATAATCAGAGCTCGTGTGGGTTGGTGTCGGCGAATCCGTAACGAGGCAATTAGAAGGCGAGTTTTCGGTTGTGCAACGAGTACTTTCATTGAACTACCACCAAAAGCTGCGTTGGTTAAGCCTCGTTTGCCGAAAAGTGTGCCGTTTTTCATGCCCAATTCAGAGTGGCGGAAGCAGAGAGGTGGCCAACCCTTGACTTAGCAGAGGGGTATGAAGGAAATTACGAAATGTTTGGGTGCTGTCGGCGCTACTCGCCTTCCAGGATGGGGACCGCGTGATCCCCACTGCAACCGGCCAAAGACGCTGAAAGTTATGGCTGATACTCAACGTCAGCGGTGTTGTTGCTGTCAGTTTATATCCAGCTTGCCTAAATGAGGGCCCGGAGGTGTAGGCACCTCGAAATGATTGTAGTAAGCCAGCACTAAGTCTTTTCTACGTCTGCTTTTATTCTTTTCCTCATTATGAGGTTTTCAAATAAGTCATGGTTTTATGGCAGTGAAGCGTTAGTGTTGAACCCTGATGTCAACCTGTCGATGATGATGATGAGATACAGAGCTAGCACGTCAACGGTTGTGATACGTTACATGCAAAACATTCTTGATGTTTAGAATGATGAACATACTTTTCTAGTGTAAATGATGAGGGCATACTTCATATGCATTTTTGAATGACTAAAGGTAAAGTTTTGCTTGTTTCACTTATCCATCTGTGCAACTTGGAAAAAAGGTGGTCATTTAGTTTCTGCTTTGTGTTAGTTTTAAAGTAAATGCGACTGGGGCGGAAGCAGACAGGAGTGACTGCGGGTGCCCGTTAGTCTTTCCAGAATTCTCAGTAATAGTACTTAGATGGACATAGTTTTTCTCACTACAGATTGGCCTAATGATGCCCAGACTGTTTGTTACGGTAATAAAATGAATGCGATATTTCTAGGGCTGCCGAAGTTCTTCATTTATGGTCAGATGAAATATCACTTACGAGGGGTGACTGTATGCCTAAAGCCAGGAAAATTTTAACTACTCTGCCCATAATATCCGTCACTGTCACTTGTATCCTGTGCGGCTTTCCATTTCTAGCGCACGTCATTATCCTCGGAAGGTGGATTCTCACGATCACACCAGGTATGAAGCAGTAACAACCAACTAAGTATGAAATCTGGCGATATATATTTTGTAGTAGAACTCCTGGCTTCAACTCACCAATAGACGAGCAAAAGAGTGCAACTTTTGGTATCCTTCTCTCGCTCAAATTTTATAAGATTTTCGACGAACATATCGCAGTGGAATGTTAGATGGATTATATCCCTATGTAAGTATAAAGGCGTTCGAGACTGTGGTCGAATAGTGGATTGTGTGACCAGGTTACTTCGTTTTATTCCGCGAAAATAGATTGTTCGAATTGTTCAGTTTGCTCTCCTAACATTATGATGCATAAGTTCTTCCATAAGCTCGGATGGCTTTCTCGTATATTGCGCAAAATAAGTATCGGAAACTATCTACAGACTTTCGAATTTCTAAGGGTATGGGGGTTGAGAAAACTGTATGAGGCCTCGAAAAGGCGCGAATGCTCTTAGAGAGAAGATGGAGAAAACGTGAATTTATTTGAGAAAAACCACGCCTACCACATTGTGGTCAAGATGATTTTTTGTGGAAATTAGTGTTCTCTAGAATCCTGGACGTCATGACACAGAGAAAGCAGGCTTGTCCTGTTATAATGAACTTAAGTTAACATAATAACCTTCGTAACATGGACTGTACTCTGCACTAATAAGTCAAATAAATATTTATGTTATATAAGCAGCGAAACACGACAAGTGATGAATCAGTGAGTACAAAGGTAATCGTGAGTACATCAAGATACTTGGTTCCACGTCTTTGTTGAAACATACCATGCTATTTGAAACAAGCTTGCAGAAGGCGATGTGCACAGGCCAGCATCAACCAACTGCTATAGTTGGTCCATCGTGCAGGGACCCATCGAGTTGCAGCATCTTTCTGAAAAGTCAAAGTGCTTGGGTTTCACAGTTGAATACACACCTAAGTGTCTATTGCGTACCAGATAACATTAAAAGCCCACTGGGTTCCTGGAAAACAGCAGCATCCTGAGAGGCTGACTAATGGCACTGAAAGACTTCAGCTGTTTTACCATTCGGTGGATGCCCGGCGAATCAATTTAGAGGTCAAAATGCACATGTATGAGCTGGCTTCTAGTTAGCCCAGCTGGCAGACGACGTCTCCGGCAGTTGGAATGCTAGTGGTCCGGATAGAGTAAATGAAAGTTTGAACTAAGATTCAGTTCACCCTACGGTTAAAATATGAATGGGATCCCTGACAGCGCTGTCATATAATTAAGGTCCCCTAACTTCAGAATAAATGAAACTCTCGCAATTGACGGATTAGACATTTGGTGTCCCATGAGCGCCTCCCCATGCAAAGTAGCTGGATCATCATCATCATCAGCAGCAGCAGCATCACCATCATCATCATCATCATCATCATCATCATCATCATCATCATCATCACCATCATCATCACCATCACCATCATCATCATCACCATCATCATCATCACCATCATCATCATCATCATCATCATCATCATCATCATCATCATCATCATCATCATCATCATCATCATCATCATCATCATCATCATCATCATCATCATCATCATCATCATCATCATCACCATCACCACCATCATCATCATCATCATCAGCAGCAGCAGCAGCAGCAGCAACAGCAACAGCAACAGCAGCAGAAGCAGAAGCAGCGGCAAGACCAAAATTTGCAAACTCCAGTGTGAGAACAATGCAAAGCCCCGACAACTTTTGCAGTGAGGGACACCGCCTACTCGTGAGTAGTTCAAAACTTCCCAAGTTCTTACTATGAATTATGCCTGGTGGTCGAAATTCCTAGTGGCCCGATTGGACACAAAGCAAACAGCTCTGCGGTGTCTGCCTAACATACTACTTATAAGATTGCAGAAGATTATTCGACAGCCCACTGCTGGTCCGGCCTTTCTTGGGGCTCATCAGCTCATCAGCTTCTCTGAACTCCATCAGACATGTTCTTAGTGAACACCAAACGATACACAAGTTGCGAAAAGCACTTTGGTGTTGATAGGAGGCTCAACCGGACCTGTCATTTATGAGATTTCTCAGATAAATGTGCTGCTTTCCGAATTAGCTTGCAAGTGTGCACGTTCCGTTATTTGTGTGCCATTTTGTGTTCAAGTAGAGCGTAGGATTAATGGAAGCCCGGGGATTAGGCCTAACTGACGAAAGCTAAGAAGGGTTCAACTGGTAGAGAACTGTCGAAGAGTTTTCAGCAACCCTATAAATAGCATGCCAAAACAACATACTTTGAAATCTCGAAAGTCACGCCAACTGAAACAAGAAACGACCCTTTTGCAGTACATTCTGTTGTAGAATATCACTGATAAGAGACTCGCCTGGGTCTCCCGTTACTAGCAGAGCTATGCGGCATGTTATATTTTCTCAAACCAAAGTCCAGATTTATCCTGATGACATTTGCCACTCGGCCAAATAGAAATTTCGTTGTTTATCGCTCCAATAAAACTTTACCGCCCGGCCATTCTGTAGAACCACGTGACACCCAAGGCTTGGCTGCTTCATTGTTGACCGTTCAGAAATAAGATAACACCTCTTCGCAACAACCAATAAAAAAATTTCCCTTTCGGTCTCTCCGAACAAAGGCTATTAGAGGATCACTTTGGGGATGGCGTCAAATTTAGGCGTGCAAATAACTGTTCGACATTGTGTGGATGTTAATGCATATTTCCTAGTCTAAGGGTATCCAGTCCACCAACCACCATCTTCTCAAATCCGATCTGTTACCATTCAAGCTCGGAGTTGGAAATGTCTCCTTCTTTTTTCTATACTCAGCTATTGGATCAGCTTAGAAGGCGCGTGCAAAAATGAGCGTAATTTCTGCACTGCGAAAGGTAGCCTTGATAGGTGAATAGCTGAATGGAGGGACAAAAGTGCACTCCTTGGTCGGTCAATTATCTCCTTTAGTCACCAACGTTTTTGGTAGTTAGTTTGGGCGAAGGATCAAGGTATTCAGAAGACGAGCAAACCAAGTTACATGCACACTCTATATTCATTCTACACGTGTCTCTCGCGTTTCGCGCTTTGTAAGTTACCAGTTTGACCTATCGTAGTCAGGAACACAAATTCTATGAACACCGGTAAATAATCGAAACATTCCAGCTGGTTTCTAGTGTCCATGAGGCGGTCTGACTAGGAAGTCCCGACAGGCGAGTAAATCGATCGGCACAACCATGACTGTTACTGGGGCGGGGGTGTTTGAAACTGGGCCAATCATTCACATAGCTGAGGTGTATACATGTTCGCTTGCTCACACGTGGCAATTCAGCGTGCGCAGGTGGCAACACACTCGTTCCACGTGACAGATACTTGGGGTTCGGATTGAAAATGGTGGACCCTAACAAGAGTGAAACTCGAGCAGTGCTTCTTCCCTTTGGTGCAAGGTACCATGGAAGGAGGAGGACTATTGAAACGAGCGCAACTTGACTACACATTGCTACTTTGTCTACAACCCACTGCAAACTTGAAGGGTGAACGATAAATCTTTCGGCTGACTTGATCTGGTGGTAGGGCTAGACCAAAGGAGTGGTACTCACAAGCATGGTCTGTCCAGCTCCAGTGATATATGGTAGGTCCTCAAAGCTTTGAGGACGAATCCATTGATGGAACTATGCTTCTGTTTTTTATACATGGATCTATTATGGGTGATTAGGTTTGGAGTCCTGAAGCCATTCATGGCAATGATGGTAGGAAATCCAGCGTAGAAGTTTCTGAAGTACCTAAAACCTTCCAAACCGTGATGTATCAGGCAACACGCTTCAAGTGGAGGACAGTTTGTTTGAAACTTTTGCCTTGTCGTGCCTTGTTCTTTCAGCCCATAAGTCTTCGGTTGTAAAACCAGTTGTTTCCAAAGTGGAATTTGGCATGTCTGGACAGCTGGAAATTTTATTAGAAGAGATTGGAACTGATCCCTTTCTTTTGTCCAATCGAAATAGGGTTCGGTGGCATATCTGTGATTTTTCAAAATCTGAAATGTACCTGTTACAACACTGAGCTTCTGGAGGAATATTGCTGTGCCCAGTTTTAACAGTTAGATTTATCATGTTGTTCATCCAGCACATTTTCACATCTACCGCTGAAGGAACTAGTTCTAAATGATTGCTCCATAGAAGTGAATTCTGTATGTGGTGTTGCAGCTGGTCTTGTTTTACGAATTCAAACGTGCCCCAACTAGACACTCACGTTAATTCTTCGATTTTAGGCAATGAACAGTAAGGGCTAATGTCATCTCCACTACTGCTGGGACAATGGGAACTCGTCCTGTAAAAGTTATATCAGATGTGTAACAAGAGAAAAGGGAAAAGGAAGCTCTCAAAGAATGGATTCTCTGTACAAGGTGGCTTTAATTTTCATCCCATGCACGTAGGTTTATAGGAACAGTAGACTTTCCGTAAAAATTGTGGAGCTTTAGAGGCAAATACCATCTGCTTGCTTGCTTGCAATCTACCTTATGGAAACTATCCTCCAGTAGTCGTTGTTACTGTCGTTCGCAGATGGTATCGAGAGGAGGTATGGAGAGATAGAGAGATCTGTGTTAGGTGGCAATTGAAAACAGACCTTATCCCGGAAAAGAAAATGTCAACCTAATAACAAAATTGTCTACTCTTTTTACTCCACTTTACATGTTATAGCCCATTTTGCTATAAGTAGTTGTTGTTTGACTCTTCTAACCAACTTCCTAACGGTTGTGCTCTGCTCTTGTCCGATTCGTTTTTGAATCATCAATTGGTCGGTATATTCCGATAACTAACTAATCTACTTGTTGTTGTTGAGTAGTATGGCATGGGTGATATGGACCATACTGTGCATTAGCAGGCAACAAAAAGTACCATTCCTCTGTTTTTTAATAACGTTTCTTTCAAACGACCTATGTGACATTCTGTAGGAGTGAGGCAATAGGTCACTGGCTCCTCACTTCGTAATGGTTCCATTCGTGTTGATTCGAAACAGCTGTGGAGAGAGACACCATTTCAGAGAAGAGTCCAGCGCACGTGTACAGGAATGAAGGGCCCAGATTGATGGTGATGAGATGTCGATTATGTACTGCATATAGCCATTTTTGGGGACTTTTGAATATATTTCCAGGTCACAGCGGAATCGATCGCATATTGCACGTATTCGACGATCTGTCGGATCAGCCAGAACCTTATCGATGCCATGAAAATCTTTGAGGAAAAATCGATACTTAAACGGATCACGTGGTTGACTGGAATAAAAGATACTTGTGTTTGATACATTACAATCAACTTTGCCCTGTTTTCGTATGTCCGTCTGACTGCCTGATCGTGATCGTTTACCGGGATTGTTACTTTCCTTGATCAGAACAGTTTTGGTTCTTGGTGAGACCCGGGGTGATGGGCGTGGTTTTTGACAGGGTGAGGAAGAGTCATTAGAAATTGGTTGTAGTTTACAAAAACCAGACAACTTTTGAAATGCATCAACTGGTTTCGTTTTGTGTTGCATGGCACAATGACCAGGCAATGCGTGTGAACAAGAAATTTCTTCTGAAACGCATGAATTAGCATGCGTTGGTGACGTGGCCTCTATTAGATGGTGATTTGTGCTTAGCACATAAGGGCCTGGCATCCCGGATTGTTTGTTGCATTCACCACATTCTGCACCGAGGGGTAGAGAGGACAAATTCTTGGTAGTTGCAAGTATGCGTTCTGCTTGGCACTGCCTGGGCCATATATCCCTGAACGTTTGCGTATTACACACAAAAGGACTTATTTCTAACATCGGCGAACAGGGCATATCTCTCAAACAGGAGTACTCTTCCTGGGTAGAAATTGATCCTGGTCTAGGTTGGCTCGTTTTTGGATGGTTCATTTGAATGTCATGGTTGGAACCAACCACCGGTAATTCGGTCGCGTGGTACGGAGATGTCGCAGCAAGCATGAGCGGTGAGCAGGTTTGATTGGTCTGTTCAACCATGGGAGAACTCGGAGTCGTCTGACGGATCAGAGACGGCGAATACGCGAACCTCTTTGCTGGGTTGTAAGAATTTTTCCCTGGGCTCACAGCGCTTCCATGTCCCTCAGATATTGCACTGCAGGAATTACTTCGGCTGAGCCGCTCCTTACATTCTGGTTTAAGACTTTCATGAGACTGTTTGTCATTTTCAAGATACGCAATTGTTGGTAACTGATTGTGAGATAAGAGGTCTGGGGCTGATTTCGCCCTGTCATGAACAAACAGTCGATTGGCGTCCCCGTTAATGTTGTTGAGCAAACTTCGAAGAAATAATTGTTTACATTCTTGGTGACGACAATTTGTTGTGGGTTTGCCAATCCATCGATTCTTGAATAGAGCTTCCGGTTGATAAGACAGGGGGCTGTTGTAATTTTGAGTCGAGTTTGTTCGAATTGGGTCAGTGGATTTAACAGTCTGGCTTCCATGAAGCAGGTTGATGCTTTGGTCTACATTCTGGGATTCTTGTGGTGGTTTTAGGGTGGAATGCATATTCGACTTCGAGAATTCCCTTTGTCGGTCACATGCCGTAGGATGACATACATTAAAAAACTCAATGATATCTCTTCGGGTTTGCTCATTTTGTGAGACGGTATTCGATTGCGGATGATTGAACTGTGGTCCTATCACAAGAATCTGAGAACCATGGGAAACACGAGGGTTTGAGAATGCAATTCCTTTGGGAATCTCATTTTCGAAATTCTGAATGCACCGACAGAGGACATCACCCTGATAAGGCCTGACAGGGCACGCAAATGGTGATTGTTGACAAACTGGTATGTTGGGAAGGCAGGAACATTTAGATCCTAATGTTAGATTGATGTTTTTCTTGTCTACAGGATCAGATAACTGGCATTGAACGCTTTTTTCAAGTGTTGACATTGTGGTCTCCGTACCGATAGTTCTCGTTTTGGAGATTTCATAGCATGAAGTCCTATTCGCCTTCTCCCCTGATCCGTCGCCATCCTTCGTTTGTTTCGGTGAAGATCCACTGCAGTGGTTTCCCATTTACATTGCACCCTGCTGTGATGAAGTGACGACCTACATCATGCAAATGATCGATAATAGTTTTAAAGCTGTTGTGGACACATTCCTGCATGTGACTGTCACGTGTCCTCAAGGTTAGTTTATGAAATGGTGGGTTGCTTAACTGGTCTTAGCGTATCAGAACTTGATTTTGAGGGGTTTTTGAGATCATCCCATGGGAGCCAGGGTGCACTTTTCCTGGGAAAAAAGCCGCTTGTGCCGCAACGGTAACCGACCAATAGCAGGCAGGCAGGCAGGCAGGCAGGCAGGCAGGCAGGCAGGCAGGCAGGCAGGCAGGCAGGCAGGCAGGCAGTCAGGCAGGCAGGCAAGCAGGCAGGCAGGCAGGCAGGCAGGCAGGCAGGCAGGCAGAAAGTTTGGGCTAGGCAGTCCTTACTCAGCACCGACATAGGCACGACCGGTACACCATTCCAACATGTCAACGGGCTCCTTCCTGCATGTGCCGTGGTGAATTAGCTGCAAAGCTGTTGAACTATGTTACAGATCAAGTGCGGTAGTAAAAATGCAAGATAAAATGATGTACTGCATACAACTCGGTCCACGACGTGGCAGATCCTGGATTTTGTTACACTTCGGATATGGTTAGGTAGCATAAAAATACCCATTTATGATTGTACCAGTATGATTTAATTGTGATCAACTACAGTACTGAATATCTGGTACTTTCACTTCAGGTGAAGTCAAAATTCTCACCGCACCCCCAGAGAAGCTGTTTAACGCAACCAGAATTTGATCACCATGTTACGGAAAACGAGAAACGTACTTCGTATGATTTACGTTTCCCGTAAGAAAGTACTCTGGACACTCTGAGTGTGTTTACTCCAGAGTGGTATCAGTGTAGCCATGGAGAACCTGAACGGGATATAATACTCCAAACGAATCCCTCTACAGATTTGAGAAACACGTAGTCATGAATTGCTAATCAAGATGGCACATGTTTACAGTAATTTTCGATTTTTCAGTTCAGATGGAGTTCGTATTTCAGAACAAAATCCTCACCACTTAAAAAAGTGTCCGGACTATTATTCTGGGGTTCATCAGCATACAATACTGCACTTCTGGGAGGTTAGGTCGAACGCAGAACCTCAGCATATTAAACTCTTTTGACTGGGAGGAAGTCAACTGTAAACAAAACCTAGTCAAACGGGAATACTCTTGGGGTACCATTGGTGTCAAAGTGTGAAACTGGTAGTGCTAGTGTCATTGGACGGAAGCCGTTGTCCTCGTTAGATTTTGAGGTTCTCAGCGCCCTCTGGAACGGTTTGTACGGAAATACCCGGGTAAAAACTCCTTGCTAAGAGTGAAATCCACTTGCGTTTTGGATCCCGTGGTCATTTGGGAGCCTGAGGCAACGAAGCATGTTAAATCGGTCAATCGACGCAAGCCATCTATTGTGACTGCCATTGTTGAGCCATTGGATAGGTGAGTAACAAACACTCCGTTTGGATGAACTGGTGACAAAAATATGTGCTAGGGTTTTAAATTTCGAACCACGGATTCCACAGAGTTACCATTTTTAGGGCTGTCGTCATCAAGTACTTTCAGGGTCTGTTGTGCTGAATGCGGTTTCCTCAAAATATTTAATTAGTTCACAAACGCGCGTTTATTAATTTTTGGCTATGTAACGCAATTGAAACTGGACTGTACCTGCATACACATGTTTATCATATAACCCTATGTATGTGCATCTCTCTTCCTCTCTATTACAGGTATACCCGACTAAATCCATTGACTGTTTCCATACCATGTTGTTTGACCTTTGTACGCTTTCGGTTTCGGTTTTAATACACGTGTGTTGTTGCCACGCTCCGGTCTTCTCTCCCGCATCACTCAACCTGTGCGAATGCTTGCTTTGTGTGTCGTGTGGATTCAATAGTGCCAATTTCCATACACGCTCATTTCAGAACCGACGTGTGCCGTCACTACATCCTCGCGAGCGTCGAATACCGCTGACTTCCTGACATCTCACGCTACAGCTGCTTTGTGAAAAATTTGGTCAAGGGGCTTACAAACGGGTTCTGTGGAGATGAAAGAAAGTGATGCAGCCCTGCACTTTGTACTGAGATAGCGCAATTTCGATTGCACTTCGATTCTTCAGGTGCTTCCTCCTTCGTTAGTTCAGTAATCAGGAAGCTGGAGGTTTTAACTTGTGATCAATATGGAAACCTTGAAGTGATCATGCTTCGAAGAAGCAAAATTTACTTGGTTGTCAACTGTAATTACTCGATCCAGTTGGATGGGCTCGATAGCTTTAGAGGCTACTAATTTCCGTAATTTCAATGTGGTGCTGTTACTTATGTGAACTAATCTTGGTGCAACCCTGTGGAAGTTTACAGAAAGTCATATTGCTGGCAGCAGCAGCATGACTGAGAGCTAAAAACACCAGTAATATAAGCTGTCACTTGGCTGTCACAGTATTCTTGTATTACCGATGTAAACCACACTTGTTGTCGAACTACCACTGTCTTGTCTTACCTCGTCTGAACTCAGACGCTGACGCGAAAATTTATACATTTGTGAAACCGCCCACATTCCTCCTGATTTATCTGACCACTACATGTTGGCGGTGCTTACCAGAACAGTAAGTCTTACCTAACTTGCTTGTACGGTGCCTCCAGGACAACACCCTCGGGCGTATGTTCGCCTGGGAATTTGCCAAACCTGAACGAATTGATTGTCTCAAACGAATTCTCACTCTTCATTATTCTTGGCCTTTCTGCAATTAGCGAGCAACCGACGGATGAAACAAACTTCTTTTTAACGTCCATTTTACACTGAAAATTGTTTTCATTTGGACTCGAAAATTCCGATCCCCCTGGAAATTGTCTTAGGCAACAAAGAGATAGAAGTAATAAACATGATCAGCTAGACTGAGGAAAATATATGTAGTGCCTTATTAAGCCTGCAGTTGTGCACCTGAAAACACCCTACACTGAGATCCATTTGGGTGACCGTGATTGCTGTGATTTGTGGCATGTACAGCAACACACTTTTGGGAAGGTCAGGAGCTGATGTTTGAAAACTAAAAAGGGATATTTTTCTCCCCCAAATCAATGCTCTACCCGTTTGCACCTTTTCATCCACCCAGTCAACGTTGTTCTCGCCGAGCGATTATCCACAGACAGCTTGTTTTCCTTCGACCAGACAAGACGTGTGATCCTTACGTGACATCTTCCATTTATTGTGGAAGAGTGTACTGCTGCCTTCCGCATTACTCAGCTAGCTAGTTTGATTCGTGCATATCTACAGAGAAGGTGCTTGCTTGCACGTATACCTGAACTCCGTAAGAAAAGCACCTACAAATTTTGCCGGAAAGTTCGTACTTTGTATCCCATATTGGTTTCTCCATATTCATTAAGTTGACAAGGCGTTTGGACGTTTCATCTAGTGTTTAACCTGGAAGCTGTCATCACACAATTTGCGGAACATTTCAAAGTACTACAACTGGTAGACCATCTCCAAATCTGTCTACTACACTGACAAAGAATCTTCCCTAACCTGAGTACTTTCAGTTTGTCTTTATTATTCGAGTCTCCATATACTTTGATCGTTATTTCTTGCATGTGGTGACCATACTGCTCCCTTGTTTGGTTTCGTGTAATTCCATTGAACAAGTTTGTCTTGTTACACAGCTCCCTAAAACTGACTTCTAAATACGACAGATATTTCAGTACTGTCGTCATTATCCAGCGTTTTACAAATTGTGTCAACTAATCACTTGAAAACCTATCTGACAAAGGTCATTCTTTAAATCCGGAATTTTTCAACTCATTTTGGCAATTTTTGCAAGATTTACTATAAACCGCCACACTTTTGTCCCATATTTTGTTCAACTATAGGAAAACCGTATTTCTGTCCGGTTCAATTTTCAGTCGCCCAATCTCATGCATTGGCTGTCTGTTTAATATGCTATTGCTTCTACAACTGTGATCGTTGAAAAATCAGTCCAATGGATGGTTATTTTTGTTGCTGTTGTTGTGTTGGTTCAGCTTGAAGTAACCCTTCATACAGGGCAAACGAATACGAAGAGGGGTAACAGGCTGTGATGCATTCCTGCTGGATAGATATCAAACGATAGAATTGCCTTAAAAATGAGAAACGCTCCTGAATGTTCGGAGAGTTCTTTTTAGTGCAGAGGTATTCCTTCTCTATCCGTCCCCTTTCTCCAACTTTAACCAACCTGATTTGCCCAAAGCACATAAAAGTCCCGAAGAACTATTACGGGTTTCTTGGGAACAGGCTTTTTCAATTCCCGTGACGCAACATTTCTCTCCAAGAACTAACCTCGGCATCAGCCGACAGCACTCTCTCTCCTATAGGTACTCAGGTATTCAGCCGTACTTCGGTAGCACTGTTCCACATGGCTGAGGTAGATGTTAGCTAGAAAGACACAAATGTATTGAGTTTTCTGATAACCGAAAGGAAATAAAACAGGATGGTATTCCTGTGGAGGAAGAGTAACAGAAGAAAAGGGGTCATGCATATCTATTATGATTTGGATTAATTTGATGTTACTTTTGAAAAAGGCAAAGACGGTGGAACACCTTCAGCGTGTACTCTTGCTTGGTTTGTTGCGATTTGCATGACAGTAATGCCCTTCGCTTTCAAATACTGGAGAACATTTCACTTCCTCAATACTCTCTACGATTGGTGCTTGAGACAAAGGTTACCTCTAATTAGGTCCAGTGCTACGTTTTCGACCGTGTGACACTTACATGAAGTGCGGTTTTTCATAAAACAAAGTAACCTCGATCGCACATCAGTGCACTTCTGTTCATCTAGAAGTACATGTTTAAGGAGTATACAATTACAGTCACGTAGAGCCTGCACTGTGAAGCCTTGCTGTGAAGTGCATCTATGCATTCAATAAATGGCATTGGTGTCAAAATTAACGGGTTTCAAAAGGAAACCCATTACTGTCAGCCAATCTGGACAGCCGGTTTTGAGTGTAGAGCAATATGGATTAAGGAAAGACACTTTACCGTCGGGGTGGCTAGTCTGCTGTCTTGGAAGCAGTCTATCCCTCGTACTCCACTTGCTTCTTGGAGGCACATTCCCTTGGGGATATTCCCTTTGGTGGATGGCACCGTATTTCTGATTCCCATTACTTGACGGACAAGAGCGCCGGTCTCAGAATATAACCAATTAACTGCCTGCAAGTGACCAGAATTTCCTGTTGGTCCTGGGTTATTAAGTGAATATGGCGTTTTCAGAATTTTCTTGCTGTCCAGGTATGATGTCCTTCACGTTCTAGGTTAGAAAAAGTCCAGGGCTATGCCTGAAAGCCTACGGAAAATACATCACTGACCACGGCCTGTGGTTTAGTCCCGTCAATCTCAGATGGAGTGAAATAAGGCGTGGATTGATTCCGCGTGCGCTCTGATTTGAGCGTTGTTTGGTGCTACCGGACAGGACTAATTCAACGCCACTACACTGTGTGCTCCAACCGGGTAGCCGATCCAGTATAATATGTATCCGGAATCTGCTTTCCGAAGAGTTCCTTTGTCAGCTAGTTGTTCTTTGATGAGGGGTATTACATCGATTGAGTATCTCATCAGTTCTATTACAATCAAGGTGATACGCCTTTCAGGAAGAGCGGTAAGGCCAGTAGCTTGATCCCGAAGTTTTTGGACGTTCCACGAGCCCGCATTTGACGGTCACCTGGGGAACCGCAATCGCTAACGGTAGTTATACTACCCCAGGAGCCAAGTCTAGAAGACAAAGAACTGTGGCCTCAAGAGACTAGCCACACACACACATTGAATTTTGTTGGTAATGTTGGTATTTTCCGATGCCAGTTGGTTAGTCCGGCTTCGGCCATGGTCAGCCACGCAGTGAGATGGGATCAAACCTTAGGACTGCCTTTTATTAGCCTCCTGCAGCTCGACGGGAAGAACAGTGGTGCACGTCTGCTAAATAGTAGGCATGACTGTTTCAAATGAGGGTCACGCCCGAGATGCCGTTGATTTCTATGCACCGGTAGGACATCGATTGTTCAGCATCTATCTAGTCAGCTCTCCTGCTGGGATGGTAACCATAGTCGGGTGATTGCAGACGGCCACCTACCAGCAGACCGGGAATCGGGTGACAGATATTGTCGGCTTTTCTGATGGGACACCAAATGTAAAGCATAAGGTAAGGTGTTCTAGTTCCCATGAGCAGTATAGTGTGTAATATCAATGGCGTGTACTGGAAGTAGCTAGGTGGTCCAGGTTGAGTGGTCTGCTCTGCAGAGCGCGGTTGTGATCTCACCTAAATCACTAGTCCGGAACATTCTTGCCGAACTCAATCTCTTGGGGTCTCTGGAACAGAGCTGTGGAGGAATATGCGCGTTTTATGGTTGTACACTATTCAGCTACTCCACCATATCCATCAAGTAAGATAGGGTGATTGATACAGACAATTATCCGAGGCAAGATGGACGAGAAAGAAGAATTAAAGCGGAAAGCCCGCAACCCAAACCAGGACCAACATTAGCAAAACCCATGGAGTTTCCATAGGCTTGGGGTATGCATACAACAAAACTTCTTAAAACGCAGTACACTGTCAGGGAGTGCGTGAAAATCTAAAGTTTTGATAGCAGTGAAGATATTCTGATGAGTCAATGTCAGGGGCTTTCATTGACGGACCACACTAAGCGGTGATACTCATCCCGACCGCTGCGGACGCTGCCTACCACCCATATGGTCTCTCATAATTTCTGGTCAAATCTCAGTCTGATCTAAATGGCCGATAGCTCTACTAAACACCATGGATTGAACATCTACCAGTAGGTGTTTGTCATTACCAGGTGCGGATCGGTCTTCTAGCCATATCATTTTTCAAGGTCAGGGGCGAAACCAATCAGAATGTACCTTTATTAAGTGCACAAACAAGATTGGTCGGATAATAAATGTATTTATAGCATCGTATACCTCGACCAAACAATTTCTGATATCATCTTCGGACCGTGTTCGAAATGGTAGGTGTTTCATTTGATAACCTCAATATTTTCTGCTTATCTTTAGCGTGAATGTATCAGTCTACACATTGGTCAGGCGGGAACACAGATTGGCGCCGCGTGCTGGGAGCTTTACTGCCTGGAACACGGTATTCAGCCGGATGGGATTATTTCCTCTACGAAAGGGACCGAAGATGAGAGTAAATCTTTCACAACATTCTTCAGTGAAACCGGACGAGGACACTACGTTCCACGAGCAGTGTTTGTGGATCTCGAACCAAGCGTCGTAGACGGTTTACGAACCGGTACGCATCGCCAGTTGTTCCATCCAGAACAGATCATTAGTGGGAAGGAAGACGCCGCGAATAACTATGCTCGCGGGCATTACACGGTAGGAAGGGAAATCATTGACCAAGTAATGGACCGCATCCGAAAACTAACAGATCAGTGTAATGGATTGCAGGGATTCCTAATTTTCCACTCTTTCGGCGGTGGTACCGGGTCGGGTTTCACGTCTTTGTTGATGGAACGTCTATCAGTGGAGTACGGAAAGAAGGCTAAGCTGCAGTTCGCTGTATACCCGGCGCCGAACATAGCTACCGCTGTGGTGGAACCCTACAATACAGTACTTGCCACCCATATGACACTGGAGCATGCAGACTGCACATTTATGGTCGACAATGAAGCCGTTTATGACATTTGCCGTCGTAGTCTGACTCTTGAACGACCAACGTATACCAATTTGAACCAGTTATTTAGTCAAGTAGTGAGTTCTGTCACGGCTTCACTGCGCTTCCAAGGTGCTTTGAATGTGGATCTAAACGAATTCCAGACTAATCTGGTTCCGTATCCTCGTGTTCACTTCCCTCTCTCATCTTACGCTCCAGTGATTTCAGCTGATAAGGTCCATCATGAGCAACTTAACGTGATGGAACTGACAAACACATGTTTTGAACCTGTCAATCAGATGGTTAAATGTGATCCCCGTCGTGGTAAATATATGGCATGTTGTCTACTGTATCGTGGAGAAGTAATTCCGAAAGACGTGAACAACGCCTTAACACGTGTGAAGGCTCAGAAATCCATCCAGTTTGTAGACTGGTGTCCTACCGGTTTCAAGATTGGGTTGAACTGTCAACCACCCACTGTGGTGCCGGGGAGTCAGCTGGCCCCAGTCAAACGTGCATTGTGCATGCTGAGCAACACAACGTCGATCTCAGAGGCATGGACTCGTATCAATCACAAGTTCGACTTGATGCACGCGAAGCGGGCGTTTGTCCATTGGTTTGTAGGTGAGGGCATGGAAGAAGGAGAATTTACCGAGGCGCGTGAAGACTTGGCTGCTTTGGAAAAAGACTATGATGAGGTTGCTTGTGATAGTAATCGTGGTGAGACCGATGATGTGTACTAATATGACCACGTGAGAACCATGTATTTGTCCCATTTTTTGTGTTGCGGGTTTATTCTTTCGCCTTAAAAAAACAGAATTTCACCTCCAAGAGTCATTCTGTGTGTCCTTCAGTGTTGGGGTTAGGAAGAGGTTACTCATACCTTGTCATCCATCCATCTACTCGGACGGCATTCAATAACATTCATTGCTATGTAACAGTATATCCGATTATATAATATTGATGTCCAACTCACTTTCGGATGGACTGCCCTATCAGATAGCTCATTATGGTGAGTCAACTAATGTACATTGAAATCGTTGTCCAGATTGAATGACATAATTCAGGTCATTACAGTAAGATACGGAATCGAAACTGCACTTGTGCAAGTTGGGTAAGCATTGCGTATTACTATGAGAACCAGAAGCCGCTAAGTTTACTGTCTACTAATGCTAACTGCAAAGGATGAAGGAACGGGGAGGACAGTGTAATGATTGTATGCTTCACAGGAGCGAGAAGAAGGCAGTAAACGGTATCGATAAAGAGGTAGGGTTTGAAGAAACTGTCCAGTTTCCAGCACCATATTTGCTTCGTAATGCCTTCAGACATTTTCACACATTTTGTTGTTATCGCAGTAGCTGCCGAAGTACATTGCACCCTCCTTGGCGTCTAACGATTTTCACCTCATGCCACCATAGATATGGACTCAGGATGTCTAGTTATGAAAGTGGTTTGGATGAGTTCTGGATTTTGTGGACCCCTGAAGTCGCAGAAACAGGATGATTTCTATCAATTGGAAAAAGTTTGGAACCGATTGAGAAGTCATCGTTTCAGAAAGGTTTGGTAAACAGTCGGTAGTTTTTAATTGGGCAACGTTTCGCTTTTGGCACTAAAGCTTCATCAGGCCAAGTGAGCAGGTCGCCAAGTTGGCCAGGTTTTAAGGTAGACAGAGAACCAACCACTAAGACATCTTCATATTAGTGCACTAGATCAGTGTTGAGTGTCAATTAACGGCTAATGTCGGTCAGTGTGGTTGTCAAAATCTTGCATTGATGGGTTGGGGAGTTTCAAATTAGGTCCGATCGGGTTTGGTTCCTTAATCTTCCAATTCAGGTTGCTTCAATTAATGGTTCACCGCGGGTGCCACCGGTAGGTTTCGTTGGTCTTTGTGGGCTTGTGAGTGTTGCGACAATTTAGTTGGGGAGAGGGAAGGTGGTTGAGGTTAAGTGGAATTCACATGATGACTACCCCTGATAACCGCACACCAACACGTGTCAGCTCGACTGATCCAAGGCCGTTCTCCACACGCTTGCCAGTTCCACGCCTTCGATTCTGTTAACACTGGGATGCTTGGCGATTTCAACCGCCTTGACCATCAGTTTCTGTGACGTGGACCGTAGTTTCGCCTCAAAACCTCAACATTTTCTAAATCTACTTTGTGTCCCGTGTCCAGTGTATGTTCTGCAATGGATGATTTCTAGTATGTCACATTAAACATGCGGATGGACGGCATGTCCTTCTAGTAAACAAAATACGAAAAGCATGTATTAAAAAACAGCTAGGGCTGATCCCGTCCAGGTCACAATAGACTATCTTATTTCAAGAACTTCAGCATGAGGATCACAGCCACAATGATGGGTTTATTCCCAGATCAAGTAAAAGTACTTCTTCAGTGTTAAAAAGACTCTTCTCCCGGGTGAAAAGAACCAGCAGAGTCCGTACATATTTAGGCAATGAGGCAGTTCAAAATTTCACCAAGTACAACGACAAAATATAGCTAACTTCCCCGACCACGCCTGATCAATTTATCTCCGATGTGACTGTAGCTATAGAGAGTGAGGAACAAGATACCTAGTAAATAAAACCCAAAGAAGCGCACTTTGGACTCCACGAAACCGAGCAATTTTGAGTTCATCATTTAACCACTGTATCCAAATTAATCGGACTAATGGTAATTTCCACAGGAAGAATCAGTGGCTTCAAAAACTGTCCAAACCTATGTTAGGACGTCGAATTCGACCAGATTTTTATTGAGCAAGCAAACTATCACCCACTAAAAGACTCACCGCACTTACCTAGTTGGGGAGGAGTTTAAGAAGACTTGGACAAGTTGAAAAGATGAGTTGTTCCATATAAGCTGTCTTGTTTAGCTGGTTACGTGGATAGGATGATATTCCCTGCGTGTAAAAAAGCCTTTGGAAACGTTTGATTACTTGCTGCCGTTTACAAGGCCAGGGTTCTCAAAAGAGAGATATGCGGAACCTTTACTTTTCTTACAAGTGAGATTACGCATACAAGTACGAAAAGCGTATAATAAATCTTGCCAATAAACTATTCGATCTAGCCTAGCAGTTGAGTCTCGGTTTAGTAGCAGAAGACCCATCAAGTCAGCAACGGTTGTAACAAACGCTTAATATAGAATATAGTTCTCTCTCTCGAGTGGCCAGAGTGATTTTTAAACTTGAGTGCTTTCACGCTCTCACGGAAACCTGAAGACGATGATGACTCTCAGCCTTCGCAGAAACGTTTGAGGTTCAAGCGAGCATTCAAAGGGGCACTAGCGGGTACTCAAAAGCAGTCACTTTAGATCCTCACCCTTCCACTCTAACGTGGTCTTAAGGAGGGGGGTTTTGCCAAACGGAACGGCATTCGGGATCAAGGGGAGTTGCTCAAAAGGTGAGTATGACTGTTCACTTGTATTTAAACTTCATCCCCAAATATAATGCACGAAACATCTTATTTGCTCTGAACTTCTCCGACACCCTAAAAATGAAATTTATAGTGTTGATGCATGTATGGATAGTATATTCCGATTTAATCTTGAGCCCGGTTGAATCAAACCATCACGAATCACGTCAATGAGGCACAAAAGCGACTAAAAACATCCTACACAAATGATCAAGACAGCCGTATGTCCAGAAAATGCAACTAAATGTATTCCTTTTGATTATAACAAATCTTTTGGCTAGGATTTTGACCAACTTTCGTAGAATTTAACTTTCAAGTTTTGTTCATTGCTGAAGGACAGCAGTTCTGGATGGTTGCAGTGTATGGAGGACAAGGCCATTCGAATGAATTCGTATTTGTACACCCAACACGCTCTCGATAGGATATACTCTCTGTTATATCTGCTGCTGTCCTTGCTCCAGTGCCTAGTACCGGAAAAAAGACTCATCGACAAGGAACACACAGCTTTATTGCAACTAGCGAGTGCAAAAGTTACAACGGCCTCGCGCTATTTAAGGGGCACTTTCTGACATTGATCCAGGCTGCCTGATAGACGTTTAGTGAACATGCATCAACATCGACCGTGCTTCTATGAAATGCCTGAACACTGATCATAGTCGGTCGTGTTTCTGTGGCGTGCCTGAGCACTCATAGGCTTTTGCTGAATTGGTTGAGTGACTGACTGGCCTGGATGCTTTCAGGCTTCCGCATTGAGATTTTGGTGGAGTTTTAGGGTCTCAGTAGGTTCCGGGCGTTCTGGAATTATTTTCAAGAACCTGACCTTCCTGACACTCTCGGACTGTGAGTTGGCCAGACTGTGCTATTTTTAAAAGGCTTTTTGGCACGGTAGGTTGCGCGTGATGACCTGGTGATATGACCGAGTTTCAGGAGTCGAAGAAACCCGAAATTCGTACATGTTGGGAAGTATAAATCAGCTTTCTGCGTCCCCTTCGCAATCGCCAACTAGGGTCCCCCATCTGCAGGGTTCGGATCTAAGGCAATCACATGCACATCAATGCTCGACTGCTGAAATATTGCTTCTGCTTTCGTGATTGTTGTCAGTATTGCGTTAGTTCACCAAGACCATTCAGATTAAACCTGCTTCTTCACCAAAATCATATAATCCCACTCAATATTCAAAGCTACGCAAATTTAGATTTGATTCATTTTCTCATAACCATAGCCGCAATTGATCAAAAACCTTTACTTTTTTAGGTACACTAAGTAGCTATTGTTTGTTACATACTCGCACCCAGCCTAAGAGATCACTCAGACTTTAGGACACTCGCCAGATGACTTCAAGTAGTACGTAAAAGTTTCCTTTGCCGTTTGAGAATTTCCTCTCTTGATTCAACACTTCTTTCTTCATACATGTTTTGCCAGGTCAATAGCCACGAATGTATTTAGTTGATTCTCAGGTAATCTGAGGGCTCTTGCGAGTAGTCAGACCTTTGTTTTCCACTTCTAGACATTACTCAAGCCAACACAGCTCCGACGCGAGTGTTATACCTCGGCTTGGTCTGATGAGCGGTCGATAACCATGCTTTTATTGCGCAGCCTGGGTGATCGTCACTCATAGGACATGCTGACCTTTGAAGCTGACACATTATTTATATCACTTACTTACACCTTACAGATTATAATGCCACTTAAGCACTGGTCGCACGCATGCGAAATATTATCGAGCTATCAATAATGATGATTTTTGCATTTTCTAACCATGTGGTAGATAAATACAAAATAATCGCTTAGATGCAGCACCCTTTTGGTGCCTAGCTGCCATGCCACCCGAAGGAAGCACGAGGGCTGGGACATTGCCAGGTTGCCCAAGCCTACACAGAAGTCGAGATGCAGAGCTCGTGTGTACATTCCAGTGTATTCGCGCTCTAGCCATTGCGCCATCTCGCCCAGTTAGCATTTCACAACTCTTGAGCACATCGTTTGCGATAAACTGAGTTCGAGTTCAAAAATGGAGATGTGTTCTGTGTGCTACTTAGGGTCATGACGTCATCATCCTCCCATCTTACAGGATCTCCGAGGAATTGGAGAGAAATAAGGTGGCACTAATATGATTTTGTGCACTATCGACCGTTTAGTGGCACGTCCTTTGTGTACACCTTCAAAGTGCTTGTTTTGCCAGTGGGAATTTTGCACTGTGATAATGTGGTTAGAACAGGCACTGCTCGACCAGATAACTACCTCTTACTGTAGACAGCACCACTCAAGGAGAGAACCCTTTGAAGACAGTGCACTCACGAGAAGGGTCCACATTACAGTTTCACCCCGACTATAACATGGTGTTAAATTCCTACTGAAGAAAATGCTCTCCTATAAAATGTCGAATACCTTTTTGCCCAGACTCAACATACTACTCGCAAGGTTACTGAAAACTCTCTGACAACCCACGACCGGTCTCGGTCTTCGTGGGACTCGTCAGATAGGCACAGTCCCCGAGTTTCCGTCAAACTTTTGCTCTAATTGAACCCAGATTGGACAGATTTCGACATATACTCTAATTTGCACACAAACGACGAAACCGTTCCTGGACTGTCGGCTAGCTTTCAGCAACATTGTGAGTAGTCTGTGGCGTCTGGACAGCAACGTACCTCGAATATCGTACCAGTTGAAACATGAGACGGACAGGTGCAGCGAACTGGTGGACCAAACCATCATAATCGAGAGATGCAGCTGGATTTAGTTGGGTCTCCTATCAAAAACCAAATTCGCGTGCAAATAAGAGTATTTGACAAATAACTTTTTCCCCATGGGGATTTACCAAAATATCATTAAACTGATTAAGGCTGCCATAGTACAGATAATACAGAGGTCATATCCCTCGCTTCCTACTGATTAATTTCTGCCCACCCCATATAAATACGACCACATAGTGCAGTGAACCCGAACTCGCTCGCTAATCAAGACCAGATATATACATTACAGATGGTTGTAAGCCTATTATTAAGTCCAACTGCGTATCGGCAAGAAATGGTCACGTTTTCCTTGGTACCCGATCAAGTCCAACAAATTGAATGTTTAAAAACGACCTAGTTATCGCACCAGCTGACCAAGTTGCGTTCCAAAAATTGGTTAGGTATGCTCAGTGACTGAATGGAACCATTTTATTCTAGCTGTTACCTAGGTTCCAGGTCGCCATTAGGTTATGTCTAACACAAAAATGACCACGCTAACAGCTTTCGTCGAACTCGACTTTTGAATGAAAGTGCTTCCAAAACCACTGTGTGAAAATTCTCACTTTTCTCTTTTGTTGTTTTAAACCTGTTGACAGATGACCGTGTGCGTACACCGGATTGTCCAGTCAAGGCAATGGTTTGCGAAAAATACGTAGAGCGTAGATGGACTCAGTGTGATCAAGCGGCAAATTTTATCGGCTAGCACTGTGCAAATGAAATGTCGCCATCTGTTCCAGACTTCAAGCACACTGTAGTTCGTTGGGCTAAACTGATAACGCCGGGACTGTTTTCATATTGCGATGCTAACTTCACAAGCTTCAGACCAGATAACACAGGCGTAGCATAGCCCTACAAGTTGCAACACCTACCGTTCTCACGCCATTGCGTAGAAACCTTACTACAGCCTTGTAAGAAAATATCGACCAGCGATGGGACGCCGGTATCTGTATCGCATGTTTAGTCATTCTCATTCGGATGGATCTGTACAGAAAACGGCTGTAAGAGCGTGTCGTGTCATTTTGACAAAAACGAAAATGTGGACGAAACGGTCACACCTCATACAGATCGAGCTCAGTACAGACCACAATGTCTGACCTTCTGAAGACTATGGCGACCACTCCCAAACTCAGAAGGCAATGCCGAAGCGAATTTTCCTCCAAACATTCCCAACAAGAAACAGGCAGTTAACCAATTCTGATTGCCCAACATTCGACCAAGTATATGTGCATTGATGTAGGCTAAATCTTAGACTTTTTGTAAACTCGGTTAATGAAGGAAAGCCAAACAGCTCGTCTGCGTGCTTCCGTAGGAAATTTTGTCTTATACGCAGTCGCGTGTGTCGCGACAACAGGCACCAGCCGCATTGGGTATCCTGCCCATCCCATTCTCATCTAAGACTACACTGTATCTTGTTGCAGTTGTACATTTTGCTCTGAAAGCTGTCAACATTTTGAGGTTAATCCGGTTTACTCGAATGAACTAGGGCTATTCAAGAATTGGTGTAATTTCTCAAAAAATCAGTTTGGAGCACAACAACAAAAGAAGTTGGCTAGTCGCATAGTAAAACCACTCTTTTTCCAGTAATGAGGATCATTTGTACACTAAGACGATTTGATGACGAAATCGTGCGAACACCGGGGCTCCGTGGTTTCCATCAAAAAACTGTGCACTTGGGTACTAAATAAGTAAGCTCGATAAGTATTCATTTTGAGATAGCTCCATGTGTTAGGACGCACGAGACAGAATAACTTTCTCATGTGTGTGCAGAGTTAGCCTATCAGGAACCTTTAAGTGAAAATTACGATGGGGAATGTACGAAATTTCATGGAGTAGTTTTGGCACTCAAGTTGGGCTTTGTTCTCAAGTGTTGTGAACCGATTCGGAAGGATGTGACTTCTTACAAATGGAATACTGAACTAGTGAGAGCCTAACAAGTAACAAGCAACTGACTTTCAACTTAACCGGTTGTTTATAGTGGGAATTTGGTATACTAATAAAAAGCTCGTCCGTATGAGACCATTTATTCTTGATCGATTGCCCAGATATCCACCCGATGAATTCAAATAGGAAGAGATTTCTTTGAGTGGCTGAACTTTGTAGAACGCGAATGCATCTTCGATATAATGGTATGAAACGGCAATACTTCGCTAGGTTTGACAAGCATTCCCAGAAGTAAAATTCCACTAAACCAGATTACCTGTTTGAGTACATCGTGGGATTTTCAAGAAAGATTGAGAGAAGTTAAGGTTAGTCATACGGAGTTGGTGTCTCGCTAACTACAGAAAGGGCTTTCGTGGACGTCTTCCAGAGCGAGAAAATTCTGTTGCCTTCTGCGTGTAAACACAGTTTGGAACTTGCGGTCATTCTGGTCATTTAATAACAACAGCATTGTTCCTAGTAGCAGTCATCAGTCCGGTAGAATAGGATAACATCAACAAGTATACTCCGAAAATTTTCACGTTTTCCTTTGATCTCTTTTTGGGACAACTCATATCCCCGGAAAGGGCACTTTTCGTCTATCCTTTGAAGGACAGAGATCTACATTTCGTCCTTGAGTAGAGGTGCCCGGACGACTGGTGTACAGACAAGTAGAACTCATTTGACCGACAGAGTTACCAAAACTGCTGCTTTTGATTAAACTCCTACGAGGAGAGGGGTACTACCGGTAGCCGCGTGGCTAATATGCTTCTGACTGGGACGCTGTATTTTAACAATAAGTGGTCCAATCAAAATGATCCCCTGTGAGAAGAATTTTCGGTCTCATACGTCTCCACGACAGTAACCTTCATTGGAGAGCAAAGATAAGGCAACTCCGTGTGTGTGAGCAGATCAAAGCCACCGATTAATTTCCACCATTTGTAATAGGTAAATACAACGTTAGCTGTCAGACAACTCAGTGAAGTGGTACAACGGTGATTTAAAACAAATTTAACACCCATTGTGCAGCAGAAAGCAACCCCCCTTTGGGATTTACTGCAACACAAGTCCTGGTGTGCTGTGGGGATGTTTTAAAGATCTCTATTACCCGAAGGGACATTTACGTATACAGCTCGACGAATTACTGCGGCAACTGTTCCGAAACTTGATGAGATCTAACCACTGGTCTGCAAATCCAAAGGCCGTCAAAATTTAGCTGTCTCTGGTTGTAAGAATCATGAACACACATTTTCCAGCTCATATTCGGCTCCGTTAAATCCCGATTTGTGGTGGTAGTTTTGCCAACATAATGGCCTCATTTTTATGTGAAATTTTGAGACATAAATTTTCACAAATAAATTCAGTATCTGCCCATAAATGGTTGCAGTAAGCGTAAAACCATATGCACGCCAAGGGACTCATGTAATGTGTGACAAGTTTGTTAGCATCCCCGGGTTTCTTCCGTTTTTGAACTCGCTACATCTTTAGTCTTCGATAGACTTGTAAAAATTTCCTTTGCTTTTCCATGAAAAAGTGAGGGATTTCTCACAAGGTAATACTAACTGTTTATGACATCACGACGAGGTAATATAGTTCCATTATCTTCAGTGCACCGTAGAGTTTGATTCAGTAATGGATGCGATTAGCCTTCCAGGAGTAGGTCCCAGTGAGCCTTTGAGGGGGTAGCCACGTTACTGCAATATGCGGCGTCAGACGAACGTTTTCGTGCTGCCGCTCTCGATCCAGGTTGTTTGACCAAGAGTTTGGGCTGAATATTTGTGACATGCCACCACTGGACCCATTCTCTCTCCTTTTCTCCTCATAATCACAACTTAGCCCTTTTT
This sequence comes from Opisthorchis felineus, assembly GCA_004794785.1. Lineage (NCBI taxonomy): Eukaryota > Metazoa > Platyhelminthes > Trematoda > Opisthorchiida > Opisthorchiidae > Opisthorchis > Opisthorchis felineus. Next base: position 212,363 of record SJOL01009043.1, read on the forward strand.
TCAAATAAATTTGCATTGCTGTAATGCAAGGAAACCCTGTTTTTTCCACTATGATATTTGCGCCAATGAGGGCGATACGGAGCAGGAGGCAGGGTGTAACATGAAGAGCTTCCTGATGCCTGTAAGTCCTGTTTCTTCCGAATTATTTGGCTTTTCAGAAGAATTTGTGTTCAATGTGGTCTCTTCAAAACGGCAATGAAATGGTTGTTTAAAGTAACAACTCGAGGAATATCCACGAGTTCAGTCAATGTCTCATTACAGCAGTTCGCCTGGTAGAAAGCACCCTAATAGGTGACTATTGAGGAGAAAAAGGTTCGCTGAAGAAACATGGTGCTAACAACAATAATGAAAATCAAGTAATCCCTATCTACAGAGACGTCATCAAGACTAAAATAGGCCCCTTTTGCAAGACATCAAATACAAGTTGACTTTTCCGAGTTGTTTCTCTTGAAGGGAGGGGAGCAAGTGTAGTACAAAATATACCAGCATGTGAACAGGTTTATTGGTTGTGTAGAGTATGTATGAAGAATATTACCTCCAAAGGCTGCTGTTGGATCGTGCGAAAGCAATCGCATCATAGAGGTGTACATTTTAGGGTTCGGTGCAACACTGCTTGCGCCTTAATAAAAATGTGTTTTAATAGATCACTGTTTTACCTCGAATATGAAAGCACTTACTTGCGACAAATTTTTAATGATTACAGGTTAGTACACGGACAAAAACACTGACTGATTAGAAGACTTGGAAGTCAATTTGGAAATTTCGGTAAGCCATATCAGTCAATAATTTAGTAAAATTACCAGATCGATGAATACACGTGCAATATATCTATCTACTGGGATCAAAAGACGGCAAAATTCACGGGACAAACATCTTTATTCGCGTGCGACCGGTGTGAAGTAAAAATACTGGACGTTTCACAAATAGGTACCTTGATTTTGGGGTGCGTTAAACCCAGTCATTTTTAAACAAAGTGAAATTATTTTGTATATTTTCCATGCTGAGCACACCTACAGGCATATTCTTGAGTGCTTGATAACAAAAGACGAAAAGCGCTTCCTCTTTTACATGAATAAATCAACTGCATCTTTTGGTTGTCTTCAGGATCAGTCTCAATTTACCAAGATGAAAAGCAGGCCACATACGAATGACCTGCTTATCATCGCTCGAAGTGAGTGAACAGGTAATTTTCATGCTTAAGCCAAGCTCTTGGCACCAACCCCGATTTGTCTAGAGACAATCAACAATCATTTCTACTGTCTCGGTAACCAGTACCCGTCAGGTCTCCTGTTCCCGGGAAATCTGCGCCTTGTCTTGGAAATCACACCGACATGCACTAGTTCAACCCTGACTTCACACATTCATGTGAGCAAAGGTCCGACAGTTAAAAGCTTTGCGTCCGGTCCTTTGCTGCGTATCGATAAACTGGCTACTGTTAACCTTGTAGGCATCTGGCTTGTCAACGGAGAGTTATTCATCTGACAACCGTTAGCTTAGGGTAAAGCGTTTTCCTGCGGTAGTCTAATGCCAAGACCTACGTGTGTGCGGATGTCGTAGCTCAGCTCAACAGAGCTGAATTTTACCACTTTTCAGCTTCTACCAGTTTTTGCTGCAGACTTCAACTAACTCAGTAAGCCACGCAACTGAATGCAGTGAAAAGTCCGGAGTTCAGGTTCGGTCATATTGCAGATCATTTTGAAAGGATGAGTGGCTGGACCCTGTGTTCCCTCTGGTTTAGTCTGACCGTTTCCAAGGGAGAGAAAATGAGTTTGCGACCATTGTGACACGCATCAAGAGCGCAGGAACAATGTTCCCACAACTTCGAAAAACGCGTGGGCCTTAAGTCGGTTTACGTTGTTCATTAGTAGGACCGGAACTGGTTCTGTGTGCAAGAACAACTTGTTTCGGGTCATAGTTTCCGGGCTTCTGCAGTCCACGTAATTGCTGTCGCGCGGGGGCAATCACAACAAAGTAACGTGATGTAAGTGTCAGCAGAATGAATCGACGCCTGGTGGGACAGCAACACGCATTCAGCTTTCAGATAAAGTGCTTAGTGAAACACCTGAATCAATGACGCGAGTGATGAACAGGACCGATCGACAGTCATATGCGTATCTTACTACCCAGATTAGGATGATGCCGAAATTCTGCTGGCTGGAATCAACGTGCCTATGGTACACGGTTTATAGCTGATAAAGTGAATTGATTTTTTTCGCTAGCGGCCATGTCACACCCAAATGTGAGCAATCTCTCTGAAAAAAGATATTTTCTAACCAACACTGGTTTATTAAGCTGAAGTAGGAGTCAATAAATGATAAAATTCCAAAGCAAAAGAAAAGCGTCTTCCCGTGCAAACGGAAACAACCCAAATATGGGTCAGTACGGACAAAGATATCAAGTCTGACCCCGGCATACATCTTTCTAAAATCAGATCCTGTAGACAGAATACTAGTATAACGCTGATATTAGTTATTTATCAGTGACCTTTAGTAACTCAGCTATCATCTTTAAAACCAAAAGATTATCCATTTTGTGGTTCCCTCATTCTAGGATCTGGTATTCTAGGAAGACACATTTTGACGGTTTCACAAGTTGTTGATCGATGAGAAATACAACTGTAAGAAAAATCGCTCCGAACTCCTCTAGCTCAAAATTCTGTTGGCTCCTCGGGACTAAAGTCAAATAATTAAAGATGCTTCATTAAATCATTTTGCCAAGCTACATTTGCCTAAGTAGATCAGCTCTTTTTCAGCCTGAGCACCGCCCATCACGGGTTCCGTGACCTTAAACTTCATCCCTGCCTGTTGTGGCATGGATTTTCTCCAGGACCAAGCACTTTTTTCAAACAGTGCTTGTTCTATTTCAGTACGCACTTACCGTAGTTTTGGGACTCACATCGCTGCTGCTGGGTGGCTTGTGGTCTATGTCGAATGTTCTTAGAAAATCAGAAATACCGGACTGATGACCATCCAAACAGATTCTTGCTCAGCTACTCTGGTTGGTGTGACTCCATGCTCTCCATGTAAATTCAGCCGCTGATCTAACTGGATGTTTATGTTTGCAGGAGATCTAAGAGTTTTAGATGCGGCTGCACGGATTCCCTTACAAGAGACACGGGTTTGAATTCCACTCGGTTCTACTGGATCTAGACCCCATAACCAGTCCTGCTAGCTATAATTTGTGTGCTAATTACAGATCATTATTTGCAATAAAGCTGCAGCACATTTGTGCTAGGAGGATACTGCATAAACGACCAGGCTGGTAGCATAGACTGTAAGACAGAACGATTAAGTGAACAGAATGGAAGAAAAGGTAAAATAAATCAGCCCCTATCACGTAATCCATTCATACATGTTGTTCTAACGAAGGCTAGGCGAGCCATTTTCACCTACTCTGAAACATGCTCAGGTGTCACTGTCCTGCATCAATAACTTGCCAATAAAGGAAACACAGTTCCCCGAGTGTCCTCACTTGGACACAGCTGAACCGGTAGGTGAAACAGAAGTTGCCCTCATAAAATCACCCCAACAAAACTCTCAAATCTCATGTAAATCCTGACAAAACCAACACAACAAAGCTAGCACCAGGTAAGGCAGATCAATGAAGCTAATAGAGCAGAAAAACCAGCAACCATTCTGACCCAATGACCCGTTTGTGTTCGGAAATCAATGACTGACGTGGTCTTTTGGTTAAACAACGGAAAACTTAAACAGGGCCCACAAGTCCAAGTTCACTATTCCACACAAAACGGTTGTATTCACTAAGATTCTTTTTAAGTGATTGATTTAGAGATGATCCTTCACCGGATAACATTGTACCTGGGTTAAGTGAAATGTCAATCAGACGATAACCACTAATGTGCGGCAGCAAGTTTCGCCAATACGGTTCTGATCAGTCAGTTAGGAAACACAGGCATACAAACGAACGGTGCCATAGAAAACGAAATAGTTTCGTTTTACAGCGTTTTACTAGTCCGTTGGGATCGACTTCCCTTCTGTTAGGGATGCCTCTTTTGGACCGAACAGATAATACCAGGGTAGAGAAAGGCAATGATCCAGCAGCTCAAAATACAACAAGATCGTGGACCAAACCGGCCACGAAGTCGGCTACAGGTGGTGTAAGATTACAAACGTAAACATAGAGCTGGCAAAGAAACATGTTTAAGTTTCGAAGACTAGGGTAATCTGGTTACCTCGATTGACGGCTAGGTCTGTCTGAAAATGTACAAAGGCATAGATGTATATCGTAATGAAATCGTATGCATACGCTGGCGTCCTACTTTCACATACCTACTTCACTCGGATGCTTTTCCACTGCGCACCAATGACAAGGTTACATAACTGTTGTTTCTGAATCATAAAAGCACGTTGCGCAACATCGACGAGGGTGTACTGCTACAACGACTCCCAGATAGGACTGAATATGGTCGGCTCAGGTTGTTCCAAAACTGACTCACAGAAAGAACAATTACAGGCTTGAATGGTCGAACCCCACTTCCTATTGATACGGACAAGCTTAAAGCTATACATGACTTCCCTCTGTCGGCTCGTTCCTGAATTTGTCATCCAATTTAACCATGCTGGCAGTGTCCCGATCGGTTCTACGGGCTAAGGCCTCGAAGTATGTTTGAACTTAGGGAGTAGCGAGAAAACCCGAGGTCTCAGGAGATTTACTTTCTTTTAACTATTCTTAACTGTATTACCATATGATTCATAATTGTTCCATTCCAGCTGTCACTGTCGGTAACATTCCCTTTCCAAAACATCGGCACTGTGAAATAGTTGGTATTAACTTTGTCTAGAAACCTTCTCGCGAAATACATTCAGGCGGAGTCCCCGAGATTTTGCTAACCTTAAGTTCTGCTTGAACCCAAATTTTACACAGTTCGTGAAGTACACTCATTCGCAGACTAATTTGGCGAAGCACTATTCAGCAAAATCCGACGCCTAGCATTACTCTTATTCACAATAATTATCTTATTCATGCCACTGAATAATACCGTGAAGTTTAAAACTGCAGCTATCATCGTATGTTGGATATGCTGTTCCCTTGACTTTTCCGATGGACCTTGAGAAAATCTGCTACCGTATCGCAAGATAGCTGAAGCAAGTGGAACTGAAAAGACTAGTCCTGTTGAATTTCTGATGGATGACGCTTAACCGACCTTTCTTTTCAGATAGGCACCATGTTCTGTCTCAAGCCGTTTCTGTCTGGAACATGATCTCACTTCAAATGGTTATTTGCATATGCTGAACCAGTTGAGAACCTTTATTTCTTTATCTAGCCTGATATTTCTGCGATAAGTCATCCGCGGCTAAGGCTTATCGCTTGATCAATTCTCTTCTCCGTTATCTTGTTAGTCAACCACTATTTAAAAGCTTTAAATACGACTAAGTAACATCGCTTCAATTTTGCGTGCCCAAATTTACCTTATAATGTACGGGTTGTTTTCTGACTCCACTTAACTTGAAGAAGCAAATGGGTGTTAGGCTGAAGAGAACCCGAGTAAACATTCCACCTCAAGGAGGGAACATGTATACCCAGCGAAAGATACGAATGCGTTTACTAACTATTTGTAATTGTACTATGTTATCCACCCTGCGTTTATTCTATGCGGCATACCATATGCTCGTGTAACTTTGAAGTGCCCACCCCTGAGATGTGGATACGAGGCCGCCATTGACAATGACTGAAATCGAATAATGCTTCGATAACATACTGAGCGTGTGATATCGTAGATCGCATCGTACTCGGGTAGAACAGTCAGTTCAGCTGAGAAGTCGAAATCTTGGTTTAGACGGCCAACAACCTGGTAACAGCAAGGAAGTGAAAGACAGGTTAAGCAGGATGTCGCAATGTGGTGATCGTTCAAGCAGCATCGTTAACAATGTTAAACGCACGATGAACTGACTTGTGCCTCTTTCTAGAACGCCGTCACTCCTTTTCGGCCAACCTCTTCGATACCGTTGATACGCTTCCCTGTGGAGTTCACAGCAAACTTCAATAATCCTTTCTGGCATCTTCAGTCGCAACCGAAATCGACAGGCTCTAGTCGTGATTAATAACTAAATGGTAGATACACACTCAGTATCTAGGAGTGAAATAGCACACTTCATGTTAACGATTGGAGAGAATTCCTGTGGTTGCCCCAAACTCTTCACTGGAAAAGCGAGTCACAGAGAGTAAATACGGAGAGAAGTCAAAACCAACACGAAGAATTCAGTGATGTTCGAGGGTTAGATAGTGAAGGCGTTCATTCCATCCACTCAGCATGGAAACTTGCGGCCGAATTCGTATCGGTATCAGTGACCGACCATAACACCAGTTATGATGTCAAGTTAATGTCATTCGAAGGCATATACCAATTAAACAAATATTTTTAAGATTGTTCCTCTGTTTGAACCGTTTGAACATACACAGGACTTATTGGGTGAACAAGTGACACAGAGCACCACCCAAAGACAGCTAATAGTGTTGTATTCTTTAAGTGCGCGTGCACAATGTGACAACAGTGAAAAAATCCGACATGTTGTACATCCCAGTTTCGTACAGATCCACCAGTTTAGTTTTCTGTGAGTGTGAATCAGCAACAAATACGAAGTGAGTCGAGCCAGCCAGAACCTTACTAGCAGCGGTAATCACACGCGCTCCATTCATTCCAAGGTTGCGTTACAGTCGAAACACGATTGGAAACTTCATAACTGTTCTTGCAACCAATCCGACCGCCCTGAGGTATTCACGGTCAAGAAGACCCAATCACTCAAATGGAAAGTGTCTGAGACTGACTGAGAAATTATCTTTTCAGAGAAACTTGGCTAATAATCGGTAAATTTATCGCTGGACAGCGTTCTGATTGACACAAAATCTCGATCAGGTCAAGTGAATAAGCTGCCAGGGTGACTGGGTTTTAAGGTAGATTGGAAAATAATCACCGATATCTCTTCAGACTAGCCGATTTAATTAGCGACGGATATTAGTTATGTAAGTTCTTTGGTGTGGATGCCTGGCACTTACGATAGATGGGTTATGAGAATCGCTATCAAGTTGAGTTGGGTTTTGTAACCGTGTTCTTCGGTGCCTATTGGTGAAACATTTCCATTGGGCGTCATTCACACATTTTGAGTTGTGCAGGAAGATCGGACTAGGTTTTGGAAGACTAAGTAGATTTGAATCTAGTTGGGTCGTACTTTAGACCCAGACCATTTCACTGATAACCGCCGCGTGTCGACTCGGTTGAACTCGGTAACTTATTCACTTGTTCTAACCAAGTTTTTGTGTCAAAATGACAGTAAGTTCACCCATTGCTTGCCGAAACTCTGTGAAACCTTTAGGGGAAATCTCATGCACGAGAAAGCGACTTGTTAAGTACTGTAGGTAGTCCCTCCGCATATCTGAGCACGTCGGTCAAAAACCTTCCACCGATGTCAGAACATTGGGGAAGTCACCAGACGTGAAAAGACATTGGCTTATTTGATAATGCTTGGTGGCAAAACCCTCTACATCAGATGCTGAGAAATAATTACTATTGGAAGCCAGAATACGTAGAGACTGTTGTGCGTTTTGCTAAGGACTACCGAGTGATACTAGGAGGCCCTTTGAGATTGTTTTTTGGTGACATAGGAGGCTGCTGTTTTGCCGCTCCGGGGTCAAAAAGCGTGTAGTAAACAAAACTTGTCAACTCCTTGAACGTGATAATTAGGCCATGAACACACAGTAGAAAAACGTAGCTTAGAGCAACATTCATTCAGAAAAACAGCACACCCCCAAATGCGTTCAATGAAGATAAATCTGACCCAGTATCATGACCGCTTTTATGATGCAGTGCTACAATATCGTGGTGTAGCGACTGCTGATGCACACGATGATGTAGCCGAGGACAAGCGGTTAAGGAACAATAAGGGACATTCCGCAACGTTACTGTTCTTTTTCACCCACACTAATAAAATATGCAAACGCATGTGAACAAGTCTATCGAAACGCATTACAAAACATAAGGTGAACAGTGGTTTTCTTATTGAGTGCACATACCGATAGCCGGAATACTCAGTCCACAACTGCATGAAGTATGAGGTCTGGTGTGAAAGTACATGATATGAAGAGTGCCGTATACAACTTGTCACGGATCGATTTGGATGGCTATGTAATGGTTGTACCGACCAGTACACATAAAATACGTTGGTTGTTGAATACGCGGGCATGTGCTTGATCCACTCCTGAAACGTTTTACCAGAAAAGATAAGCACTATTGTTTGCCAATTGAAATGTGGCTAACTTTTGAATGGCGAAGTAGTGAGTTGAGGTTCGAACTATGAACCATCGAGTACTTTTTGTGCTAGTGATTCCAAACGCTCAACCTTCCAACCTACCATGGTATGGTGACCGTTTTTGCGAGAACTCATTTAATCTGATAGATGCTACACGTGCTAAGTTGTGGCCGATCATTGTCCGTATGGATCGTTTTACTAATTATATGTTGTATGCTGAATTGCACCAAGCTGTAACATTTCCGTTGATCTAGGAAGGAAGACCGTTGGAAATTGAAAGCCCAACGAGTTCATTGACACCCAGCAGACCCATGGAGCCGGAATTCGGAGAATACGCACTGAAGGGGACAGATTCAATGCATGAGAGCCACTGCGCGAGTGGACTATCCACTAGTGCTATCAACCAATGACGTCTGGTTCCCAGTTGTCCACTGAAGAAGGGAACAGCTACTGATCAGGACTTCCAAACTACGTTGAGAAGTCATATGCTGATCACGTCTTTTCAACCCTTTGTATGACTGTGTAAAAATAGCTCTACGAGGCAGACGGTCATCCGACATGTGGAATACGTGCACCGACGTGCGTAATTTATGAAGTGTGACCAGCTTGCCTATTGTAGTGGTGTCTTTTCACAAAACCATCCGACACCCCACTTTTGTGGGTCCGATATTCCCACCAGGCTTGGTGAGTGCTTTGGAAATGTTGCTGGTAAAAACTGAGATTCTTCAGGCATCCGCTCCCATAGACCATATTTCTGTTCCAAAAAGCAGAAGGACAAGATATAAGTGCTGGGTTTACTGAAACCTGTCCGGATTACGGAAGCAACTTCAGATTTCGCCGGGGATTAGTGAGATGAGAGTCATCTGCATGCATGGGATTCTTGTCTACCACTGTCGGTCAGCAAGTATACGGAGGTTCGTTCCAACCCGTTGGTCGACAAAAACGATGGCTATATATAACCATATATATATATATATATATATATATATATATAATTTGTATATGGTGTACATTATACCACAGAACCTTCGCTGAGAAACCCCTAGTTACTGAATTATCGTGGAGGTTTCCATAAGTTTTAAGGGGCGAAGGCCGGTTTAGGACGTATTAAATGAATTGACAGAGGGACAGTTATTAGTATAGAGGGAGTTTTCAAAAGTTTTAATTCAAACCAACAGTGAGCTGAGTGTTAAAACAACCTTGGGTGATAACTCCGGAAGCACATGGAAGCAGAGATGCTGTTCACGGCGAACATTTGATTAAAGATGAACTGATCATCCTAGATATCTGGACTCTATCCATTGGAGGCGTAGACTGAACCCATCACTGGGTTCCAACGGATCGAGGACTCCGTATGGCTTCTCATCCTATGGATCAGCAATGATAGGTTCTAGGTGGGAACTCGTCTTCGGTCCTGTTGGCGGGAGAGTTCTACGCCCTTTCGTGGACGTTTGACCTCCAGAACTTCGAAAGCATGTGTGACGCGTTCCAAGCCATATTTCAAGCCTGTTAACGCCACTAAAGAAAAGTCAGTGCGTCCAGCCGACAGCTCCCATACCATTCGACCCGTTTACACATTGCTGAACCACCAATGCAGCTATATACTAGCTTCACACGATGCCGGTACGCCCGCACAAATCGAGCCGCAAACATCTCAGGTTTAGAAAAGGACCTAAAGTGTCTGTCAGAAGCCCGCCCGTAGGATCCAAGCATGGTTGCAGTCGAGAAAGGTTTCCACCACCAACCTCATGGTTTCATACACACAAGGTTGACGGCAAACGACTAACCCGCGCAAAACGTACGGAGTGAGCGTTTTCACAGCACAAATAAAAACGCTACGAACATACAGTAGTAAAACAATCAAGAGCCCATAGTTTGCACCGGTTAGTTCCAACGCCCGACACAGCAGTAATCACCGCAATCAATCAGCTACACAACAACTCGTTTTCCCATATGGACACTAAAGCCACTGATCAACCCCTTTCAGCCATCACGATCCACCGATAAGAACTCTTAGGGAGGTTGCTCATCGATTCTCGGTAGACCACTACTGAGAACCGAGAACTTAGTGAAGTTACACGTTTTTTCGAGAACTCTGTGACGTAAATTCATGCGTCGAGTTTTACATGTTTCCTCTTGAATATCGCCATAGCCTATGTCTAGTCTGGCAGGCAGCTTGGGGGAAACTAGGTCATATATTGTACTTTCAGTGTTTTATCCACTTCCCAAGTTAGTGAATTTTTGAGCAGCTTCACTAACAGTGACACTGTGGAATTAACGGTCAAAGTTTGATTCGCTCCATTGACAGGTTCCAGGAATATAAGTGCGTGCCAGGACCCAGAAAACCTTCAAAGTTCATTAAGTAACCACTATATGGTCCATTTTTCACACCGGAAAAGGATAGCATAGGCTTCTGATCTCACCTATGTGGGAAGAAATCATACTGACTTTCAAACCAGAAAATTAATATGTTGTACGATGGAAGACATATTGGGAAACCCAAAACAACCAACCAGTTGGATCTTAGACAACCATGAAATCGCGCTCCAAAAACTAAGAGAACGTGACTCATAGCATAAAAATCCTCAAAACTTTTCAACGCTGTACAGTTTAATGAACAAATTGCAAGCCAAATAAGGACAATCAAGTAGAAAGCAGGATTATTCACATTGAAAATTTCATATCAGAAAAAAGGTGGGCATCACGTAGGTGAACCATATTCGCCAAGAGTTAGTGATCCGCACAAGCGGAGCGACTCTTATTCAGAGGGATAAGACGACGGATTTAACCTATACGGAGTGGGTCAAACACAATTTTAAAAAGCAGTCAAGAAGTTGTTTCAGGCTATCCAAATTCAGAGCACTGCGTGAGACAGCCGATGAAGGCAGTCGCTGGTCCAAAACAACAATCGGTAGTCAGAAGCCCGTGGCCAAACACAAGCCAGCAAGTAACACAGAGTAGGGTCAACAGAGTGGCAAAACAGCAGATCCTCTTTCGGCATTCGAGTGACTGAGATACGAGGCAGATTCACCGGTCAATGGTGGTTGGATCACTGGAAGGCTACGATTAGTTGGTGAACCACAATCGAAGCCAAATGTGTTCCCACACCTAAAACCGTGAAGCTGATATACACTTGAGAAAAATGCGCGAGCAAGCACGCACAAACCTGTTGCTAGCCATTGGTTGGGCTAAACACAGTGGCACGACAATGAAAGACGGCACAAAATACTTGCTTAGCATTCAGATATCGACTGCTAGTCTCTTCAAGTTTCCGCACATACGGAGCCACTTAAAACGAGTTATATGCGTAGGGACCACTGACATAAATCGTTCAACAATGCTTATTTTAGAGTCACGGTCTGCATTTAACGGACCAGAGATTTACTTAAATGAGGATCAATGCTCATCTACCTGTCTCGCCTACGTTCACACACAGATGGGGAGTTTTCCTCCCATCCTGGTGCGGTTATTCTGGTTAGTCCACATCATAAGCGAGAAGCACTAAACTTGAGGCTCTTTTTGGGGCTTAAGAATAGTGCATAGCCTCAAACTTACCGGGATTTTCAATCCAGTCAACTGTTAGGGTAATCGCCGATCGGCAAAACGAGGACTGCTAGCAAGTCGTTGTTCAGGGAGTGGGGCTGCACAGATTGCTTGGACGCTAGCCCGTCGAGACGACAATCCAGGTGCATCCAGCACAGGCCGATGGAGTAATAGTAACACACTGGCTTCATAGGACGGACGACTGGGACTCGGCATAGCCAAGGATATAAACCTCTGATGAGCTCCAATAACAGTGACACTTAAGTCCACCGATCCCCTTTGGTATACAATGGTCAAAATGTCCATGCCAACACAGGAGTACGATTGTTCGAATGAATATCATAAACAGACACCACGCAAATTTCACAGCCATCCATAGGTGCTTTGTACGCGGACCGGAGGGTTCATTGAAAAGATCGTTTCTTACGCCAAACATACCGGTAACATATGTGGCGTTTTTTTAATTGTTTACGGCGTCCGTTTGTCAAATCTGCAACTGAAAAGAAAACCAAGTAGCCCAATCTACAGTACCCACAAAATGTGCCCTCTTTGGCAGGGCGTTTTCGAATTCGAAGTCTTGCTAGATGGTTTCTCGGTAGTAGTATACAAGGTAACGTGAGCCAGATTTCATGTTATTGATTCATTAAGACCAGTTGTATCCTTGATCGGTCGGCTGGCGAACAGACGCAAACATGCGTTCATGCATAGCTAGATGCCCCGCACAGTCAATATACATACATGAGCTGTAATATAATCTTTATCCTACAATTAGAGTCAATCACTGATGAAAAGCCTGGAAGCACTGTACAGGGATTTCACCATTGTTGGAAATCATCAACGGTGCGCATCTCACGAGTCTCTAAGGGGATTCGAAAGCACGACCGCTCGTGTTATAGCCGAAGACTACACTAGAACCTCGAAGGACAGCTTAACTTCCACTTGTAATGAAAGTGAAGTCAAACAATAGACCTGGTTCCCCTCAGTTGCTTGGAGAGCTATTGTCTTTTCACTTTTCATCTCTAATACTCGAAACAATACCTCGCACACATGTTACGTGCCTTCGTTCTATGTGCGCAGCCGCGTTTACTCATCGTTCAACCTTTCAATAACCAAACAATGGCAGTCCCACTTTTTAATTTTCAAACTGCTAAGTAGCTTGAGGAACGTCCGCAATTCTCAACAAATCAAATAACAGCGGATCGGTACTGTAAGCCGGGTTTGTAAAGAAAACACTAAAATATGAACAATTGGTTAGACGAGTAGGGTCAACTGAAGGCCAAGGGCATGTTCAACCAGCTTATGTTTTCTCCCATTCAATATCACTTGACTGGTGCACCAGACTTCCGAATACTTATGGTCGTTATCACTCGGTTTATGGTTTGTGGTGGTGGTTTGTGTATACGACTACTTTTGTACAAGTATCTGGCCGGACGTCTCCGGCTGGGGGCAACCATGAATGCTAGATAGGGCCGACAGAGAATGCCCTGCTGCTGCAGCCGTCTATCACTAACAAAGTCTGGGGAAAGTGCGCTTAGTTTCCAAAGTGAAATTTTTGCGCTCAGAACTGGTCTATCCAGGATGAAAGTTTTAGGAACTGTTCAAGACAGTAGCATGGCTGGGTGGGTTAAACTATGAGCGGTACTTTCAAACTTCAACGCTTGTTTTTTAGTCAACAGTTAGTACAAGCAACGCAAGCCCCGGGAAATGTAATCCAAGAGAGAGAAAGAAAACAAAAAGAAGTAGCTGTCTCATGAAGTAGTTTTTCATCTGAGACGCAATGAACTATACACTGACAATGAAGAAAATGGGCAGAGGATGAATCAAGCTTAGACCTGGACAGAAAGTGGATCTGAGGAATCTGTCGTCGGTTCTGTGTCGCTGGATGGTGCCTCCTGGTTGGGATTCTCATAAGGTTGACTTCCACGAACGATTCGACCAGCGTGATCAACCATGAAGTTGTAATCCACAATGTCCGAATTGAAAATCTCCTCAAGTTTAGCGTCAATATTGTCACGTGTGATAATGTTGGGCTCCGCAGCCTGCGAATGCGACAAAATTTACGGGATGTGAGCTACTATGAAATTGACAGTAGTGAGAAATCATTCTGTGTGGAATCCGAAGGGAATTCAACAGGGGGGTCTGAAGCCTAAGAACTGCCAGCTGCACACGAATGTGGTTTCAGTCATTTTAGCCTAACACGCTGGAGTAAGTCTGACGAATCCTGATGCAGAAGCACGGTATCTTGAATGCATCACTGGTCTGTCCCGATTGCCTTCACATGATCTAAATCGGTACTCAGCTGGCGGTCCCAACCCCCCGGGGCGCACCAAAGGATATGTCAGAGGGAAGCGCAGATCGATCGTAAGGGGTCCGAATTTGCTTCTGACTCTCTATCTCCGTGCTGTCCAGCGACTTTCTTTCCTTTGTCATACCTGCAACAAGGCAGTTTCGATTTTGCGAATTAGCCTTCCGGTATTCGAGACTGGATTTTGGATGCGATTACGATACGACTACTCAGCTTTAGGAGTGTGCTTCCTTGAGCACCTATTCACATGCTCATTGCTGCCGCTGCTTATCAAATGAGCGTTTCACCTTACTATGCAGTCCTCCAGTCTATTGACCAAGCACTCGTTTGCCTTGGCTCGCTCACTGTGTGAAGATAGAGAGAATACACTGCTCTCCCGTACAGACACATAACACCTGGCAAAGTCGTTGAAATAACAAACATGACCACTTCTGCCGGCACCTTGGACGTTACTGACGGAAAGGCCTACTTCTCAAAAGGGAATTCAGCAGAAAATTATGTTGGTAAACTGCATTGATTTACTCGCAGTCTTTGCACTTACATATACACCAGACGAAATTGGGGGAAATAAACCAGTCCGGCATCGTCTGCAACAAGATAGCGTCATTTCGGCAGCTTGAAACTGACGACTGAAGGAAAACGGGGTGATGTACTAGGACACCAATTCACTAACTTGTGCAAATGTTTTGGCGTCAGTGAATTCATCATGTGTTTATTGTCAGTCTTACCAGATTGTGTATACGACAGTATTCTGAGGCCGAGAAGTGGACCCAGATATTACTCGATGGGGTTTCAGATGAGTAATATCGACGAGTGTTGACAAAAGAGGAAGTCTATTGCCTGGGACCGGGATTATGAATTAGTCCGGTATATGGGAAATCTGGTATGCTAAAATGTACATAGACGGTAGCCAGTGATGGTGAAGACACCAAAAAGGTCGAAGACTATTGGACCAAAGGGATGTTGTAAACTCGATCGAGTGTTGGCTTTGACCACGACTATCTTTCATTATTGTTCAGCACAATGCTATCTATGAAATGCGCGTCAAACATATGGGTCTCGGGACCCGTTTGTATATTGATATAAAGGATCTCTCTCGGTGAGTTCCACGATCCAGAAGCGATGACTTGTGGAATATATAGCGTGGGAGTTGCACTAAGCCCCAGAACTGAGCGCGCTTTGCTGGGTTGGATTTCAGCAAAGCGTCGTCTTTGCGCCGTTCAGTTATCCAGCTCAGTACTAGTCGGTATATAAAAACTGTGCCTGCTTGTAGTGTCGGCATATGCGCCAGCGAACTGTCGTTTTGAAGCTGAGAAGGTCACATTCCATCGAGATTTGTCTGGGCTCATTCGTACAGCAAGAAGTACTGACATTGCGATCCAAGTAGGTCGTCTGAGCTTCTTGGAAGCTTTTGGGCGCTCGATTCGGAGGCCACGCTCGTCGCACAGACAACGGACGGCGACTCCTCCAGTTGTGTGCTGATCACCAACTGTTTTTGGCCAGTAGGAACTTTCAACTCAAAAGTTCGCATCGTGTAACCAGGTGGACAACAAGTCTAAACCAACCGTAGATCCAACTGGCTATCAGCCACCGGTGGAGAGCCACAGTTCAAGAGTACCTCTGGGTCACACGACTTGATTCTGATCACGCCATGGTTGGAGTACGTCTGACAGTTCGCTTTTCATTCAGCAAGAAGCATCGTAACCCACCACCGTTAGAGAACTACCATAGCTCAACAGTATCGATCTGAGTTCAACTACTGTCTACAGTAAGCCAACAGTGCAGTGGTAGCGAGCACGTGGCTGAAACATGGTAAAATGTGAAAGGAGTTATGCTAGCGGCGTTCAGAGCTGTCTGTCCGAGTTCTCGGATACGATCAAACGGTTAGTGGATATCGTCGAGATCGATGCCAGGAAATTCATACCAGCATGCAACTTCATGCCCGTCAGAAGAAATAAAATATGGAATACGCCTGCAGAAACGTGAGAAGGTCTGTACCTAGCTCTCTACCAAGAAGGGGGAGAACGCCTGGTTAAGCATCCGACAAACCTAATTGGCGCTATGTGGAGTGGAAAAAGTTCCTTCGGAATGTGGCACAGCGACGGTGATCCCTAGCTTCAAAGAGCACGCGAACACTGTGAAAACCACCAAGAAAACAAGCTGGGTTCCATCCTTCAAGAGGGTGCACCGGTCACATTTTCACCCTCCTAAAGACTGTGGAACAGCCGCACTGCTTCCAGCAACCAGCAATGGTGGTCTTCTTTGACTTGAAAGCTGCCTTTGACTCCGTGGACCGTCAGGCACTATGGCAGTTTACTATGGAGTCTACCTAGACAGCTGCATCATTCCCGGTGGTCTAACCATTTTCACCTTCTTTTCGCAATGGTTCAGCTGTCTTTTCGAACGTTCCGTATATTGGAACCCGCCAACCAGTCGGACAGGTGATCGATGGTCCCCGATTCCGGATGGCTGAGCGGCAGATCGTCACTCACCTTGTCCTGACCATTATTGACTACTTCAAAGTGTCACGCTGAATCAAGTTCCTCCATAGGGCCAATTTTGTCCTGCGTGTGTCCTAATCTTGTACTTGTGTGCGTTTTGCCCACTTATCCATTGGTATTTATCTTTCTGTATTGGTTGGCAGCATTGTTCACTCGTGCCAGACTGGAGCATCGTCATGCTACAGTTGTTAGCCTCACCACCTACCACGCGAATACTGGAAAGCATGGGAACCACTAGCAAATTTCAGTACCACTATAGCTCACTAAACTGCTCGACTGAGGGTTCGGGTACTCAGAATGTCTATCACAGTCTAGGACGGCATTTTCTTTTCCGTTTCGTAAAATAACTTTCACAGTCCAGTTGATGATGATGGGGTGGGGTGGGGTGGGTTGGTGACCTCCATCAGATGACTCGAGCTTCTCTCTCTTCAGTCTTCATCAGAATACTGGTAGCAATAGCTCAAAACAAGCACTTGTTCAAATATAGCAAGGTTATTTAGTCCGATTATGTGAAATACATCGCCATCTATTTGACAGCTAAGTTAGAACGATAAACGCTGTGAAGTGAGAAGTGCAAAAGTATACTTCTTATGTAGTTCATACGAAACATAGGAGTTTATCTATCTATCTATCTATATATATATATATTATATACAAGTCATCGACAAAAGACTCAAGTGATCCGAATACACCTACCAGAATAGCTTGTATCCTGGCCCGCTCACGCTCAACCCGATCGCCCATTGTCTGGCGGAAGTCAAGTAGGCGTCGATCATGTTCGACAGTGAGCTGTTCAAGGAGACTTCGCAGTGGAGCAGTTGCTTGAGTGCGAGTCTCCGCATTCCATGCTGTATTCAGAGCTTGCCGTCGATTGCGTTCACCCTCATCATCTTTCTGGATGGCTGCCGCCAGTTCAACTTCCTTCGTTTTCAATTCATAGGCGAACAAGTCCCTAGAGAGAGATAAATAGCTGAACCAGAAATATTGGGAGATACTTGATAGCCGCATACTGCAGTCGGTAATTGCGCCACCAATCTAACAACAATTCGTGTTCTACCGGATCGACTGGTGTGGGCTGTCGAACCTTAAATAATTTGGCTAAAAGCGCCCGCATAATTCAAATCGAATGGACCCTTACTTTTAGCTCGAGGGCGGATTCGAGGATTTTTCCCGGATGGTCTCAGGTGTTTGGGTGCAAAGGTCCTGGCAAAGTCTGCAAACCTGGACATCAAGCTAAAAATGTAACAAAGATGCACGAATTCGCGGAATGCGTCTGCGATTGAGAATAACGGACGCAATCTAGATCAGCGGGCAAGGAGTCATATATATATATAGTCGGCGAGCTGAAGCACCTCCTCATGGTGCCGACTGGGGAGCCTGGACGCCAGTCTGGGTGAGTTAAGTGTTCAGCAACTGCAGACACGGCTAACCACCCTGTTTGGTTTCAATGTGCTGGTTACTTTCGACAGTGTACACTACGAACCATCTGGCGCCTCCGAACCAGTTCCAACCAGTACACAAGGGAGACTCGTGGGGCTCACGTGTGAGGAATGTGGCAAGTGCTGCAAATCGAAAGCTGGCTTGGTAGCCCACCATCGAGTTCACAACAATGAAAGTGTTGGTACGAACATGGTAGACCAATTGGCCTGCGCTGATTGTTTCCTCCTTTTTCCGACGAAGATTGGCCTGAGTCAACATCGCCGGCACGCACACCCCACCCAGCATAATGCAGATAAGCTTGGCCGGGTGAAGTATTCCGGGGCCCGTTGGTCCCAACAAGAGTCACAATCGCTCTTGCGCCTGGCTAACAATTTATATTTGTCTTGTGGCACGCAAACTGCGCTGTTCGCGAGATTGGAGCAGTATTTTCCTGGTCGATCGGCTATCAGCATCAAAACCAGGTTACGGGTGCTTAACTGGCAAGCACAACAGGACGAATCATCATCTGGTGGCCCTGACCAAACTATCGGTCAAATAACGGCCTACTCGTCAGAAGCTGATGACTATAGCGTCTGGTTTAAACAAACCGTGGATTGCGCCGTGTCACTCTTGGAATCCCATGCTGACAGTTCGCTTGCTAGTGTTGACCTCCTGGCATTTGCCCGAGGGTTGCAGTCTGGCATCATGACACCGGAGCAAGTCCTGTCGCTTCTGGACCTCCACGCCTCCAGGACATTTCCACACATCTGGAAAACTGTATCCCGACGCCGTCGTCAGTTAGCCCATCGGATTCCGGTCAACCGAAAGCAGATCCGCCGAGCCAACTACGCCGCCATCCAGACCCTATACCACCAAAGACGGAAAGATGCAGCGTCTGCTGTGCTCGATGGGTCATGGAAGGATCTATACAAAGGTAACTGCGGCCTACCTCTGAACGCCGAGCAGTACTGGAAACAGGTGCTCTCAGCTCCAAAACACGTGGATAGCCGGCCAAGTCGCGTAGTAGTACCATCCGATTGGAGCTTGATCGAGCCAATTACAGGAGAGGAAGTCGGTCGTACGATCCGTTTAATGGGCAATTCGTCCCCAGGCCTGGACAAGCACACGCCCAGGATGCTCCGCCGGTTCAATGCTAACGCGCTTGCTGGGTATTTCAACTTACTCTTATTATCTGGGGGTTGTCCCCCACATCTGTGTCGTGCCCGTATTACTCTAGTTTCGAAGGTCCCAAATCCGACTTCACCGGATCAACTGAGACCGATCTCCGTGTCATCCATTCTTGTCCGATGCTTTCATAAGGTGCTTGCTGATCGCTGGAGTTGTAGATTGCAACTGCCCTCACTCCAGTTTGCATTTCTACATCGAGACGGTTGTTTGGAAGCTACATCGCTGTTACACGTCCTGCTTCGTCACTCTTCAGCGACTGCTTCTAACCTCAGCTTGGCGTTTGTTGATATCTCGAAAGCGTTTGATTCGGTTTCGCATGACACAATCGTCAGATCTGCCAAGGCGTTTGGAGCACCGTCACCTCTAGTTCGATACATCGCACAGTCCTATGAGAATGCTGTAGCAGTTTTCCCCAATTCCGAGGTCCACTGCCACAGAGGTGTGAGGCAAGGAGATCCACTCTCCCCATTATTGTTCATCATGGCAATGGATGAGGTTCTTGGATTGTCGATGTCGCAACTAGGATATCAGTTCCATGACACCCTAGTAGATGGTTTTGCCTTCGCTGACGACTGGGTCGTGTGTGCAGAAAGTCAGGCTCGCCTTAAAGAGAAGCTTGAAGCTGCTGCGGTGGAGTTGGGAAGAGCTGGTATGAAGATAAACGCCCGAAAGACGAAAGCGATGGTGATTTGTGGGGACAGGAAACATCGGGCGACAGCAGTCTCAGTCGAACCATTTTGCTTCGCCGAGGAACTCATCACTCCTCTGGGTCCGACAGACACCGTAACATATTTGGGCATCCCCTTTACTTTCAAGGGGAAAGGGGTCTTCAGCCACCGACAGCATCTGCTCAAACTGCTCGATGAGGTGACGCGTGCCCCGTTGAAGCCTCATCAAAGAATGGAGATCACGAGGAACTACCTGATACCAAGGCTGACATATTCGCTCGTGCTCGGCCAAGTCCACCGAAACACGATCAAAAGGTTGGACAACTACATCAGGCAATCTATTCGTGGCTGGCTACGTCTACCGAAGGACACCCCGATCAGCTACATCCACGCCGGTAAACAACATGGGGGACTTGGTATCCCAAGTCTGAGTGCAACAATCCCGATGCAGCGGAGAGCGCGTATGGAAAAGCTCTTTTCTACCCAGTGCCGAGTACTACGCAATGTAGTCAACGATTCCGCATTTGGCAAGATTGTTCGGGATCTCAGCCTTCCGATCCGAGTCCATGGTGCATGCGTAAACACCAAGGAAGAGCTAGTGGCTGCTTGGGGTGATAGTCTGCACAACAGCGTTGACGGTCGCGGTTTACGAGAGTTGGTCGCTTCACCCCTTTCGAATCGATGGCTTGTATTTCCAGAACGAGTGTTTCCTCGGATATTTATCCGCGGTATCCAGCTCCGATGCAACCTGCTCAGGACGAGAGTTAGAAGCGCTCGGCATGGTCATGGTGGCCAGACGATCTTATGTCGTGGAAACTGTGGCCAACCGGAGAGTTTGGTGCATATTTTGCAGTCCTGCTGGATCATGCATGATGCCAGATGTGCTCGTCATAATCGGGTTGCAAGGGAACTCGCAAAGCGTCTCCGTCGCCTGGGATACACCGTCTTCGAGGAGTTGAGAGCACCTACTTCGACGTCCTTCATCAAACCTTACCTAATCGCTGTTCGGGAGCGCCGAACAACTGCGATAGACGTCAGTATAGTCTCGGATGGGCGCGGAGTGACTGTGTAGAACGAGAAGAAGCAGAAGTATGGTGCCGATGAATATTCCCTCGCCATAATCTCAGCCCTACGTGCAATTGGTTGTGATGTCGACTTTTTGGTCCACCAACCGATGATAATCTCTTATCGAGGTATCTGCTTTCCTCGATCCGCCAAGGCTGTTACTGAACTGGGACTTCCTAAGTTCACAGTCAGTGACTTGCGTTTGCTTGCCATTGTGGGCTCCCTGCGTACTTACGACACATTTATGCGTGGTAAATGACGATGAGTGCACATTCTTGCCATTGAATCTCACACCAGACCCAGTATGCGGACACTTTGTGCCTGATGGGCGAGTCTTGACTGTGCTAGCGCTTACCACGCCTTGAAGAGCATTCAGCATTGTTTTTCCTTTCTTCGGCTGTTGATCTTTACACGCGTGTTTCCATACCAAAATTCATACATACGTTGGGATTCATCTTATCTGACTGGAACTGTTGGTGGCATGACTTCGAAAGAGAGGTTTCTTTCTTTTACCTCATACTCTCCTGTAACCCTTTCACATTCATCACTCGCATTTACTTTTATGTCTGTGAACATGCTCTTCAAAAATAAACGATTATATATATATATATATGAAAAGTGTGGGGTGCAGACCATCCGCGATGGATGCCTTGTCGCGTTGAAGGAATACTTCACGTTGGACTTCTATTTTTGACAGCGGGCTGGTGTGACTTCCCACTCAAGAATGTTGGGTTCTTCCAGACGTTGTGTTGAAGCAGACCAGCTGAATCGCCCGTCGCTGAAGACGACGATTTTGCAAACGAACTGTCATTCCGTCTTTTTCGCATATCGTTTCGTTGACACCTGTCTTCTTTTGGCTGGCTGATCGAATCAGCTGAAACAGGCGCGCTTGTTGGCTGCAGCGAAGGTCTTCTTCATCTCCAGAGCCTTCGGGATCCGCCAGCGTTTTGTCATTCTTCGAGCTCTTGGTTATCCGGCGTTTGAGGGATCTGAGTGTGCCATCGTAGTCTCCAGTTGCTGGTATGACTTTTCTGCTGACCTCCAGTGACATCCAGTGTTCATTTGGTTGAGTCGGATGGCTTGAACAAACAGTTCTAAAAGCGGAGAACATAGCTTCTTTCAACCACCAATCAACATGCACCGCCAACGCGACTGTGCATTTCTGTAGCTTTCCAGTCAGATGAGCTTGATAGAGTCCAGCTTGTGAAACTCGTCGAAGTGGACGACATGAAATTACCCCACTTCGGCAAACATAATACTGACAGAGGGCGAAGTGATACCCAGTCTGAATAATGGAATGATCGGGATCGTGTTGGGTACCCAAGAAGGAACGGCAATCTTTAATTGCGGCTATCCATTAATAACTGACAACTACATGATCTGGCTGAGTCCACGACTGACTTGCGTTTGGTAGCCCTAAGTAATTCGGTGCAAGCGCTCGCGCTTGAGCTGATTGACTGCCTCACACAAATCTTCTGTTTATTGGGAATGCCAGCCTATATCCATTCAGACAGGCTCATCGTTCATATCGTCCGAAATCAAAACCTTTTTCTTGGAGTAATGTGTTGCTGTGAGTTATAAATCGGCTTATAATCCACAGTGTAGCGGTCCTCTCTGAGCGTCTCGACTCTGGGAAACAATAAGTTTGGAATTAAAAAAGTCACAATCTGCCGTAATCTCATCGGGAATCCGTACTAGATGATGCTCTACACAGACTCCGGTCACTGTTATGCACGACCGCTAACTATACTCCACACGAACGCTTGTTTCAATAAGCACGTCGCTCAATCTTTCGAATCTTGTTACCATCTTGGTTGGCCAACCCCGGTCCAGTCCTGCTGCAGCGAGGTGATAGGTCATCCATGTATCAACCACTTGTAGAGGAATTCGACCTCCTGAACTGCAACCCACACCATGCACACATTGCTCATCGAGACGGAAGAGTCAAAACCGTGTCCTTTAGCCGTCTAATCCCAACGGTTCAAAATACAACTGAAGGCTTTCGCAATCTGTCTGGATCCAACAGGGATACAGAACACCCAGATATGACTGAAACAACCGGACGTCAGTCCGATGGCTCTCAAGCAACTGAACTGTCTTTAGCACCGTCCCCCGAATACCAACCAAGTTATCCTGAAATTCCAGACCATAACGTGAGAAACAGAGAAGCCTGATTCAGTGCATCATCCCCTGTTTACGTTAGCTGATACGTGCTCATTCAAATGGTGGCGGAGTGAATGTCATGACTGGTACCTGCCTATTATTATAATCATCCAATATACTCATACTGAATCTTTGTATGTACATTTCAGATCGTCCACACTTGTCCTTAGACAAGTA
Source organism: Opisthorchis felineus (assembly GCA_004794785.1). Classification (NCBI taxonomy): domain Eukaryota; kingdom Metazoa; phylum Platyhelminthes; class Trematoda; order Opisthorchiida; family Opisthorchiidae; genus Opisthorchis; species Opisthorchis felineus. The sequence goes on from SJOL01009043.1 coordinate 235,656, forward strand.
AAACGCTGTCTATCCTCAGTAACTCGGAGCCTCTTCTAACTCGCTCTCGGACGCATTCTAAACGTCTCAGTCGTACAACTTGGGCGTTCACATCACCCGCTGGGATGATTGTATCCCCTCTTCTTGCTAACCGAAGCAGTCACAACACATCACGGTAAAACCTGTTTTTCTCTGATTCAGAAATGCAGCAGATCGGAGCGCATGATGAAATGACAAACAAACAGAGTTCTCTGCGTTGATATGCATTCATCACGACTGAACTGTGCAAAACGACTATGTCCTGGAATCCGGTCCAGTGAAACATTCAGCCCTGGGGCTACGTACGACTACCACGACTAGCCATTGCATCAGGATCATCAGACAGCCAACGCGTAAAGTGCGGCAAATCTGGGATTGCCCCGAGCGGTTTGGAATATGTGACCGAACTAGTGTCTTGTATGTGTGTGTTGGAGATACGACATACATCGACAGAAAGGTAAAGAAAAGTTCTAGCAAAGGATGCCCGTTGAACAATTTGACAGAGAGTACGGATATTGAAGTCTGCAACGTGGACGAGATACTTTGAATTTAGTAAGGGAGTACTTTGGTTTGCTTTGCTGGGCGATCGTCTGGACACAAAATAGTGGTTACGGGACCGGAAAATGGATTGACCACAGTACATCGTTTGACGGGTGAGAAGGGCTGTGGCTGACAGCTGGTGAACGAAGAGCCGCAGGGGCGAACGATACTTCTCGGCTGACAGGCCGACGAATGGGGTTGTTTGAGGTACCCAACCTTTAGCCTTTGACTCGAAAGTCTGACCCACAAGGCGGTGGAAGAATGTCTATTTTTGAGAACCATCCCCTGGCCTCTGACTCAAGTCTGAACCGCGAGGCAGCAGTGGTTAGTGCCATCTTGAGGGGCCCTTCCCGGAGTTAACGACTTAATAGTCTGACACAACTGGTCATCAGGGGGCTGGCCTGGTCTAAGGGTGCAGGAGGTAAGGTAGAACAGTCTGACTCGCAGTGGGGCTGTGCATAGCAGATGACTTTTGAGCAGCACCAGACTCTTTGGTTTTCAAAGCACTTCGACCGTATTGAATAATGCGCCGGCGGTCACGACCAGCCCTTTGGCGTTCGGAGAATGCGGTTTTTAGGACCAATCTTTTCCAACTCGTCCTTCTTATGAGGGAAGACAACATCGCTGCTTCCTCAACTATGGACATGTTAGACGCCTAAAGGAAACACCTTACTGTCTTCACAATCCTATTGCGAGAGACAGTACGACTTGACCTCTGAGCCGCCTCGCAATACGACTTCTAGCAGTACGGGGCTCGTTGTTGTTTGTCGGGCTGCTCCCCGTTGGTCTTCCTGGCATGGTTGGACCTTTGCGATGGAGTTTCAGCCAATGTAGCCCGCAGGATCATTGCAGCACTGAACCCCGTCCATCACGACAAGATGACAGCCTTAGATGGGGAAAAGGTTTGGAATTGGAAACCCGGCCTTATTTGGCAGATGGTGGGTGGTCAAGCATACGTAGTATGGTCCCCGACTATCTTGACTGGATAGGTCTAAGATACTGCTCAAAAAATCCGACTCATCAGCTGCTACTCGCCTACGGAACGTTTCATTACGTACATGCCACAGCCCTCTAATGCAATATACACTACAAAGACATAGGTGAGCAAATACTTGAAAACTTGAGGGTCTCAGATTGGAGATGCCAAGTTACACAGCATCATCATCATTGACAGCATGACATCAGTGTTCAACACCGATGCTTCGCTGCCTTACAACCATGATAAGTTCCACAGCTACAGAGTAGGAATGCTCGCAAGCCGGATCTGTAGACAAGCCCAGCTAATTTCAGTGATACTCGTTTCTGACACCAATCAGGAAGCAAGTCGGCGAGTATCGGTAGCGTCTTTGACTTCACTGACTTCATCTGGCAATGCAGTCACGGCTGCCAAGATAAGTAAACATGCCAACAAACTCAAGCTCTTCATTCCTGAGTGCCAAAGAAGCACATCACCGTGAGAGGTCCTGAAGTATGACCTTGTAGTTTATTAGGTGGAATCCTAGGTCAGACTGCCTTACCGCTCGCAAATAGGAGCACCCACGTCCAGTATGCCTAGCCTGCACGTGATTGGCCAGAAGACGGACAGCTTGGCGGTCTAGCATCAAGGTGAGCTCTGATTAGTGGAGAATGTAGACACAGCGGTCAATCATGTCCTAGTATGAGCTGGATACTGGTTGCCAATGGCACGTCCACAAGGCGTCCGAGTCTCCAGAATATTGTCTCACATACACTTTACGTACGTGTATGGGTTTTTGGTCTGCTCTCGGCGCTTAAAGCACTTTGTGCACTCTTAATGGTTGTGCTGGAAAAGCTAACTTGGAAGGATCAGAAAGAGAACTGAGAAGAGGTAATACTGTTATCACTAACTCTGAAGGTGGAAGCCGCACGCAGAAACAAAGGACCGTTTAAACTGTTTTATTCAGAGTAGTTTGTGGGGACACATGACCACCAAATAACAGAACAATGTCATCCACATAACGGAGTCCACTAATGTCTCTCCAGCTTTGAATTTCTGACATATATTTGCGGTGCCTTGTGGAGCGAATTCCGCGGTGGTGCCAATGAAGAAAAAACAAAAGTGGAGACAGCGGGAAACCCCGGCAAAACCCGCTCATAATGGAGAATAGTTTGGATAGTTCACCGTAAGCCCTTAGGTGATCAGGAGTATGAGAATAGGATGAGGACTGTTCAAAAAATTTAAGAGGAAATCCTTGCTGGTCAAGCATATGTAGAAGAACAAAGGACATATGCTTCGGAGATGTGTCAATAAAGTCCACGCTACTGGGAAGCAAAACAGGGCCACTAAGCCTAGTCCCATTATCATCAGCTGTAAGAACCGCGAACTTGCCGTACAGTAGTTCTAGCCGCCAAGGTTACGTTCACCGATGATTTTGGAAGATGAAGTAGGTAGCTGCGCTTTGGAGGTGGTGGGTAATATAATTGATGCGTAAATATGGGGATTTCAGTGAACTCTATAGTGGGGAGATTGGGAGGAGAGCTGTGCACTGAAGTTAATAGCTTGGGTGCATGGGCGCCACTGAGGGCACAACTGCGCTCTGACAATGTCTCTACTTATTGATGTGTGCCGTTTAGCCGTCACCATCCACGGAGACTGCAATGACAAGCGCAACTGAGTTTGCCGGTAATGGCCTACATCCTTCGCTGCCAAGTCATTGTTTGACTTCACCTGGCTCATTTCGAACCTTCACGTGGTTGTGCCAAATGAGCCCTTTGAGAATTTCGGTTTGCTGAAATACGGAGCACGCGGCCACGCCAGCGCAACCCATGGAGTGTGATCAGTTCATTTATCGTGGGCGAGTTATTTCCTCCGAAAGCCATCCGACGCACTTCAGAATTACTGATCAGTTGTTCCTACCAGACTCGGGCAATGCTCAAAAGACATCCATGGTCAAACACTGGAAGTCTTTTGACATCCTCGGCACGCGGAGGCCAGGTTTCCGACCCGCATAATAATATGGAGCGCACCGCAGCATTGTAAACTCGACCCTTGACGGATAAGTTGATGTCACGCCTACGCCACAGGTGATCCAGGTTCATGAAAGCTGGTCTGGCCTTCCCAGTCTGGATGGAAATATCATCTCTCGCGAGACCACCGGGAATGATACAGCTGCAGAGATAGACAAATTTGTCTACTGTTCCACTGGGTTCGTCCGCAAGCATGAAGCGTTCGGGCCCACCCAGTCTTTCAGCAGCACTTTACACTTTGCAGGTATGAAGTGCACTGCAAACTGTGAGACAGGATTATTTAGGTTATGTAATACTGTCTGCATTACCACGGCGTTAGACCCAAGACGAGCTATGTCGTCTGCTTACCCGATGCCTGTGAGCGAACGTCCCGGAAGCACTTTGACCCCACAGGCATTATAGGCTGATAGTGAGCCTTCCATCTTCGAGGCAGTGACGAAGTTAAGAAGGAAAGGTGAAAGAGGCAGCCCTGCCTGATACCACTTGATGTGCTTCCCCTAGGCCTTAACTCGTCCCTGTGAGTTGGCGTACAGCGCCTGAATGAGGGCCAAGAATTTATGAGGAACACGTTTGCTCCACAGACACTACTATAGCACCTGGCGGTCCACGGAATCAAAGGTACCTTTCAAGTCAAGAAAGACAGCCGCTGTTAGGTGCTGAAAACAGCGTCACTGTTCCAGAATCTGTCGGAGGGTGAGACTACGGTCGATGCAACCTCTTTCAGGGCGGAACCCAGCTTGGTTTTCACGGACCTGTCTCTCCTTGTGCTCAGTCAACCTTCGAAGGATAAGACCAGGGAGCACCTTTGACGCCACCACTACCAGGATGATGCCACGGTGGTTTTCACAAAGCGTCCGCGTGCCCTTTTTGAAGATAGGAATAGCTTTCGACATGCCACATCCTGCAGGTACTTTTTCTTCGTTCCGTAGCACACCAATAAGCTCGGTTACATGGGTTACCAGGGGTTGTCTGACTTCTTTGAAAAGGGTTGTATACAGACCCTCCGGTCGTGGTGCCTTTTTGCGTTTCAGTACAGATAGTTCCTACTTTATTTCTTCCAACGGGTGATTAAAGTTTACATTCCGTTCGTCCATATGTACTATTTTCAGAGGCCGTTTTGCTGGAGGCCAGTTAAACTGTTCTTCAAAGTGTTCGGCCCATCTTTCCTGTCGACGTTTTTGCAAGTGAATCAATGGGTCAACTTTTTCACTTATCGTTTTACTGACATAGGTCCAGTCGACCGACTGAGTTGATGGAGGGCACGGCTGTTTCTGGTAGCAAAAGCCTCCTCCATCTTCCGATGTCCACCAGGGCTCTCGACCTTTCTTTGACTCTTCACTACTTGGTGTCTGATGGAATTGCGTGCACCGTCGTACGCGTCGCCTTGTAGTATGGACTTCCCGGCGTCTGTCAGAACTAGCACTCTCAATGATATCCACTGGTTATCTGATTGTATAGAAGTCAGACAAACAGCAGTGAACGCCGCTAACATAACTCCTTTAACGTTTTACCATGTTCCGTCAATGTGCTCGCCACCAGTACAGTGCTGGTTTACTGTAGAGTTGTTGGACTAGCTCAGATCGATACTATTGAGCTATGGTGTTTCTTCAAAGATGGTGGATTGGCGTGCTTCTTGCTGACTTCCAAGGGCCTGAAAAGAAACGAACTGTCAGGCTTGCACGCACCATGGCGTAATCGGAATCAAGTCGTCATCAGTCGAGTTTGAGGAATTTTTGCCCGTCTCTGTAAGCTGTACAGTGATATGCAAGGCAGAAGGAACACAAACTATGTAAAGACAGTTAATAGCATATGAGGTCAGAAGAGAATGAGCATTTTCCCCACTGGAAGCAAGAGACTGAACCTTAGCTACATACATCGCCCTTGTGAAAATGAAGTCCTGAATGAATGGGACATGGTGTTTTGGTTGTCCTGAGCCTAGTCACCAGAAGAGCACTTATCTCCTGGACTCCTGTGTTCTGAGGACTGCGACATCATGTTTTAGGGAGGGACCTGCATCTATAACATTTTAATGCACCCTTTGGCTTTGCTCACAGGTTCCAGCACTAAGGACAAGTTTCACGGACGTCCGCATGCTGCCGTAGACCAAACCGCCATGCGTAAACACTAGGAATTTGGGATCCTCGAGCAGGTTTACTAGACGGGCTAACCCATCAAATTCTGAGGAATTTAGTTTCGGCAAACGTTGAGAACGGTGCACAAGTGGTAAACTCCATGGATCTCAATCAGACGTGCGTCCCCAACACGAGCATTCATAATCTTCGGGAGTGACTCTTCGCAACGGAAGAACAACCAGATGAGTCTACCACCCCTTCATGCAACCAAGATGGGCAACCTCTGCGGAGGATTGCAGATCATATAAAGGAGCTGAAGTGGGGAACAGCAGCGGTACGGCTCGTGCAGCAGTTCGAGCAACAATTAAATTACACCCGACGAGCCCGAGGTGGCTCGGTACTTAAAGCAAGAATTTACTGACCGGATAGTCCGCGGTTTGAACCCAACCTCTGCATCTCGACCGCTTCTGTCCGGCAGTATCTCAGAACTCATGCTTCCTTCGGGTGGCATGGCAGCTAGGCACCGGAAGTGCGTTACAGCTGAAGGATTAGTATTATTGCAACCGACAATCACCACAAACGTTGTCTTCTCAAACGCTTGGATGAGGACGCGAATCGCTCCTTGCGCCTTGAAACGCAATATCACGTAAAATTCACACTCGCTTATCTCAATTAGATGGGTCCATATAGGGAATCAGTTATGCTCTTCCGGTTCAGCGGAGAACTTCATCTACCAGACGAGCTTTCTCAACTCGGTTCTGTCTCGCACCGACTGAATATTCGAGCGTACAGTTCGTCGGGTAAGGCTCAGCGCAAAAAGAACACAACCAACATTGAACCGAAATAGCTCATATGGAATCAGCTACAAATATGGCAATTTTGGAAAGCCCTTCCATCACAACGGCAATGCATCGGGTAACTACCTCCCGAATTTATTCCACGCAATGCAACAGGGAACATCATAACGGACCTTGATCGCAACATCAACACGTGGATAGAACGTTTCCGTCACCTGATCAACTGTCAAATGGTTCGGGGCATCTACAACTATTGCTCTGGCGTTGCAACAACGGAGGGAGACAGTGTGGGAATCAACTTTCTGAAAAAATGAAACGGTCCAGTAAATGGGATCCCAGCCGAAATATACAGAGCACGGGCATCGACGCCCCTGAGGCCACTTCCACACCGAAGATGAATCGCCAACATCCTGTTCTCGGGAAAGCGAAGCCGGGTTTACTCAGTTTCACCTCCGGAACCACCAAATATCTCTCAGTTTGCAACCGGTGGAAAAGCAAGATCAACACATCAACACATAGACATAACCGTCAAATGGCATTGGCCAATGTTTGCTGGCGAGTGAGATGCACAGTCGCCACAGCCAAGTCCATGTCTCCCAGATCCTCGACTAACGTTCGTCCCCGAAAGTCTCTCAAGTGAGGGAAAATTACAGAACTCGCATGCTCAAAAGTCACAGATCCTACGTGAGTGATGTCTGGCTATCATAAATGCTTAAGGTTAATCCAGAAACATGAACTAAAAGGTTTCTGGAAAGTCAAAACTCTGAAGCGGATGGTTTTCTTACTGTTCGATGATGATTAATAAGGAAGCAACTTCGTCTCAGCCTGTCTCCTCGGCAAAACGTCCCCTTATGCTCCTCTTGTGAAATGTTTTTAGGACGGCGAATGTCGTCGAATCCTCCGGAGAATCTAGTGTTTCGTTCTTAAAGATCATTCTCCAGAGGTCGCACATACTTCAAGGTGTCAACTGCCACGAGTCGATCATTCTGGAGATGTCACTCCCCGTTAGGATGGGTCTCGATTTCCGTCTTTTTGGGGCTATGCACATTAATAACTCAGATATTATTTAGTGTCACACTTATGACGGTCGCAGTTAGTTCCTGGTTGCTAACTTCTACGGAGCCCCGACTGGTCCGTAAAAACATGCGGCGGATGCTGGACTGTACGACCGATTTTAATCATTCCGGGTTCGAACGGAACTTGATTCATGGTGTCCCCCGGAGACATTCGCCCTCCTCTGAACTGCTTTAGAGCCCAATCTGATCCAGGATCTGCAAGCATAAATTCGTATTTCCGGTGGTCACACCGGCGCCGTCAACTTTCTCCTATTCATCTTATTTAAACCGGACTGTAAGAGCGAAAACTGCGCATCTTTTTCAAGCCGACCCAGCATTAGCGGCTACGATACACACCGCTGGAAAGCCCAGTACCACATGCATAGTCCCTGTTCCGCTCCAAGACGGTTCCACAGACTGACTAGGTCGTTTCAGCCTCCAAGGAACCTATAAGTTCCTCCAAGGAACCCACCCTAGCAGCGCACAGTTAAAAAAACGAGTTTCCCGGTTGTACGGCGGTTATATAACCGTCTAATAACCACCCATTGCGGCTGATAGGTGGTTATTCGCACCATATAACCGTGTTTTCCGGTTACTTTACGGTTATATAACCGTCATTAAACCGCATTTCGACGTTCAATAATGGTAAAATAACCACCATATAACGGCTACAGCGACGTTGGATGACGGCGCCATTACATAGATCTTCCTAACCTGATTATCTGAATGCTAATAAACCACTTAATATCCGAGTTTTACGGTTAGGTAACCGTGAAAAACGTTTATCGGGTGGTTGATATGCGGTCTTGTAACTGCCCCCAAACGTTTTTTACGGCTAACAACCGCCACATGACTGCAACGTTACGACCTATACTGGTAACCACACGGTTAAGCTTGCAAATCGTCGGACACGTTCCAGGCCTAGTAATGAAAGGTTTGCACATTGCTGCACACCAGCCTTCTGGCCGCTTATGAAAATGGTTCAATAACCTGGGTGATCAGGTGTCATCATCGATCGATTACGCAGAGCACGTAGAGAACGAAAAACAAGGATACAACAAAAATATTTTAGATATACAAAAAAAGTTTTACAATCGACCCGCTTCAGTCTGCTGAAGGCAGGTCCGGGTATAGCTGGATTGGTCGTGACACGAGATACATCATGTCTAAAAACAGAAAACCTGAGGAAGACCGAAGGATACTCAACTGCTGCAAGTCTAATCGAATGAGGATGCTTCTGGAAATCCCCGTACTTTGAAGAAACGCGAGGTACAACGTTGTATGACTGAACAGTATAAATAGTCTCAAAAACTCCTGCCTCTAGAACGAAGCCCAATAGTTGACAGCGATGAGCTTGAGCTACATTTTAATGGGGAGGACATTGTATCAAAGCTAGCTTTCTTGCCTCGTATCCCACCGCTGGATGATGACTCGGAAAAAAATCGAAATTTTTCGGCTGTAGATCCCCTCAGCTGCTTAGCTGCCATGCCACCAGAAGGAAGCAGGAGGGCTCGAATGGTGTCTGGCTACCGAAGCATAAACAAGAGCAGCTGAAATTCAGAAGTTGGGTTCGAACCAGGGGCCATCTAGTCAGCGAATTCGCGCCATAATCACTGAGCAATCTCGAGCCGATGACCGGGTGGCATTCTATCTGCTCATCACGTTTGGTAATTTGTATGCAAACTTCTCGTCATCACACGAGGGAAGATCGTCAGTGCGCGCTCTACTTGTCACAGGACTTTCAAGGGAGGTCTCCAGCCTGGATTCCAGCCCATCAGTCAAAGATGAGTTGCGATTTTAGGTGGCAGTCTGTTCCGAATGAACGGCAGAAGAATTGCATCAGTCTTCGGCCGATGGTCGTTAAGCACACAATGTTCCCGCATCCTGCACGGGAAGTATGAAGAGGAAATCACTGTACTAGTATAAAAGGAGGCACAAGGTATTGGGCAGAATTCATCACCGATACCGCTTTAACGCTCGCAGTTAGGCCACGCTACAACCAAGAATCCGGTAGTCGACTCATGCACAAGCAAAACCCAAGCAAATGATTTGCTAGGCCGAGTCACGTGATCCACACCCGAACATGCGACTGCCTAGCCGACGTTTTAGCTACTTAACAGATGTTTCCACCAGTGGCTCCTCGTTGCTTGCTGGCCCAGTAATATAAGCTTGGGCACAGCAACGGGCGTGTTCGCAGTTCAAATCCGGTAGACGTCGTCCACTTCTTTTTGACTTTCCCCGTTAGCAAGTTTTTTCACAGGACAATACTGCTTTTGCCGATTAACTAAGGTGGAAGCAACTTAAAGTTCGGAGTGCGAAAATTGTTGGATATGTGTGCGTATCCAAGATTGTAGTTAAGTTTGAATCGAGATTTCCGAAAAAACAAATGTCGAGTTCCTGCCAAACTTTTATTGGAAGAAGTGATGTGTGTGTGTGTAGACAGAAACAGGTTGTGCGAAGAAAGGCAGGCTGATGGAGGGCATTTTAAGGTACGTGGATAAGTTTTGTGATGTTAAGTTTGCTTGTTCATTTTATAGACGTCAAACTATACATATTTCTCGCGCAGAAGCAGAGATCTGCAATACATTGTTTAAATTGTTTAGTGCTATCTTTTTGCTTGCATTGACAGTCCAGCATTCCTTGGTTTATACGCTTTAACCATTTAGCTCTTTTTTATTGGCTTGTGCACAAATGCAGTTTGAACGCTCGCGCTTACTGGCTTATGCACAACCAACCAATCAGAGTGCTGGCTTGTGCATGAATTGCATGCCCAAGAATTCCATCTCACAGGCAATTGGAAAAAATAACGGACCGCTTGGCAGTCCATCATCAGCCCGAGCCCTGATTGGTCGGAAGTCTAGACCCGATATCTAATCATGATCCAGTGTCTGCGGAATGTCGTTTGCCAATGCCGCATCCAGAAAGCGTCAGAATTTCCAGAATGCTGTCGCCGCATACGGTTTGTAAACGACGCACTTCACGTGTGTTTTTTAGTTGGCTTTGGGCGCCAGTACACGTGTGCACCCTTGGTAGTCGTTTTGAAGGGGAGCGCCAGCTTGGAAGGTTCAGAACGAAAACTAAGTTTTTACACAAGTGGACTACTCGAATGAGTCTGAGACCTTGTGACCATCCAGTCTGGGTCCCCTCGCTTAAGAGATTTAACCTGTGCAGCATTAAATTGAAAGCAACCGCGGTAAGAAGGACAAGTATCATGTAATATCGTGTGTTGTAAAGTTGCGTGAACTAACGACTGCGAGGAACCATGATGAGATTGTCGGGGGGTTCTCGGAGATTTTTTGTGCGGGAATACCACCAAATGCAATACAGAATGTAATGTCGCGTCATCAACATGCTTGGCGAATTGATAATAAATCGAGCAAGCAAGTAGATGATTAGTTGTACCGACGAGTTTGTTCCTGGCGAAATTCTGCAATCGGGCAAGACTAATGGACAAAATATCAACACAGAGATATTCAGCACGAAGTCGATAAACTATATACCTGGATCGTTGTTTGGTGGCTTCCATTGGGTACCTTTGGCTGTTAGCGCCTTAATACGGCAGTGAAGCAATATTGTCAGAACTGATGTTATTGTGTGACGATTTAAGCGCCCTATTGGGGCCTGTCTCAGCCCCCACTACACTTCACAGGTGAACTGAGCAGCGGTGAACCCATCCCAAATTCCTTGGACGTCAGACGCCCAAGGATTAAAACCTCAATACACTTTAAAGCATTCGCCGCGTCAGTTGGCGACTTTGAAGGCTAAGACGTACAGGGACGGGGAGTCACAAATTTTTCAAACACCCATACACCCTCGCAAGGCATGTATTAGGCCCCGATTAGGGTATTGTGTGCAGGCGTAGCGAAGGATGATAAAAATTCGGGAGCACATTTTGCGCTCAAAGGTCTCCTTTAGCGTTTCTCATCAAGTCCAGTTCCAGGTCGCCCGAGCACGTAGGCTCTGCTTTCTAATATTAGGCTGCTTTCATCTTCGAGACACGAGGTCACAATTTTCAACCTATGCGCGCGGCCAACTGTGGAATTCTGTCCTGCTTTTTCTCCCTTTTATACCCAAAGTTGAAGACTAGCACTTGAGAACGTTCACCTCTCACTCATCAGAAAATTACTCCCGCGGTCCAGTCCTGTCTCACACCACTCCCGCTGCATAATTTGGGTCTCGAGCCACTATGGCTCAGAAGGTTTAAGCTAAACCTAACTCTCCTACGCCGTCTGTTTTACCGAAATACTTCCATAGCAGAGGCTAGGCCAAGCGTAAAGCCATATGCTTGCTATAAATTCAGAAACTTCTTAGCATGCACTTCGGTGAGTGCAAAACTACGCCACTACTTCATCCCAGTACACCATACTCACACCTGGAACAGTCTTCCAGATCTGCTTCCAAATATCACACACCAACATAGGTTTTCGCAGTCTGTAGATAACTTCCTTACGTGTGAAGCCGCGGCCACCCTACTTAATACTTAATGGGGCGAGATAGCTCAGTGGTTAGAGCGCAAATTCGCTGACCGGAAGGTCCGTGGTTCGAACCCGACCTCCGCCTCTCGACTTCCCCTATCTAGGCTTGGGCAACCCGGCAGTATCCCAGCCTTCGTGCTTCCCTCTAGTAGCATGGCAGTTAGGCACCGAAAGGGTGTTACAGCTGAATGGTTATCTTATTTATCTGGTCTCTTCTATGAAACGGGTCGAAATCACCTCTGAGTTTGATGAAGGTACAGTTAGTGGAGGGAAAAAAGAAAAAAGAATAAAAAATAACTTAAACAAATAAAAGCACTCCCTTATTATACCTTGCTACCTCCGACTTACTTGTTGCAGCGGTTACCCGCAGTGCCTGATTGATCAGAGTGTGGCCTATTACTGGCCCGGCTTCCTTCCAGGGCAACCTATGCCAGGTTTCTTCCAGCTAGGTCCCTGCCCTGGACGACTCTATCTGTTCTGTTTAATGAGCGGGCTTCGTCTGGCCTAGCCTTAACTAACATAGAACAAAAAAGTCAAATTTTCTCATACCTGGGAACGTATTATGCGCCGCAAAACCCGCTAAGCACACACACACACACAACATTGCGGTAGGTCTCTGCTTGACTTGATAGCTCCCACTCCGTCATCGTTTAGCCATGGTTCACATTCTCTGGGCATCTCCATTCTGTTCCCATTGTCCCAGTGGTAGCGGCCGCCTCATTTGTCTCCTCCGCAACCTGCCTTTTCCAGAGACTGGTTGCCACTTGCTTGCTCGTAATGACTGAGCTGGTTTTCTGGCCTGGCTTTCCCCCGACCGGATAAAATATCTGATTGCTTGAGTTCTTTATTTATGCAAAAGCCGCAATTATGACTGCTTGGTGGAGTACCGCCTTGCAGATCTCGTAGCATGCACGAGGGGTGAATGCCTCGTGTGGTGGTCAGTACGTCCTGCAAGGAGGGTCGCCTGTCACGCTGCCCTATGGAGCGTTCGAATACTCGCCACCAATCCAGTAGCACGTCTGTTAAAGAATTCGTTGAAAAAACAGATGGGATAGCCTGAAGACACTGCTATGCCCACGGCTTACATTGACATGCAGAGCTGTAGATGCCTTCGTCATAAGTGGGGTTGTACCGCACCAAAGCCCAGTTCGTCAACCAGACAAAAACCACGCGCCTACCGAGTGGACAGGAGTGGACACATATAATGATATATATCATTATATATATAAGTATAATGAGATTCTCAACCCTTCACCACCAGCATATGAGACTAGCGCCTACGTAATAACTTCCAGATAATCTAGGCCACCATCCCGGAGGTCCACTCCAGTCGGTCCTTACACGTTTGATTTCCCTAACCACACCACCTCCACCTGTTTTTGCCGGTTTGCCCTAGATCCCTTGTACTATATTATCATATATCAGCAAACTCCACCCGTGCTTGTCCCCTAGTCTAGCAAGTACAAATATACCCTTATATTGCCTCGTTCAATCACTTGTTGTCACCACATTAAATGTGGTGAACGTTAAGTTTTTTCTCTCTATCAATGCACATTATCCTATCTGATATCTCCTCAAACTCACCGGGCTGTACTGATCTCATCGCATTCTCTCGTCTTCCCAAGCTTCGGTCTTCGGCAATACCTGATTTGGACGTCTTGTTTGCATGTTATCCACTCCACCTAGCCTGTGATTTGCATCCACAGGGGCCAGAAAAATACCTGAGATCTTACATCGGCTTCGCTCCACCTCTGCGGATTTCCTTGGTCAACCTGAAATTTCCCGCTGCTCAAACGATTCCAAATCCAATTCCAATCACCTCAAACAAACTTCCTTTACGGGGCTATCCAGAAACCGAAAAATATCAGGAAAATGGTGGCACGGCACTGCCACACCCAGTCTGATAACGCACCTGCAACTATTCCCTTTCTACTCTTGACGGCACCCTCTCGCCCACTCGTTCTAATAACTGCAAATACGGACAAAATCTTTACCTGGCCCCAGCTGCCTCCAGGACGCGTTCATTCTAATCTGCTAAGCCATTCGTTCGGATTTAACCATTTCAGTGGGCTTTCAGTCTATGCTCCCCACAAAGTCAATAATTTTCTGTACAGGTCACGTCTCGGCCTGTGCGTTATCACCAACTCACTCTTCCAAGGAACCTTTACACCTGACCTCACTGCAAAAGTAATACCAGTGAGTCTCTACAGTTTCATTGTACATCATGATTATGAGATTCCTGCTACCGTTTATCCGCATTGCTAATCCATCCACTTCAACACCCTCATTTACGCTTTTCGTGATCCTGCAATAAGCCCAACAATCCAAGGCTACGAGGCATCATTGGTGGCTTCAGGCTCTAGTTCAAATTGACCGGCCAGATCGTGGCAATTCTGCTGCTTCACCAGATCCGTTGTTCTGGTTCCTCAGTTTCCTCAATTTGCATTTTTCTTGTCAAGTATCATGCGGGATGCCTCTTGTTTTGCCCTTCCTCTTTTTTTCCCGCCACCTTCTAATTCTTATGATCTGATCTAGCTTCAGCTTGAGAGTTTTCCCAAAAGAATAAAAGCAGTAGAAATTGCGCTTCCATGCCCATGGCGGTTTAGCGGTGACCGCGTCTACGTAGGATAATGTCCACCGTTTGTGACATCGTCCCTTTTTCGTGCAATTCCCAGTACCCGCATAACCCTTCAGCCACTCTTTATACTGACTATAACATTGTGATTATACCTGAGGGTATACCACCCACCAGTTGAAAATAAGCATTATTACTACATGAGGGCAAGCTAGGAGAACCGAACCTGATATTTTTAAGGAGCATAAGTGGTGATCTGTCCAAGGCTGAGGGGCTCTAATAATACTGGAGGCTCGACTCTGATTAGGTCGATTGTCAGTGTTTGATGATGTGGCGAAAGACACGAGGACCGCACCGGTCAGGCATTCAGCATTAACGACATTGATATTCTACTGGCATGCAGCAATGGATTAGGCGCTAAACGTTTATTCTAGTTGGACCTTGAGGAAGACCCTTCGATGGCTTTATAAATGGAGCTGTGGTAGACTTCCTCTGCTTCCATTAAAGGATGTCTCAAGCTACTTCACCTTTCGCTGTACCACACTGAACGAAACAACAGACCAAGGATATACTTTGAAGTTGTAAAACACAATCAACGACAACCCGAGTCAGCAAAGCCAAATTCAGGAAGCTATTATACAAAAAGAAGCTAAAACGGTTCAGATGAACTCTCATAAATCTTGCGGAACAGATATTTAGTAATCTCATGGATACAAAAAATAGGTGGTCCGCCTTTTTTGTGCATTCTGCCTCCGCCAATACCAATAAATTCAATTTCAAAGCTGGATCTAGACATTTCCAAATCTGGTTAAGGAAAATTAGGACCCGTTTCAGGACGACTTTGCTCAGCTTATAATAATAATAATGTTTATTCCCAACTGGTGGGTGGCATACCGTCAGGCATGATCATAATATTACAGTTAAAATAATAGTATGACTGAAAGGTTGTGAGTACAGGGGACTGCGTAGAAAAGGGGCAGCGTCATAACCGGTGGGTGTAATACGATATAATAATAATAGGTTTCATTTCCCAATATGTAGAGAGCATGCTGATGGAGGCATGATCGAGTCGTTACGACCAGATCGCGGCAGACAACAACACAAAGGGCATGTTTATTACGTGAAAAGTCACCACAGATGTAGGAACGGAGAAGAATCGGGGGCAATGAACGTGAGGTACGACCAGTTCAAAGGTGAACCACCTGACCTGAACTAAAACTGAAAACCGTTGCTGGCCATGAGTGGCCTTGGGCGGCCGAGTAAATGGCTAGGGTCAAAAAAATCAAAAATGGAGATGAAGATTGAGGGATCTGATTTGTAGATACATGGCAAGTTTTGTTTCCAAAAATATGGTTTAAATTGAAACTAAGTAGACTCACTGGTATCACTGTTGTAGGGAAGTCAGGTGTAAAGTATAGTTTTGATGGGGAGGTAGTGCTAGCGCATAGGGCCAAACGAACGCCGTGAATGAAATTGAACTTGTGGAAGGGGCAAATTGCGGCAGGGAGCTTCGTTGATGATACGTGCTGTGTTCGAATATTGCTACGGGACTTGGATAAAGCTAAACATAATCTGTTCACAAAGTCATGCTACGAAATTGCGCCACAGGCTTTGAGAATACTGGTAAGTTACTGGCCCAAATATACTGCAAGTGGAGTTCTTTCTTCCAGGTTTTCTATTAGTCTCCAAGACTTATTAAAAGACTTCAGCAAGTCAGCTGATTTTGTCAACAAAGAATGTGAGCACCTCAAGTTTATACTCGTAAACGATGATCATTTCAAGCATCCTTTGTTTGTGCCTGGCCCTTAGTCGTCACAGGATGCGTCCGGACCCGGCTGTTGAATCCAAATTAATAGAACCCACTGCTGAAACTCCTGAGACTTAAAAACGAATATAAGCAAATTATCAACTGTAAGACTGACGCTGTAATGGTTACGCAATCCCAGCTCATTACCCCGTGCGGGATGTGCAAAGCACCCTCCATAAGACAATCACATACTAACCAAACCCCAAGAGTACCACATGAACCGCCATTTTGATAAGTGGTACCTCTTTCACCACCGTCCTGAGCGGTACCATAGGTGCAACAAGTGGTTTCGATAAGGTCACAGAGAAGAAGGGGTAGCTTTTGGAGCTCGTGCAAATGTTGGCCTGACAAAAGAACGCACTCCGGAGCCTTCATACCTACCATTAGGAAGAAGTCGCCTTGCCGATAAAAAATTGAGACAATGTAGGCCGGTCTTTCGCAAGCTTGATAGAGCTTCTGATCATACTCTTATTTGAAAAGAAACGTGAAACACAATTAGAAGTTACCCTCGTGCTTTCACAAGGATCACCGTTTACGATGGTTCTCGAAAATCGGTCACTGATTGGGAGGCCAAACTGTTCCGTGATGTTCACTTAAATTTAATTCAACTGTACCTGCATTTTACCAAATACATGTTCTGGTCTTTGTGGTCCGGATTAAATTGCCGTGCTCCACCCCTTGGAGCAACCCCCAAAACCGTTTCCGGCAAAAAGACTGCAGTTGGAGGACAACACCTTCTGACATGTTTGTGGTCGTTGCAGTCACAGCCGAGTTGTGGATTATCGGAACAGAGCAGCTGGCCCGCTCATGACGTCCGATACTGATAGCTTATTCTTTTCAGTCAGCTCAGGAAATCATCCTGTGATAGCCTGCAACTGTTCACCTGCGGCTTCAATCCTTTCTTTCTATTACAAGGTCAGGTAAAGAGTTTCACCGTTATGCACAGTCAAGTAGGATGAACCAGGATGATGTAAAACACAAAAGTCGCATGAAGTCCATTTGGTGGTTCGGGGATATTGTGAAAGCTATTCACGGTGAACACCGGGTCGAATACCACGTCAAGCACATGATACAAGTCGCACCCTATATGCAAGTACGTCTAGCGAGTCAACTTCACAGGGAGGAAACTGGGCTTCCAATGCCATCACTTCACAATAAAAACCGGAAAGTCCGAGAGTGCACCCGACATCTAAGGCAAGCAGAGAGCCGTCTTAAATAGATCCCAGATCAACGCGCACACAGCACCGGAGATGCGCTAAAATGTGCAGCGGTGACTCACCCGTTACAAGTCATATCCTAGCTGCGATTGGACGAGTATATACTCCAAATGAAGGGAGTCCATCAGCTTAAAACACCAAACCCCACTGCCTTCGAACAGATGTCTCGCGTGTCCTTGTTGATCAGAATATAGGACAGTCAGAATTGAACATGTTTTGCTCCGCTTCGTTATGATGATTGTAACTCGTATCCGGTAAAAATTACCTGCTAGCAGTATGTTTCTCCGGCTACTAAGCCGTTTGGATTATCATAACCGGCGGAACAGCAAGCGAAGTACTAACCTTAGAGTTCACGGATTCATGGACTCACAGACGTTCACACGGGACCAAGACTTTCACCCAAGCTTCATGTATGGGTCTGTTCCTATCGGTTTGCGGCTTTTGTCCACCTGAAAGGCACAAGCGCAAAGAGGATGTAGCTTAACACAACTGGACATTTATTCAACACATGGTTTCTTTTCATTCGGCACCAAACTGCACATGTAGTTTGAATTGCAAAGAGATAATGAACAAAATTTTACTACAATGGATAAGTACACAACACCATCGACGCCACCGGGTCGGCTCCACACTGGGTGTCACGAACCTATTTAATATCACTGAGCTTCTGTGAGCCTGCTGGCTAGAGATCCGGCTTTTTCACCATCTAAAAATTCACGAAATTCAACGGGAATTTTTCTGCGTATTACTTCGTGAGCGACGCCATTGGCCATGACAATGAAGTTCGTGAGGCATGTGTACTGTACAGTAGTGGTGAGGAGGTCAAAGCATTCAAAAGTTCATTTGTGCCTACTAACTACATGGGTTTCCTAACAAAGGTTTTGAACTAGTGGTTCTCGTACTCCAGTTCTCCTCATCGATTTTCGCATTTGCGGAAACGCTGCGAGGTGATGCGCAGATGGCAAGAAGCTTGTTCAAACTTTCCGCGCTGCAGCCGCGCAAAAGGCGTTCGATGTGCAGTACTTTTCTGTCTGAAAGTGCACGCAGCATCTCGCAAGTGTGTGCGCTGGAAAATATTCCCTCTGTGCCCCATCCGCTAAACACGTCAAGCACACCGATGTCCCCAACTCACTGAAGTGTGCCGACCACCGGAGAGTCACTGGATTGTTCTTGCTCTGGTAAAACGGGACCAAAACATTTGCGAACTGGATGCTGACTCAAACGTCGACCATTTGCAGTAAAAAAGCCTCTTACCTGCCATTGCATCAACATGTATATGAAGCAACCCGATTCACCAAATGCTGCCCCAACGTCCTAGACTTGCTACTATTGGCAGCTACCGTCGATTCGAGACAAAAGCAACCAAACTACTAGATCATGTTTCGGCGACAAAAGACTGCCTGTGATGCAGTGCGGAACTATGCGCATCGTCTAAAGCTGATCCATATCCTGCACATGCAGTTTTCCTCAAAACTGCCTTGTGTAGCAGGATTGTTTTTGCGGTAAAATATAGCATTTCTCTGTATATGCGCTAAACCGAAAAAAACAGTAACCTGCCTTTCTTTTGTTGGAATTTGTTTCCATTTATTTTGATGTGTAATTTTCGGCACGCATTCAATATTAAAAATGCATTGCCGTAACCCAGCAAATTGTGTGCTCAATTTAATGGATGTTCGTTGAGAATTTGGTGGTTGTCCGTTTCTCACCTTTTACAGCGTTTGAGGCGATATAAGAATACATGAAAGACAACTATGTGATATTCGTGCGCGCGGCATTAAAAAGGCAGCGGGTAACACCCGAAGCCAAGCAAATGTAAGTGGATAACAAAAGGTAGTTTTCTGATGATGCACAGCATAAGAATCTTCAGATTTAACGTTGCGGTTTTGTTTAATGTTGCACGGAAACCACCCGTCAGTCACCACTTACCATTTTGATTACAGCCCTAACGTAAATAGTTTTTTGTGCAAATAATTGCCTGTAACCCGTCAGCTGAATGAAGAGGAACTGGGCACGCGCAGTATAAGTTTGAATTATGAAACGCCGCAGTGTGAAGTGCGGCAGTTTTTAGCCGATGAATTTGACATGGTCCTTACTGATCGGGAGCACACTGGTTTTACTGGACCCTCAAATAAATAAGCATAATAAAATATGGCTGGCTACCGAGCCCAAAACCTTAACCGTTTAAAGAGCTAAACTGCAAGCAGCAGGACGGTTTTGGCCTAATAATCCTAAAACTTGCATTTCAAGGTCTGTTGATGTTCTCTTGCAAGCGAGGATTCAAGTACGGTGGTCCCACTCTCCGTCTAGCGTCACGATCGCGGCGGATACCTAAACTAAACCACAGATAGATTGGCTGGAGAAATTCCGCAGTACAGCCGAGATTGAAGGTATCCGGCATCACCTCTAGACACAAACAACTCGATTCAACTGTCGGAATATGTGCTGTTTTTGGCCGGTTTTATTTTTCGTGTCGGTTCTGCAAAGGGGGCCCAGCATGAATCTTTTGCAGCAGTTTGCTGGAACACAGAATCATGGGTTTGTTAACCACGGCATCAGACGCTGTAGTCACGAACGGCCTCAGAAAATTTCGTGAACTTTGCCGTTTCTATCAGCCAGTTCTCTGTGGGATTCTCAAGGCCTTGTGAAACCCTGCCACCGGGTCATATTCTCAGCTGCTATCGATAAAATCCTGTTTCGCGTATTCTTTATAGTTTCAGTTATTCGACCTGCGGTGGTTGAGTTTGAGTTGTATAGCTCGCTGCTCTTAACCCTGTTGTCCCTTCGACAACAATCTCAAACGATCTTTGCATAAAACGCACAACATAATCAACCTCGTTCATAATGAATACGGTGAGGACATCCTTAAGTTTTTCGACCATTAAGTCGCTGTGGCTCAGGAAATAGCCGACACCGTTGCAGGGAAGACAACACCCAACTTTTGAAGGTAAATAGCTTTTGCCGATCTGGAATGGTTAGCTAATTAATCCTTTCACATCGCCGGCCTGTTTGCCAGGAGTCGCTCACCACTTGTAGCCCAACAGGCTAACAACAAATGAGGTGAAGAAGCTCTTAAAAAATCATTCCCTGTCATGTTATTTGATGTTCTTCTAATATGGTACTCTTGCCAAACAGTCCCCATCAGTCATTAGTAAAGTGACTGAGGTGAATTGTATTTTGCTTTGCTCCGCTAGCTAGGTCATCACCCTGAGCGCGCTCAATTAGCATTTGGATTCCCACGTCAGGTGAACCGTCCCGTGTATTCTAGTACGGAATTTGAGTCTTGCCTGTTGTCTCCTGCCATATTTCTGCGTAAGAAACAGAATGCAGAAACCAGGTCCAGTAATGAACCATTGCATTCGTGTGCAAGCCATGATTTTACAAGGTTTTTAACCTGACTTATTTTCGAATGATTCACGCTGGGCGTTCGGTAACGTCGATTGTCGATTGAAGTGTCCAAGAACGCACCGTGTAGCGTTACTACCTTGCAGGCATGACTTTTTCCTGATGTTTTATCTTTCATTGTCAGTGCATGGGTTTGCTAGACCATCCCATTAAGTATACAACAGCTGCTTCGTGAAGTTACTTCCAAATGTCCTTATTTACCCCTTTCGGGCGATCTGGTTGTTCCATCTGTTTTACACTCTGGTGAGGTCAGAAGAGCGCTCGCTTATTAAACACCGCTTTTCAGTCCAGATGTCTTCCCTATTACCGGCTTCGTCTCCATAAAAGAATTGGGTATCATAGGTAATGCGTAGTACATGGGTGACAGTAGGACGTCCCGATCTTTGATCAAACGCACAAAGTTCCAGCGTCCAAAAAAGTTCAGTCTGACACCTGTGGCCGAAAATACATCGTTTAGAAAAAAGCTTTGAAAAATTACAAATGAGCGAAAATTACATACTTGACGACCTATGCTGAGTCTAAAGCTTCTGAGAAGGAAACAGTCTATTTACTCCTTGACGGATCACAACAATACTATAAAATTCGTGGAGTGGATTAGACACGCTCGAATGAGCTAATCACTACGACAGTTATGAGGAGCAGAATTCATCACTGACAGTTGAGCTGGTCTAGTATTGTATGATTAATTTTCACAGACTGTAGGCAGACTGGTCTTCTCCACTTTCACGCAAACGCACGATGATTAAGTAGCACTCCGACTGTACCTTTATGCGTTCATGGGCGCCGAAGAAGTACGTGATCTAATCTCAGTCAAAATAGCAGGTTATTCGTTGTTAATAATGATATGCTAAATGTGCTAGTCCCGTTCCCCTTACCACTGACCTGCACGCAGAAAACTGCACAGCAGGAATGCGAAACTAAAAATTGGGCGAAATCCTGGATACCTTGCGTTACCTGAAGAACATTGTGTTAACAAACAAGGAGCTGGACATCTTGGCCTAAATCAACTGCAAGCTCTCAGCCTTGCAGCCGGTGGTAGCATGAAGTACCCACAACCCATTATCGATACGCACCAAGGCGCAGCTGAATATAATGGATTTTAAGTTGTGGAATCCGTTTTTCGTGGCGAGGCCGGCAAGTGTAACCTAAAATCATTTGGGCCATAGGTTTGTCGACACAAGAGATACATTAATGGGGAGATCAGCTCTAGGCTCCGTAATTCGATGAAGGGGCGAAAAAACATACAGAAGCCGCAGCGGAAGGTGCGATAATTTAATGTTGGCTGCTCTTTTTTCAAAATAATAATGATTGTCCCCAACTGGTGGGTGGCATACCATCAGGCATGACCGTAATAGTACTGTCAAAGGAAAGGCATGATTGACGTCCGTTGTGCCCGAGAACGCGCGAAAGCAGGGCAGTCACATAGACAGTGGGCATGATCCGAAACAGTAGAGGCCATGCCTAAACTGGCACGATCTAAATCAGTGGACATTGGAGACAAAAGCACAATCATTAGGGTATTTTTTCCAGCCTGTAGGATACACGCCAAACTGAGGCGCTGCTCAGTATTCGTGTGATGGAATCGAATTATCGAAAGCTATGACGTCTGCAAGATTTTCACCTTATATTGACGAATGTCTATGTATAACAAATTATTCTGCAAGTTATCCAAATGGGTGATTTGTTAAAGTGAGCGAATCTTCAAGGTCATCAATCACCACCGGCTGCGAAAACGGTGCTCAGAAGAGTAAGATATCGTGGGCATGCGACTCGCACACAAGTCAGCATTCTGATTGGTTAGTTATGACCAAAGCACGAAGCGCGCGCGTTCAAACTGTGTTTGCGCACAAGCCAAGAAAAGAACGAGTTAAATGCTTAAAGCGCATAAATTAAGGAAAGATGGACTGTCAATGCAAGCGAGAAAATAGTCTGAAACAATTAAAAAAATTTATTCCAGGAGATATCTGGTTCTGCGCTTTAAATATGTAGAATTTTATGTTGATAAAATGAATACGTAAACTTGACATCACAAAACGCATCCACGTACCATAAAGTGCCATCCACCGACCTGTCTTTCTTCACCCAACCTGTTTATGACTACCCACGCCACTTTTCCTAATAAAAGTTTGGCAGGAACTCGACCTTTGTGTTTTCGGAAATCTCGAATCAAACTTGACTACATAACGAAGACTTTTCGGACTCAGAACTTTAAGTTGCTTTCACCTTAAATAATCATATTTTTATGCTGTGTATGACTGTCAGCGAAAGCGGTATTGTCCTTTGAAGAAACGTGATAACAGGGAAAGTCGAAGAGAAGCCGGAAGACGCCCACCAGATCTGAACCGCGAACACACCGGTTGCTGCGCCCAAGCTTATCCCACTAGGCCGTCTAGCCACGAGCGGCTATTGGTGGAAACATCTGTTGAGCGGCTAAGCAGTCAGCTAAGCAGTCGGCTAAGCAGTCATATGTTCGGGCGTGGATCACGTGACTCGGTCCAGCCAATCATTTGCTTGAGCTTGGCCTGTGCATGAACCGTGAATCGCGGTAAAACGTAAACCGTTTGCAATGGACGAGATTTCCGGACAGTTCTGCAGCTGAAGTAATTCATTGAGCTCTCTAGAAACTACATTGTCCTTGTGAATGCAAAATATGCGGACGTGCCACTCCTGTAAATAATTTCTGCTGTTTATATCTGTTTGACTTGTTGGTGTTCAGGGACCTCGATAATTGCTATTCCGAGTTATCGTCGCAGAAGACGCACTCATTATTCCAGGCTAAATTGTGCCAGGTTGGAAGAAGGGAAAGCTTTCAGATGTTCATGACCTATGCATGTTTGTTGGTACACAGCAGAGTTCTACATTGTAACTGGCCGAATATGCCAAGATGACCATATCGTCGATCGTAGCGGACAGCTGAACGAACCTAGCTGACGCACATGACTAACATGCGACTATAACTATAAGCTAGTCAACGTAGATTTGCCTCACCTTGTTTGTTCAAACACAATGGTGCTGCAGCCTTGAGGATCGTGGCCACAAGTGCCTCAAAACAAGAGACAACGCATACGTAGTCATTTGACTGATCACGGTTAGAGCGTAGCCGTCGTCGTCCAGGTCTTCCTTTTGGTCACAACGGTACGACATATGCATATCATATTCCCGTATGAACCACTCAGCGTGCCGGAACACCTGTGTGGCATGTTCAAGTGTGTCTGCGTAACGCACCTGGCTTTTCAGGCGGCCGTTCGCATTCTCCAGGCGGTTGTTGGTCACATTACCAAGGTGGACCATCCCAAATTGTGTGTGTACAGCCCATTTGTGGGTGATGTACAACCAGTGGGCCGTAAGGTACCAGACAAATCGTGGGTCCCTGCGGCGCAATAGTTACAGATCTCGTCGGAATCTGTGTGCTAGTATTAGGATAAACAGAAAACCTACTGTACGGCATTGTCCAGGTGAGCCATACGGTGGAATATGTGCCGGCTGTTAGCAGAGTGTCTGTGACCAGGAAAACAGATTATATATGCTACATACGTGCTTCCTGATAGATTTCTGATGTGAAAGTAGCACGATATGACGTCACAGCCGAACACTACTTTCGTCGCCTGCATTTGTGCTGCCATCTTGTCCATGACAAAAGTCTTCACTCGATACTGCTCGCCTATCATTCCCCTGAATAAGCTGAACAGTTCGCACATGGGAGCCACGAAAGCATACATAACAGGACGCCCGGTACTCATGCCATCCGTGATCACGAAGGTGTACAGCTTGTATCTATAGGCCAGGTATTAGTTGCTTTAGAAAACCTTACCCAAAAAGGTTTGTCGCTTGCGTTCAGTCGACATTTACTGAGAAGCTTCGAAACAGTGCTATCTGCTGCCATCTGGAGAGGCATATGTGGCCATAGAGACCTTCCCCTGACTGCACACAAGCACGCGTCCGGTCTCCCGAAGTTTTTCCAGAACTGAAGGCATATCATCTGCCAAAATAAAACCAAACTATGCGTCACTTACTCAACCGATATGCTCGACACTTTCGATGGTAGCTGTATATGTTCTGAGTGGTAGGGATCTTACCGAATTCATCGGCCACAAACTACTGCACTTCATACGACGGCGTTCCAAACTTCAGCAGAGCCCGGCAGGTGCCTAACTCCCTTTCGGTTAGCCGTCAGTTTACAGGAAGTTGACCGTACAAAAACTTGGAAACCTTACGGTTGTGTTCAAGAAAATAAGAGGCAACCGAGAAATGGTTCCCCTGCCTGCTTAGACAACAACGCACTGGACAGCCGGTGCGTCGCGTACTGTTTGTCATTGGAAACCACGCTCAGCTTACTAGCTTCTTCGGAATACTTGACCTTTCGTTTGTCTTTCAGGCCGCCTACCACATTTGTAGTACAACTATTTGTAACACGAAACAGCGTTGGTGCTCCGTTTACTGGATGCGCTCACAAATACCATATAATTTTCCTCAATGTATCCTTCTCAAACGCCGTGAGAGAGGAAAAGGATACAGCCCCCAATTTCCAAACAAACATATGTGAAGCCACTTCTGAAGCCATAGCACAGCAAGTTAAAAGTCGAATGCGCACCAAAAATTTAGGATGAAGAAGGTAGATTGAAGGTAGATTGGGTGGTTTTTGGTTTAAGCATACATACAATAAAATGCAGCGTCTTGGTGTAGAAAGTTTTATTTCACTCGCAAAGGTTTCGCAAATAAAACCATTGTGCGGCCGAAGATAAACTCAGGCAGGATCAGACTGCTGCGATTTGAAGATGACGGGCAACAATACAGCGGGAGGAAGTCAAAACTAAAGGGTTCTGCCTGGAATGTGAAATGAAACTGTAACTCGCAGAAAAGTAATCACCGGGACAAGGGATCTTGAGAAGCAGGAGTATATCAGTGATCCAGCCAGCCAATTTGACCCAAAACTGAGAACCATTGCTAAGGGCGCGTGGTTTTGGACGGTTCATGACCAGGTTCACAAAAAGCGTAGGTGGGGATGATAATGTGGGGTAATCCACAATACGGATAAATGCTAGCTCGGATTCACGGTGTACGGTGAAAATATATAGGCTCGCTGATGGCGCTGTTAGAGTGGAGTCAGGTGTAAAATTTCATTTGGAGATTGAGTTAGTGCTAACGCATAGGACGAAAGACAAACTGTAAAGAAAACCATTGAGCTGGTGAGGAGGAGAAATTGAAAGCGTACCAAGATAGTTGAATCCAAAGAGATGGTTTAGTGGATTGGAAGTAGCTCGTTCCAGAGACGCTTGGGGCCAGGTAAGCAATTTTTCCGTATTTGCAGCTAAGGCTCCGAGAGGGTAAGAGGGTACTGTCCAGAGTACGGAGAGAATAGTTGCGGATGTGCAATCAGACTAGATATGGCGGTGCCGTGCTATCATTGCACTGAGATGCTTCGGTGCGTGAAATGCTGTTTACATTCTTCTCTCTTTTGACCACCAAATGCTGTGTGCAGGAATGGCAAATGTCATGATGAGCCAGAAACTGACCTGCAATTCACACAAGCTTGGTTGCAAGTGGCCAAGGTTATGCGAGTGCATGCTAGCATCTGATTTGATCAACTGATTTGATATTAGTGGATAAATTATCTGTAATGTAGGTTGATTCTACACAGCCAAGGGATCCGCGTTACCTTCTGAAATGAGTACTTAATTTCGAAAGGAATAAGTAGAGAAGATTATAATGAGAGACTTTTGAGTGGCCAACTAGAATTCGGCTGGGACCGGCGACGGAACAACGTCTGCACATGTTACGTGCCGGCACCGCGCCGACTGAAGGCTGGCTACGGCCGGCATCCCTCTGTCTCCTTAGTGACGTCTTCACTTTTGTACATCTATTATACGGAGAACCCTTATTGGTTATGTCAAAGGCTGGCATGTCATACTGCACATTAGTTAAATTCAAGTCATCTAGGACACCCAAAAAGACGATCCGTTAGAGCAAAGTCCTCCAAACACGGTGACAAAACGTAAAGTAGACAACCTGTCAGCGACGAGAAATGCGACAATTTGATATTGAAATTTCCGAAATAAACAGCGATACTCGGGTTGGTGTTTCGATCGGCCCAGCTGAATCTATGGATATATACGGTAGTCTAATTCTTGCGTATCATTTTCATTTTTAGGTAAAGGAATTCGTACAATATGAGCGCAACTGTCACGCTTTTGATCCTTGCACACAACATCCAACGTGGTTGCATCAGGACGTTTCCAGGAGCTTTCACAGTGAGTCAGTCTTAAAGAAAGGTTTATTAGCCCTATGAAGTCACTCAACTCGCGTACAATGCGCGCAATTCAAGGAAATGGCTCTTCTTGCAGCGTGTGAGAAGTGTGTAAACAACTTAACAGAAACGACCGCTACTGCTTTTTAAAATGAATGCATCCGCAATGCTAACAAGCAATGATTTTGCGCGACGCCGAAAGACCAGAAGGTAGCGTCACACACGATTTCCTCTGTGCAACTTTCTGAGTAAAACTCGGCAATTGTGACAGATGAAAGTTAATGACCTCTCCGATCCGGTAGACTTGGAATGCTTTGTATTCGTGGAACGATTCCAGAAGTCTCAGAGAACCTAGTTTCAAGTTATATTGTTTGTAAATTTTCCCTATCTTGTCCAAGTTACCGCTTTCAGACATTAGGCACTCGTGTTTTCACCTATAAAGATCGTTAACATATCCACTTAAGGGAATTCGTTATTGCGCTTTCATGGAGCATGTCCGTAAATTCCAACAACCGCTCACACTGAGCGTGTAGCCATCAGGATGCACACGGTCACTGACCCCTCTAAAGAGCGAAGTGTTTCTTCGCGTGACCAAACCGATAGCTACTGAAGCATGTTTTGCAGTAACCGTGCCCACCGACACGTCCACTTCAACCCTGCCCACCGGCCACCTCTCTAACGCTCTCTAACGCATCCGTACCAATGATTGGTCGTTCCTCAGCCCCAGTCAACTTGGATGCTATCCGTTCACTCAGATGTTTCATCCACGATCAGTCTGTGCCTTTGTAACGCTCGCCAAAATCATCCTGCTAAATTGTGTCCGTCCGTATCAAGATACCGCTTTCCTACGATCATAGATTCCGAAGTCTCTTCAGGACAACGAAGCCGACTTGCGAGACTCAGCTGATATTTTTGGAGCTCTTGTACATATGGCCGGGGTCTGAGGCCACGGATACTTCCTTGCTGTTCTTGGGACACATTGTACTTTGAAATGAAGCACATTGTTAACATGCTCGTAGCTACTGGTTTTCCAGAGGGATTTATAGCCAAGAGTATGTCTGAACGTCCATCCAACCGTTACGAAGAAGCTAATTTACTTTCTTTTGCCCTGTAAAAGTTGTCTGTTAGACGTTACAATCAATCGCCACTTATTTCCACCCTACAACGCACTTTTCGAATGCAAGTTTGCGCTCTTCGTTTGTGACCAAAAATCTACTCAACTTAAGCCACAAAGGCAAAATGCCGGTTCTCACGCAGAATATGGTTGTGTGTTCTTTCTCCTGCTGTTATCCATCGAACTATGTTGAGCACGCGACACGGCAACTTTTCAGGAGACTACGTAAGCATCTGTCTTGCTAGAACACCACTAGACTCAAGGGTTTAGCTAAAAGCTCGATCCTGTCACACAAAATTGACGTAGTTCACGTGACCAATACGTGCGAGTCGTTTCATTTTATCTGCAGAGTACCTCACATAATGGCAATTCTGATTCGGCGGCGTTGCTTGACTAGGGCTGAAACGGTTCGCAATATGATTGCAAGATCTGGTACTGTGGTGTCAACAACGATTTGTACGAACTCTGAATCTGCCATGTCATATGGCACGTATGGTTCAACCCAACCAAAGTCTTGCACTGTTGGTTCTAGGGTTGGGTAATGCAGTATTATATTAAGACTGACTAAAGCACGAATTCTTTCGATCCTTTCAAGGTTTTCTCGTTCTATTTTTAATTTAGATTCTTCTTGTATGGTAAGTCAAATTAGTCAACCCCTTACGGAAGGAAGGCCTGAGACAACTCGTGGTAATATTCACAGGAGTGTGAATACGTTCCATTCTATATCCTGGCAGACTAGTCATCTGACCACGTTTAATTCTTTTTAAAATACTGGCAGGAAGAAAAATTGAACAAGAGAATGCCTTGATCGGTTCGATCCTTTTCCTGGGGCCAGCATCCGGTTCGTTGGCCTTAGAAACCTGTTTCCAAACGTGGCCGAATGGTCGACAGTTAACATCTGCCGAATAAGCGGCATGCCCACCAAGCGTGATCGTTTCATCATTAATCATGTAGACTAAAGGTGGTTCATTACTCAAGCTTATAATCCTATCAATCTAAGACATGTTTACCTCTAACTATATTTGTTTTTTATCCTATCTCCTCCATCGAACAGCCTAAACTCCCACAAGAAACAACCCCTATGCTTATAACAAAACTGACAAGTTTGTTTTCAAACAATTTGTAACATGTTCACATTCATTTGTGAGCATGATAGTGAAAGTATCATAATTTTATGCAATAAACCAGTTTGATGGGTTAGTTAGCCCAAGTGTGCACTTACACGAGAATCAGAGGTTCAGTCCACCCAGAACGACACCTGCGCAAAAGCTCTACTTCAACCTGTACGATGGGCTTCCACTACTTTCATATATGTATTAAAACCACCTTATTCATTCCGAGGGAACGCAGTACAGAGGCGAATAGAACGACCTTACTGTGTGCATCTAACGGAAGCAGGACTCGGGTTGATGGGTTTGATGACCATCTCCGGTTCTTCAATAGGATCACAAATGCTGGATATCAGCTGATTAACTGCACCGTGGCCAAATTGAACTAGGCGGTGGTCACCTGAGAAAAAGTGAATTGGCATTCAAATCCCTCTGTTTTATATTTGAATCAAGCAGACAATCAGACTGTCATATCTATTGATCAAACTTTCCAGCTTCAAACAGTAACACACGAACTGATGTTATTTCTCTACGGGCACATACCAGACTAAGCTATACACAGAAAGTTCGTTCGCTATGCATGCCAGTACAGGTCAGATAGCAAGACAAAAGAGCCCTAGAAATGCCGCAGTATTAAGTCGTTCTTACACATCATATTCAACAAAGTAAAAACAGCAGACAGAAAAACGAATACTACTTTGGCGTCATCGCGGTCAGTCGCGTTTAAGGGTAGAATATTCCGATTGTAAGACAGAGGTGGGGCGGACGTTTTGCAGAACAGCACAACACACCTAATGGTATTTCAAACCAAACCAAACAAGCAAATTAACATAAACATGTACAAATAAACAAGTGTCAGATAAAACCTTCTAAAAGAATCAGTAGATGTACAATTTAAGTAATTCTGTGCAGACTGTGGGGTAAGGATGAGGCCGTCGTTCGTGAATGAGACCCTTCTGTTACTGACCCTATGAAGCCACATTTTGAAAGTGCCATGAAAGTCAAGATGCCACTTGATCAACTCGTTCTAGGGAGGTTCCAGTGGACGTGCAACCCGATGTCGTTCCGGAACTCACGTCAAGTTGACTTCGAGTAGTACTCAGGCTATCTGAAATTGAATTATCAGTTGGCGAATTGCACTTCGTACAAGGAGATAATGTGTTTGGAGGGACAGTTTGCTTAGATTGGCGACGAAGCTCAATGGGAACCGTCGCAGCAGCAGCTTCGAGTGAATACCAGTAGTTACAATCACACGAATGAGCAGACTGGCTATCCGAACCATCCACCCCATCCTGATGGTGGTGTGATGCATGGACATGGTTATTTGCATGGGTTGGGCTGATCTCAGCAACTTCTTCTGCCATCTCTCCAGCCAGCGACGTAGAAGCAGAATCTCTTGGAATAGTTTCATGAGCTTCGAGATTTCTTTCTGCTGGGAGTATGTGTGCATTTACCCTATGCGACCCTTTGTATATTCCATTGACTAGAGTCGGTAATCGGTCTTGACGGGTATGTTTCTGGTGCCCAGCCAACCGATTGGCTCCTGTGCTGTCTGAGTCACCCCTGAAATAAATAGCTTGATTTTGGAATCCGGACTTGGTTTCCTGGTTGCCACGGTCACAGGTGGACGAACGAACATGACCTACCATTCCAGGACGGTGAATTGGATGTTTTCTCCCTAGTTGGGTGGAAGTTCTCTGACTAGTTGTTGGCTGCATTCCATTACCATGAACGCCCATACTTCCGCTCACATTGAGGGGTCCAGTTCTTGATAACTGTTCTAGCGAAGTAGATGCGATCTGCTCCGACCGCATCAAACCGTCGCTGGAACGCTTCTCTTTGTGGTATCCACATGTGTGAACCCTGGGTAGGCTGCGATGTCCCAGGTGTTCACACAAGCCATCTAATTGTCTTCGACCAGGCTCCCTTGAAACCCTTTCGTCAGTATATCCCTCATGATGTGTTGCCTGATGAACCAGTCTTCTTACTTGTTTCTGATGTCTCGGACAAAACGCAGCAGTTGGAAGTTCTCGGAGTGCGGTGGCAACATTCTGTTGTTGTTGTTGGCGAGCCAATGCTTTCAGGCTATGTCTACGACAAAAATGATGTTGTGCCGTTGGTGCCATCTTATCAAAAGGTCGCTCTATTGATCCTCCCCTATAAGGAGCGGAGGATCGGTGAGAATAAGCAATTGGTCGCGTGCTTGTTAACGATAACATTGACTTGGCCGGTTTTGGGGTGACAGAAATTACGGGATGTGCTTCTTCACTTAGCGGTGCACTCTTTACAGTTAGGGCAATGCTAGTGTCACTCACAGTACTGATAATATTCTGCCGTTCTCTAGATGCCACGGACTGATTGAACTCTTGAGGTTGATATAAGTAGGCTGACCCCGACTGTCCCTGTACCAATGTTGTCCCATGTTGGTCTACGGTAGAGCTTGCTTCGCGTGACCTTAAATAACCGATCACGGTCGAGAACAGTTTCCAGTCACCAAAAGACATGCCTAGCTCTTTTTGTAGTTCGTTCATTGAACATATAGTTAACACATTCCCAGTAAGATTCATTCTTCTTATTCTGTCCTCATATTTCCCGATTGGCATGTTCTTCACCCTTTCAACAACCGATCGAGATGCTCTAGTTGTCGTTGGGGCTGGTGGTGCAGGATCATTGACGGGAGTTTCAGAATCACTGGAGCTGTTTCTAGCCTTTCTGTCAGATTGATGCGTGCGGGAGTTGCTCCGTTCCTTGCTCATTCCGGGTTTGTAGCGAGATCTTGGTTTTGTAGACTTTTGGTTAGCCGATAAATCTTCGATGTCCTTAAGCAAGTTGCATATGTCATCGATAGTCATTTGATGCAGCTGCTTTTTGGGCAATCCATGCTGAAAAGTAGAAAAATAATGCAAAATGAATTTCCAGAAAAATAAATAATTAGTAGGTTGAATTAATCTCTAATGATGGCAGTGTGAGTTAAATTACGTTGTTTTCCTGAGGCGTTTCTTTGGATTTTTATTGACTAAGAAAGCTCTTTCAACAGCAGAATAAAAGTTCCAGAGTCTGACGTGGTGACCTTGAACGAAACTCTTTAAAAAGATACTCTCACCACACAGGCACACCGAAGCCAAAGATTTTTCCTCACGCTCTGTGAAAGCGCTGTTACAGAGGCCAAATGCAATTCAACAAATGACGTCAAACTTCTAAGCAGACGAGTCTCTCAGAAGACAGCTTGTGTTTCATTTAAAATGTTCACTAAATTGGAGTCGCCAGCTACCCGTACTTGGCGAAAATGATGAACCAGTTAAGATAGACATCAAAGTCTTTCGAAAAACAATCTGATAGGTACTGAAGATATACTGAATTTTCACTTTCGAATTACTTGCTACTGAAAAGCCAAAAAGCGCTGAATCGCTGTTTCGCTTGCCAGTGGTGCACTTATCATACATGCCTGGAGAGTTATCAATTGCCGGCCGTCCTTTCAGATAGGAAGCGGATATGGGATTGCACGCAGTTACGTGTGATCGTTCATGTACGCGTTAAGTGACGAAGTGGTCAACGAATCACATGAACGTATTGACCAATTTGTTGGGCATTGGTTTTTCGCTTTAAGTCCGTAATAAATCTGTACCAACGTGGTGGCTTCCCATGAGCGTTTTCTCTTAACCCAACGGTGCCTTAACGTGTCCACGTACAGGCAGCTGATCTGCGGTGTGTTCAACTCACACTCAAACAGGATACGGTGCCAGACATTATCACCTCTCAGTAGTCGGTTGCAGGAAGTTTCATGAGTTGGCAGAATAATATCCCTTCTGCCGTACTACTACTGCTTACTGCCATACTATTTGTATGTAATGCTGTTTGGCTAAATATGAAAAGGACCCACGCAGAATTTTCACAGATACCCAAATGAACATCGTGGCTGTTCTGGTTGTACACATGATTTCAAAAGCCAATGTTATGAGTCAGCGCGGCGTGTCGTTTGGGAAACAGAAGGAACAGCTTATATATATATATATATATATATATATACAATGTCTCCAAACCGAAGATGACAGGGTCTTCCCTTCTGTAGGAACGCTTGAAAAAACGCACTCCAGTCCAGAATATGCATAGACTAAGTAACGTGGAATGGAAAATCAGCTTCCATGAACAGGTCGTTCGTTTAGTTAGCCTAAAAGTTGGCTGCTTCGGAGTTCTAGACAAGGCGATATAATTTCCTCTTGCTTAATGGACAAAGACTAGTCTTCCAAAGGGGGTATCTTGGAATTGTTGTTGTGTAACCGCTTGAATCAACGGCGTGCGACAGGCTGGACAATTCCCCTTAATGTTTACAGAGTGTTTACAAAGTGTGCTTCAAGTTGCTATCATTCGCAGGACCGGTGATGAATCAGAATTAAAGGTGATTCAGAAATCATCGATGGAAAGTGGATTCCCCATAGAAAATGGATGGATTAGTGTCATTAATGCCAACAAACTTCCATTGGTAGTGGAGCCAGGATGGACGGGACACTTTTGTATTTTAGCTTAACTCTGATTATCATTCGGTGAAATTCTTTCGAAATGAGAGTCACGAGGGTTGCCAAAGTGGCAATCTTATTCTGATAGCCTTTGGGCTCGAAAAGTAGCCAGTACATCTCACCGCAATTCAGAACGTTTGCCGAAGTAGTAAGCAAAGCTGTAACTTACGGTTTCGGTAGTATTATGATCTGGGAATCTTTCCTGGTAGTGCAGTCATCTAAAACTTCATGCCTAGGATTACTTGACAATGGATTTCAACGTACTTACGTAACTACGGGCGACAGACCAAATACAAATCAACACAAATGTTTGTGTTTTTTCATGAAACTGACAACACCCAGCTTGCTTTTACTTGGAGCTCGAAGCAAGGCAGTCAGTATACTTATAGGAAATTAAGTAAATCGGGTCGCATATCTTTGCTTGGTTACCAGCTAACGATAGTTCCTTTTAGTAAGTCCAAGTTCATACAATACGAAAATTAAATCTCACGGGAGATCGATGAGGTCAGACCCTGCTCTATCAACCAATGGTGGTCTCATGTGCAGCATATTTGTCATATAAGCAACTGTATTATACGACTTGTCTCAGAGTTCACGTTGTAGCTGTCACGCTCATGACTGTATCATCAGTCATATACGTTAGAACCGTTTGCACATAATTTTTCCGAAGATATCATCCCAGGAAAAAAATTATCAGCTGTACACGGCCCCACCAATATCACGACGCACTACGACAAGCACATTAGTGCGGGTTTAAGGGATGCCTAAGCATTCGAATCAGAATGGCATATTCAAACGAAGGCAGCAGACGGCGACCCGTCACTGATCGATACACTGCTTTCAAACCTGTGTTGGCCCATTCTATCAATGTAATTCTATGACCCTGATGTGGTCAGTCATTTATTTTCACGTCTTTGAACCAAGGGGTTGTGACGGTAGCATAGCAGAAACAAACAACAGTCCGGCCAGACGAGGTCTAGCTGCCGTGTACGGAGTTTCTGGCCACTAGTTACTTTCAGTCTGTAGTAGTCGGTAAAGTGCAACTCTCCCTTGAGCAGTTTGTGTGTGTGGATGCGTTCGCCTTTGTTGACATCTGCAGTCTGTCGCACACCAGTCATCAGCAGATAATCTTGTCTGATATGCACTTTGTCATGTTATGTGCTCAAACGATGCATACCATATTAGGCTTTGTCAATTGTTGAAGCACGCGGCTTCTGTCCGTGTCGGTTTTGGTTCCCTCCGATGGCTGACAGGTTGGGGATTCAGCAGCACATCAGTCAGCCAAGCAGTCCAGGATTGCAGCGCTATACGCGATGCGTTTGCCAAGAGCCAATCGACGGAAGCTGCGACCAAGGCTGACCACAACCACTAGCGGTAGGGTCTAATTTTAGCAGCCCCAAACCGAGAGGCATAAACTTACAAGATCTTCTCAGTATCACTAAAATAATCCAAGGAGGAAAGTCATAAATCTTCCCATAGATGAATTCTGTCGTGGCCAAAATGGACCTCGTAGTCTTTCTAGTATTGATTCTTTACGGTTCACTTAAGTCATGCACGGTAACCCAGAGATGTTACTAATTCACACAATACCACGGTTCTGCAAAATTGTAGACAATGCTTGATCACAACCCGGTTGCACTCTGTCTTCTCCGACATAGTTCAGAATATCTTATGAAATATTGTGACAGAAAGTATAAGGCCAGATGTCACTACTTCAGTAGGGTCAGGATCATGTGTCAAAAATCGATTAGTGGACTCGCGAGGCGCTGATGAGAAACTTGAATAAACATTGTCTCCTAACATGCTTCTATATCACATATCAGAGAGAAGTGGAACGCCCCTTGCAGAAAATAACAATAGGGAAACAAAAAGAACATGCAACAAAGCGGGTTTATTGAGATAACCTTCAACTCTGTTGCATAAGAAAGAAGGGTAAATCTCGTTACTATTTGCTCTCAGTAGCCATGATGTTCCAAAGTTTGTTTGCTGGCACAGCTTAAGTCAGGGAACAATAACGCTCATATTTGGCCGCTCTGTTCCGAGATCAACCCTTTAAACCTGAAACCTGTAGGTTGTAAAACTCTAGACTTACGATAAGGTGGTCGTGAAAAGTTGAGAACATTTGTCTAGAAATTTACTAGGAGTCAGGTCCCTGGCGGGTTCAACTCTTGATTCAACAAAGGAAACTCGTTAGCGTCTAGTTGACAAGGATATGTTGTACGTCAGTCGAATACTTTGGGACAGTGGAATGTACTTTGGGACAGATCACAAAAACCGATACGGGGTGGATCCGTTACGAGGATGTGAATCTCTCCTTTTTTCTTAGGAAAAAATCACCTGTGTTACTACTACTATTGACAATGGTAAAAGTATATTTAGTATATTTATTGGAGTTTTACCATCTAGTAATTCAGCGGCAATGCTGCACAGTGTTACTGTATTTACCATGCCAAGTAGCAGGTCATCCCCTAGCGCGGGGTTGTTTAACGATATAACGAAGCACAGAATTGTGGATGGCCGACATCTTCTTCGTACTGCTGAAGTGCTGCCAAGTTAAGACCGCTTTTGTGAGTTATTATCAGCTTCGGCCGAATCGATCAACATGCTTAAAAATCCACGGGAGTATTGGTATGAAAAAGAGGATGCAATCAGGCAAGAAGACAGACAATAATCTCCGCCTACCTTTAATCTGACGCGACAAGCGGAAGCCGTACTCGTGGTGGTCGTCGAGGGATGACCTCTCTTGACTTCGTCCACCTTTGGTTGCTGTCCACTGGATGAGATACGCTTGCTGGAATCCAGCGACTGAGATCTCACTTCAGCCGGGGTAGCTATTTTATGACATAAAAGGCAGTCGGTATTTCGACCCTTAGTAAAATATCTTTCGTATAAATAATGCACCTGATAACGTCAGAATATCAGCAACAGATCAGTAAAAAGCGATGAGAGGTTGGAGATTGGGAGAGGGGAGTGGCTTGGTAACTGAGATTACCGAAATGTGAACCCTGAATGTGTTGGACTGTGCTGAAACGTAATTCTTCCGCAAAAATTCCTGAATGAAATTTGTCGACATTTTAAGCTGAAATGCCTTCTTTCCAGGTTAGGAAATAAGAGGTGCTTCGGATGTGCATTTGGCGACGGCATTAATGCAAAAATAATCTCACCTACTACTGCCGAATGCCGTGAAAATTACGGATGACCTATTCCCCCCTGAAATGTATCTGATCACAGTCATTTGTTGAGATAAAGGACTAAGTCGCCATGATTGCGTAGACAATCACTATCCACAAATGGTACACAACCATCCAGTTTGTTGAATCTCTGTACCTATTGCAAGTTTGTTGATTAACTATATTAACAGTGATGAGTGAACAGGCTCTTCTGCAACGTAGACAAGTGTACACCCTCACACCTATTAGTCTGTCAGATTTCTTACCACGTTTAGGCTTTTCGGATAGCACGTCACTCAGCTTCTTGCTAATGGACACTCAGGTCTACTTACTTAAGTGAGTTTCATCTGAGAACGAGTGACTGTTATTCACATCCTTGTGCGTCATCAAATAACAATGCTTAAGATTCGCCTATCAGGTTTATTTTCGGACCGAATCTGACGTTGTTTTGGCCCAAAGATATCACTAACCATGGTACGTTTGGAAAGCTTTGGCTTTCGGCTGATTTTCTTTGAGGAATCGCTAACCAATTTTCAACCGGACCTCATGTGAAGCAGCACAAGCAGGAGACTGATCTGCTCCGATGGAAATGTCCTGGCAACGAATCATTCTGCGCCAAATTCGAGCGGAACCTTTGGTTCAAAACGGTGCAAACTGACGCGGAAATCCATTACAATGCGCTCAATTAGCTGATTTTTGTGATCAGTACATTAATTACTGAGGAATTTCAAACTTTTTAATGAATTATCCAACGCTGTATCTGGCCGGAAGGAACTGACGCGAGTTATCCAAATTGACTGAATAAACCGATAAATAAAAGGACGCATACTTGATGATGGGCTAAGTTCACCTAGCATTAACAGTCCCTATGTTTGTCGAACAAATGTTTGGGAAGAAACTATTTCTTGACCAAGTGAGTATATGTCGTGTGCGCATATTCCAGCGTATTTTTCGGGGAAACTAAGTTCGTCATATGTTAATATGGAAGTCGTAGGCACGCGTGTCGCGTGATGATTTGGTCATTTTCCCACCAATCAACACAATAAACCCAACTGTAGACAACAAGCTGCCAACGAATAATAATCCACTTCTAATTGGTTTTGGGATGTGTTCGTTGAAAATGCTAATTAGCTTGGTGGAGTTTATGTATCGATTAAAATCAGCATTTGGGATTTTGAGCTCACGCTCTCTCTCTGAAACTGGACACTTTAGATTCGACCGACCTATGATCGGCACCACCGTGAGTGTGAGTTAGACAAACTCAGTAAAGAAACTATCATGAAGACTGAATGAAACTGACTGCTTTCTTCAAGGAAGCGAGGTGGCTGGTCGAATGGTCCAATACATGTGATTGTTGCTGTTACGAACGCTGCTATTGTGACTTAACAGATTCGGAGGGTGTCTTCCATTTGATCTCAAGTTGAGGTACGATAAGATTGTCGAAAATGTTATCTACGCGCCTAAAAACTCACACCACAGACAAACTGACCGCGTAGCTCATTGGGTTGAGAAATAGCTGATATCTTTAAGTCAATTAAAGCCAATTTTCAGCCGCAGAAAATGCAATCCCGATCCGTACTGAAAAGCTCAAATGTGTTTTAAGGCTGTCTAAACCTTGTACTGAATCATCAGCGCCGTGCATCTGACCACTCTCTAGAACGAGTCGAACCAAAGACGTTCAGATTAATGGATTATCACTTCGTCATTCAGTCACCAGTGGCTGACCAGCTGGGTAATTGACCTACATTTGGACGAAATATAGCACCAGTCATCCTTCATTGAAGTGATTCACATGCCGCGATCTAGTGTTGACTGACTCATCGAGCAATGACTTTTCGGGTGGAAGACACACTGGATCCGTGGATTCTGTTCATTTCTGAGTTGATCACTTTCTTTTATAGACTTTGAATAGGTCTGACATTATCATTCCTCATTATCAAACACCAAAACATTTGGGGAAATGATACTAACTTGGCGAGACCCCAAAGTCTTTTCGTCTGTCCCGAACAACTTTGTGATCCCCATGAACAGAAACAGCCCCCATAAGATGCTAAATACTCTGTTTCAGCAAGATGGAATCACTGCAAATAAGGTAAAGGTGTTTGTACGTGCTTTGCTGATGAAAAAAACAAATGTAAGCAATTTTCAATACAGAGCCCGGCAGCCAATTTGAAGGTATGCATGAATGCATAAATTTCAACCAAGGTGGTCGAAACGGAATTCGGCCATGTTAGTCACCGCGCTATCCCAAACTATGTGGATACCCACATGTAATTACACGATTGTAGTTGGTAACGATAAACAACATATCATCCATTTTGTTCAGTTTCTAAACAGTATTCAAATAAAGTTTGTAGTAAAAGATTATTGGGTGAATGATTATTTATTCCTTTTTTCGCTGCAGGTTCGTGGGGATGTTGGTAGCAAGATAAGTTCAGCTAGATGGTGGTCTTCTTATGAAGTGAAGATCATTCGAAAACAGACAGTCTTCTCCAGATAGTTCACAACAACCTGTTCATTAGACATCCCCTGGCCTATGTTTATAAACCAGAAAGAGACCCGCCCTCGAGTGATAGTCACCGTTTTTAAGTTTTGCACAATTGGCATCACCACAGTATGGAGATCTGCACGTACGAATATCCCAGGCAAGCCAGGATTACTGGCCAAGGCCTCAGAGGAAAAGAGTAACCGGTTAGGTTTTCTCTAATGGTCACAGAGTAAAGTACTAACAAATAATTTAAAAAAGTCGTTCGGCTGTAACACTCTTCCAGTGCCTGGCTGACATTCCACCCGAGAGAAGCACGAGGGCTGGGTTACTGACAGGTTGCCAAAGCCTAGACAGAAGTAGTCGAGATGCACAGATAGGGTTCGAACCACGGACTTCCCATGGTTTGCGCCCTAAACAATGAGCTACCTCAAGCTCAGTAAACCAACCGACAAGTGGGACTAGTCCAGGTGCAATTCGGTACAATAATTCCCAACTGTAAGAAAAATTTACGGAGGAAACAACTAAAAAAGAGTATTTTTGAAATCCCCATTCTTATATGGCAAGTACGGTATTTCCCCTCCACCTACGGAACCTTTTCTCAGGACTACCTTTTGCAATGTGAATCCAACAAGCCGGTAGAATCCTTTGATAAGTAAACAGGGGAGAATTGACATCTATCGCGAAACAAACAACTGACTAGTAGTTTCACCTACGATCTTGACCTCCTTTCGTTCCACAGTGAAAGCAAGCGGAAGATTGACATTGAAAGTCATTGTCTTCAACCATTTACACATGACTGCAAAAGACGGTTGTACTGACACAATCCACAGGTGTTTGGCTGTATGAACTAACAAGCCCGTTGTCCACTAATTGATGGTTAACTGCCTAGTAGATATACGATTGAGCTTGGCCATTGAACCCTCCATACTTTAACATCTATTCATGTAGTTTTACTGCACTTCCTGTCTCGCTTCGTTAGTCGAGAAGGCGCTACACGTGACCGGGGCTTATTTCGACAAGTCGCTGTCTACTTACCAGTGACCTACTAGAAGAAGAAAGTCAATGGTTTTTCATGACAGGATTCACAGCTAACGGTTGTCAGAAGTAGTGGAAAGGGTCAAGCTAAAGATGTGCTGAATGAGCGAGTCTTTGACCACTCACAAGCGATTCGAGTCCATTGTGATTAGCAACATATGGGTTTCTTCACGCTAGCTACAGAAGTGAACATGAGGATCAGCTAAATACACTCATTTGCAGACAAATTTGGTTTTGCGAGAGTCTCTTGCAAAACCAAATTTGTTTGCAAATGAGTGTACTTCGCTAATTTCATGCAAATTGGGCTCAAGCAGAGCACAAGGTTGACGGAAACTCAGGGACCGCGCTTACCAGATGAGCCTCAAGAAGGGCGAAACCGGTTGTCGGCTGTCAGGGAATTTTCAGCAAACTTATGAGTAGTGTGTTACGTCTGAACTTGAAGATGTTAAGCTATGTCAAAGTGAGTACAAGGCGGAAGGGACAATTGCCGCCTAACCAAAAGTCCTGCATGGTCTATGCGATTCCTTAGTCTGGAGAAACATAGCTCGATTTCCGTGTGTCCACCGAATGGTTTGTGTAACGTGACCTTGATAGGCGTCAATGAAGAATATTTTCGGAACTCACCTCCGCCAGATTTTTCTTCAACCATACTCTCGCTCATGTTTACTTTTGTCAGAAGCACGTCTGAAATTTGAAAAAGGCATATATGGAGTCCATATGAAATGTTACTATTGTGTTTTTATCGTAACTAGGTTCCGTGCAGTCTCAGTTACTCTGAGTTATCAGATGTCAGCGCGGATATAGGCAGACGTATGAACAACACAAAGGAGCGCAGCAACATCAGTTTTGCTTTTCATCTGTAAAGGTTTAAAAAACGAGTTTGTGCAGTCCTAATTTTCCGAGGAATTCTTCACCTTTCATTCATGATTTAATCGGCATTCGCCTCTGTATGACACAACAGAGTTGTGGCTGTCCGAACTGATTGTGCGAACGTTGGTTTCAGATCACTCAATGGCTGCTTTTCTTTACTTAGCCGACAGACTGTCCATAGATGGAGTTAGCTAACAGCCACGTCGTGTCAAACACCACAGGGTTTGTTTAAGCAGGACATAAGGTTGGTGGAATCACGGGGACTACGTCTATCTGATAAGTTCCAAGAATGGAGAAGTCGGTAGTGGACTGCCGAAGGGTTTGCAACAATCTTATAGGCAGTTGTTCTGTCAGGAATGTTTATTACGATACATCGAAAATCATGCCAACTGGAACATGAGGTGGTCTTTGTGCAGCACATTCAGTTGAGGAATATCACAAACGAGAAAATTAGTTGAGCCTGTCATTGACACAAGTGTAATTCCGCAGTGAATATCTTTCGTGGACACTGCGGTCAATAGGAAGTTCAGTGCTGCGGTAACATAAGAAAGTAGCATCAGAAACCTTCTACTCTATATTTAATTACAGTCGTCAATCCTCGATTCAATGGTATGCGTGGTTTTACTTTGGCGTGTACGGAACCGACTACCGATTTTCGCAGTAACCTAGTACGATCTCATAAACATGGACCACTGTGATGGGTGCTTAAACTATTGGACGTGGCCGGTATTTGATCATTTGAATGGCACGCTGGATTTTAACCTGAACATCAAGCCAGTGAACGCAGCTACATTCAGTTGAAGAGTTTAAAAATTTGTAATCCTCGGCTGAGTCTGGGCAAGTCGGAGAGAACAACCATGCTTCGAGTTAAATTCACCTAGTACAAACGCGTCCACCGCCGTATGCGTAGAGCGAAACAAAATGCCGCAAAATATAAGGTTAGTGGTATCGTTTATGTGGAACTAAGGTGTAACGTGACCATTCCATAAATCCAGAGTAGCTTCAAATGTTTCCGAGCAAGCAGCAGGCTGCTTTATCGAACTCAACTTTAAGTGAATGGCTGCATCGCGCCTTGACCAAGAGAGAAACCAAGAATGACCACAGTGCTGTGAGAGCAGAGTTAGGATACTTTGTTGGTCAACTCAAGCCAACCGAGAATGAGAAATGGTGTAAAGCCGATTTCAGTAGCCGAGTATTTTTACCGATATTATGTCAAAAATGTGCCTTGGCAAGCAAAAGACAAAAGTGTTACGTGAGCCGAGGAATAATGGGAATATACGAATATTTATACCGGATATACTATCCGGCACTCCTACTTTTTAACAAAAGGATCA
The DNA here is from genome assembly GCA_004794785.1 of Opisthorchis felineus. NCBI lineage: Eukaryota > Metazoa > Platyhelminthes > Trematoda > Opisthorchiida > Opisthorchiidae > Opisthorchis > Opisthorchis felineus. Next base: position 278,477 of record SJOL01009043.1, read on the forward strand.
TGTGTACTTTATCTGATACCCTTAAACTTTTACCGGATAACTAGGTTGGTGTAGAAGCAAGTTACCTGTGAGTTATATATTATATACTGAACGGTTTCATCTTCCAGACCGAGTTCAATAGGCTTAAAGCTGGTCGTTGGTTTGTTCGCTGAGCTGGGTAATTTGATTGCAAACATTTCATCACCAATCGAGGTGACATCCTCAGTGCGTTGTTAGGGAGCGTAGTGGTGCGTAGCGATGGGTTGGTGATTGTGCACCAAAAAAGTCAGTGACCATCTACGCCACCTGACCTACCAACATCTTTTATACGCTTAAAGCTGTCGGTTAGCATATGCCTCAACTTCATAGACTTGCAAGGTCTAAAATTTCCCAGGAACTCATTTTTCCTATTTTACTTAGCGAAATGGCTTAAACCAGTAAGAGCTGCGTTTATTGAAAACATTCTTTGACCTACCTTGAGTGGCTTGGTGTCGCTTAGACAATCATGTGTTCTTCTGATGTGCAGTCACATTTTACCAAAGCACTCCTTAGGAAAACTGTGAAATTTTTTGACGGCTTCCTAGATGCTCACTCCGGTCTAGATAAGCTATACACGTTCAGTCTTAAGGACATAATTGTGCCATGCACCATGAATGTCAAACTGTATTTTTGCTAGTCACAGACAATAAGCAGGCCTCGCCACCCAACACTGGTGGAATTTTTATGACTGCGGAAAATTGCACTCAGGAGCCTCTTTTGTATAAACCATACTGAGGTGGGATTTTGCTGGTGACGAGGGATAGAAAATAGTTGGAAGACTTTTCATATTTTTAACACATTCCATAGAAGGTTTTCTATTACTTATGATTTTAAAATAGAAAACAAAACACCTTTTTGGGGCATTTTGATCGTTTTTGGAAGATGGATGCTACGAACGAAAATAATGAAAGAACGGGGAAGCTGTTGAAACCCAATGAATTAGTTTTTGCGCAGTTTGCAAAATAGACGACAAAAAGCCAACTTTTATGTGAAAATCGGCCAAGAATTAAGTGACGTATGCAGCCCTGTTTGATCATAAGTGGATGATTATAGACTTACTGGCCTTAAACGAGTTGCTAGTTTCTCTGATAAACAGTTGAATCCAAGACCGTTTGGGAAGTCAGACTTTTCGCGCCCCGACTCAAAATCTTTTGATTCACACGGGGCTTTGTGATGTCCCCAAAGAAGGGTAGATAAAGCAATAAGATGGAATTCGGGCCCTCCGAATAATTAGTGAAATATTCTCCGTCTTTTTGGAAATATTTTGACCTGCAGTAAGAAGCTCCATTATGCCTATCTTAGTTCGAGTTGTGTCCCCACGGACCTTCTGGATGGCCTTGAACGTTAGTCCTGTGTACCTGGCGGTAACCAGCACTTCGAAAGAAATTTTCATTAGTGGTATCGAGAGATTTGGGATTTTTTGGTGTAGATTTTGTCCCGTAAGTGAGGTCAATCTATGCTGAAAAGCTGAGAAGCACTGTAAATCTGTTTCATCCTAACTTGGAATTATCAGCAGTGCACATCTCACGAAACTCCAGAGAGTCTCGAACCTGCGACCTCCCGACTACAAGTTTGAACTCCTAACCGTTCGTGGCCAAACTGTTAAGAGTTTAAACTTGTGAAGCTAGTGTTTTATTTTTTTCAAACCATTGGCTTCATAGGTTGTAGCTACAATGGGGCTTGCGTTTGAAACCTTATCTGTTAGTGAATCGAATAATATTCGTGATAGACCGTTTTTTGCCGAGCACATTAAAATCGTTCTTGGTCTCAGAGCACCCTTACAGGTACTCAGAACTTTCATCACATGGGAATATTCGGTTGGATGTAGATATGCAAGAGTTTTCACAATAAATGGTCATCGGTCTGTACAACAGTGAAAGGTTATCAGGCAGAAGACAGACTGTTTCGATAGTGCTCGTCCTTGCTTAACAGCAGTCCGTAATTGGCCATCCAATCAGCGCATACAGGTTTTCTGCACAAGGTCAACTGAGAGTCGTTTGCCTATCTCATTCGTTTGCCTCCTTATTTGCTAGGATCACTGGGCACATACCGGAGATCCATCCACTTATAAAACAATTTGACATAAGTTCCCACAGCGATGTGATGAAACGCTGCCTCGCAGTTTGCGGAAAATTTTATGATATGGGACTTGTGAAGGATTTAGTTGCTCCGGTTTAGGTTGTCTTTTCCTATAGTTGTAAAGTGGGAAACTTGTGCGATTTAACCGAAAAACGACCAAGTCGTCACTTTTTTTGAAAACTTTTGAACAGAAATATATATAGAGCCAAAGTTTCGTGAATTTCTTCCTTTGTTTGTTCTGTAACTACCGTCTTTCCATTGCATTTGTCTGCAAAAGATGCAAATTTGACTTCAATTTTTTTCACCCAGGTTAGGGTTGCCGTGAATTGTATGATCAAACGTCTCCAAGACCGAACGCTGATAATCCAAGAACTGTTCGAAGATTGTGATGCTATCCTTACATTCTTAAAGAAAGTCGGCCTAAGAACGATATACTGAACCGACCTTAGTTGATGCACCACATAATTATGGGAGAAGGTATGAAATCAGGATACTGACTGGTAGCGAGACAGTATTGTTCTACCTTACTGCTCAGGTAACTTATTCTGGTTTGAAGGACAAGCCGAGATAGAGGTCCGACATGATTTCAGAGTTGTGTCACACGGGTCTGATACCGTTAGTCAGGACGGTAAGATCTGATCGCATCTGCCTCTGTGCGATTTGTTTTAGGATCCTCTAGGCCTGCTGAATAGCAGCTTTCACTAAGCTCAGAAGGATCGTTGGCCCCTAGTTTCCAAATGAGCAAGGATGAACGTATCACATACCCTACCTTCCATTGTGATACTCGGCTGCCTCCTAAAAGCCTCAAGGAAAAGAAAGACTACTAATCTATTCATAGAAAAGAACACTATGACGGTAGAGATTATGGAACCAGGCGGAGAAGGTGATCAGTTGGATTTTGATTTCACGAATGACTTGGCATACTAAAGAAGGCTTGGTGTGCTTACGATGATCTGGAAGGACTTCTTGGTCATGCCAGCAACATTGGCGTGTGTCACTGAGGAACTTTTATTGTTATGGACATTTGGGCATGTAACAGAAGATTGCGGATAGTTCACGAACCCCGAAACCGTCACTATAGCACTGCCACTAGTTCTGGACATTGCTGATAACTATAATCCAGTCACATTTGTACCGGTTTTCTAACGCATTTGCTCAAAGATCTCTGTAGATGTGCATGGTCTTAACTCCTCCTTAACTCGTCTTTTACTTGGACATAAGTTAGTTTAATCATCAGAATTGTATGAGAAACATGATGATTCCATCACGCGTCAGTTCATAGTCGACTACAACGACCGCAGTAAGATCGACTGTGGCGTGGTCGTTCTAGTGCCAAGCACTCTAATTCGGAGCAGAAAAATCAACTGTGACTGGCCGCACAGAATCTTCTTCTAGTCAGCTCGAGTAGCTAGCGTGCAATAGCTCTTTCTGTATCAACTGAATCTCTGGAATGGGTGCAGTAAGACGTTGGGCAGAAGTACCTTCTTGAAACGATAAGATATTCATTCGTGTAAATTGCTTAGCAGTTGCAGAACACAACAAACTAGAGAAATTTGTTTTACTGCAGTTGAAAGCCAATACACAGCTTAACTCAAGCCCTGGTTCTGGTGTTCACTTGCGAGATATACGCGTGGACATACGCATTAACGTGACTAGGAGTCCTTTTCAGTCCTCTTCATTTAAAGTGCTTCAGATGTATACAATTGCATTATGGGACTTATTAGAAAACGAATCATGCACACTCATATCTTATCAAAACTTTACAGGCCTGTTGCACCTGGCATACAGCAAAATACGATTACGAATCAAAAGCTTACACTGGATGCTATCTTAGAGTACCATGTGAGCTCTGGTCTATGAAATGAACTGTCCGGACAAATATACCCTTGGTTCTAGAAGGTATCCTAGTGGCAGGATTCACACAGTGTTTTGTCGCCAGAGAAATACAAACTGCTGATATTGTTGTACAAAGTCAATATTCTCCATTACTTATTTCCATTATCTGACACCCATCAACTCATCTAAGATTCACCTACCACGAAGGGCTAATTAGCAGTTCCATCCATACAGTTCACACAAAGCGGACGAATTATACGATCAGTTCCACTAGATGACCTACAAGCTTAATCAGGTTACTAGATGCAACACACTGTTCCTCGGTAGTTCCGCATGTTAAATCCGTAATTTGTCATTAGTCCTCAAGCACACTGGAAGCATCGTCTGAGACAGAGTAGCCCTTATGTACCGCCGTCGGCCAAGACTGAGGCAGACAAAACAATGCCAATTTCATAGACATAAGCTGTGTTTGCGTGTGGTGTAAATCTATAATGTTATCACTTATGTTGGGCTTTTCATTTGCTTACTAACACTGATACTTCCTTGCTATACGAATGAAGCGGGCATCCTTTTGGTAAGCATCTGCACCCGGCTTTCCTTTAACATGGGATTTATAATGGAATAAACAAATGTCGCCCGCAGCGTCATTTGATAGTGAACAGATTTGTCTACTAGAAACACAACAAATTCCCTATTTATTGTAACTAGCTGAAGTTGCGGAAATTCGGCTGATATACACACACTTTTCTCTCCCTAGGTAATCACATCGTCTACGCTGAGCCAGTTATGATGCAGTAATTCTGCTTCAGTGTTCATACAGTTTATGCGATCCTTGACACCGCATTGTGATGCCTTCACAAATGTCCCACGATTACCAAGGTTCTGATCACCCACTGGCTTTTTCGAATATAACGACCTCAACCCTCCCATCGTCCATTGGTTGAAAGGAAAAAAATTAGAAGAGACGTAAAAACAAATGATCTGGAATAGCCTTGAAATTTCAGGGGATTATAACATAAAATAACCCTATCAAGTTTCAGGCACCGCGGCAGTTCCTACAGAACCATCTGTTCACTCCGTTGTTAAATGTCATACACGAATGCGCGTCAGAGCCTACGTTGTCTGTCAAAGTGTCCGTACGTAATCTTTGCTAGATTTACTTTTTGTCAGTCATACAGAAACATAAAACATCTCAAGCTGCTTTTCGGAAACTAGTTACCCGTGACACTGAAACAATAAAACCAAAACATTTGATCCACTTTAGGAATAGCAAGGGACCCCAGTACGAAGGTAAATTTAGAACTAAGGACTAGGAAAGCAAATAAGGAATGGGAGTTTCGGCCATATTCAGAAAGGGAGTTTTTGCAAGAAAGTGAGCTAAGGGAAAACTGCACAAACGCTCAGATGAATCGTTTGAATCATCAGGACGATGAAAAGACGCACTGTCACAATAGACCACCATTCCAGCTTGAAATCACACGTTATATTGGAAATACGTGAAGTAATTAGGTGATCAGGGGATAAATTATTGAGAAAACTACAAAGGTTAGTTTTTTTGAAAACATTAATACCAACCTTTGATCCACTGGGATATTTGCGGATTCAAAAATGGAGTCAGTTTCATCACCCTCAGCAACTGGCCAACGGTTGTGTGACCAGCAGCAAATAGTGAGCTGAAACCTGCGGTAGCCGCGGTTGTAGGATCAGTGACTTCTTGGCTAGTGTTCATTTCCGTTGCTGCGCTGCGTAAGAATCTTGCCAATCGTCTGGGATCTCGGTCACGGAGGGCCAAGTCACAGATGTCCAGGGTGCTCATCACATGTGGCGGATAGCTGGGCAGATGTCGGTTGGGGAAATCCATGCCCGAATGCATCGTCCCGATGGAAGCTGAGAGCGCTTTCTGGCGCGCGGTCTCCACAGCTGGGGCTAGCCTGTAATAAACAAGGACATATGCTTGTTTTATTTGAGAAACGGAAAATGATGTGAAGAGTAAAAAACAGGTTTCAGTTCTCGATGAAACACGCCAATACGCAAATTACTTTGGTATTGATGGAAGACATAGCTGGATCTCCCGTTTAAGATATTTCTTTACTAAGTGTGCCACACGAATGCCGCCTTATGTTTCCGTTTGAACGATATTTGCGGTATGTTTTCTTTACAATAACATCACTTGTAAGGTTTCTGGAAACTCTTCAACAGAAAAATCTCCGAAGAAGTTAGTGTTCAAGAAGAAATTCGGGATTGCGCCCACTGCATAAGCCCCAAGAACGATGAAACCGGTTTCGTGGGCAGTTGAAGAGTTTCAGACAGCCTCATGAGAAACGTGTTCTGTCACTTTCAAGTTCTGTTTGTTAGCCAAGCAGGGAAGGGGCATATTAGATCCACTTACTCAATATACAATAGTCTGGCTTCAATCACCCAATAGTCAACGCCCCTAGTCCCTAACGGGCGTTCGGGCTTTTCCGGTGGTTGAATCGCACCCAGTGTTTTGGTAGGCTTGAACTCTAAAAGAGAATAACTCTTGTTATGAGGAGATTTGGGAATTTTTATTGAGGTTCCTTCCTGCGAGTAAAGCCAATCTATACTGAAAGGGCGAGAAGCACTGTACAGCTGTTTCGTCCTTATTGGGAATCAACAGCAGTGCGAATCTCACGAAACTCCAAAGAGTGTCGAACCCACGACCTCCGGGCTGGTGGTTCGCACACTTAACCGTTCGGCCACGAGCTGCTGAACGGCGGTGTGATTAACTCGCATTTAAACAGCACGGCTTATCCCTCATTCACGTCGTTCATATTACATGGTCCGTTTTGTATCGCACCACGGGAGTAACTGGTGGGGATTGGAACAAATGGGTTCAAAACATCTGCATTGTCTTGGGGTCGTTTTACATTTAGTCTTATTAGCTTCTTTGATATAAATTGGCACAGTGAAGAGAAGGCCGGTCTACACCGACTGGCCAATCAAAAGGGAGATGTTTACCAAAATAGTGAACGGAAAGAATCCCTTTTGAAGTCGCATATATGGCCACTGATCTGTGCTTGAGTGTCAGTTTTGATTCTATTATCAGGTTTTTGTTGGAAGACGGTGTATACTAAATCGTTCACTAGTCTGAAGCGTCGTTTATTGGCCTTGGGACAAGGTGATTTTTGGAGTGGATACGAAGGTAAACCCATAATCCCTAAGTGGTGGTTGGAAGAGACATAACTCGAGTGCAGCTGCGTCAAATCTGGCCCAAACTGATTGTTTCACAGCCGAAGAGCACACCTTCCAAGTCATATACTGAGTGCCCCTGAACCGACCAAGAATGGGGGGTGAGTCAAGGACACAACCAGGACAGTTACAGGTCCTCATTCGAATTATAGGGCAAACCAATCACATCGCTCAAGTTTGAACGAATTCTCCTGCTCAGACTTGCGCTGGTGGACTAGTGGTGGTATGCTTGCCTTGCCCGTTAGATGCCTGGAGCTGAAATCCTTCTACAGCAGAAGACATGCACTGCCGATGTGCTCTAACAAGAGGCAAATCCCACTACAGTGTTTCTCCTCTTTGGCGTGGACTCAGCGGAATAATTACGCCAAGACAGGTAAGACTGTTCAATCTACAACTAAATAGTATCATAATCGATCATGGAAGTCATCGGAATCCGGTTACGTGACCATGAATTCTGTCTGGAAGCAACTTACGAAACCTCTAAATTTTGGTTGGTCCAACAAAATTGTCTGAAATACTTCATTTGACTCGGAAACCCATTAGCTGTTATGCTGTCTCTCCACATGTGTAACCGTGCACTGGACTTCTGACTAATTTATTTTAGGTTTTTGGAAGTCTCGTCCAAGGGTACAAGTTTCTGTTGCCACTCTCGTTCTTAATATCAAAAGATGGCGGAAGAGCAAGAACTTCACATGGTATGTCACTGCGTCTTCTAACTCTTAGGTAACCTAGGCGTTGGCTTGAAGCGAGGGCTGTGCGCATTAACAGAACACGATCGTCTCACGTAAAGGCAACTCGCATTCACAATATATAGTACAGGAATGCTGTGGTAATGCTTTTAGAATACTGAAAACGTAGGGTCCAAAACAGTGGCTTCCTAGGTGCGTGAAGGGGCCCAATTCCACTGTGTGATCTTGAACTGCGCAGTGTAGATAATCTGAGGCTGTGGAACAAGTTACGGAAAGTGTAATTATAAACGACTTCAATGGGCATGAGCATAGATCATCATTCCCAATGCACAGGCCTGACCAGCTGGTGCGGCGGAGACTCTTGTGGATAAAGGTATCATGTACTTTGAAGGTCAGTCGAAAATAGAAGGGTCCGTTTGATTAAGTCAGATGCTCATCAGTCAGATTGTCTTCGACCTTGCGCCTGTCAGACCGAAAACATGTGACGGCTTGAACGAAAGAAAACTCATTTTTACAAACGTATTGATGGTCAGTATTGTATATCAAACGCATGTTCGTTCTCTTTTATGAACCGGTAAGGATCAGTGTCTTTTGCTAGTTTACTTGATTATTGAACTGATACCGCTATCAGAGAGCACCAAGAAAGGATTACTGCGGCTAAAAATGCAACTACAGTAATCGTTGTCCCACATTTCCAACGCTACTACGTGCTACTGACAAATATTGCTAATGGCTTGGTTGCCGCAAAAACATGGCTTTCTATAAATTAGTAAACATGTTGGATATTAGCATAAAACCCAAGCTGCAAACACTTGCACCTCACCTTCTTAAAACACGATTATGAAGTTGAGCTAGATCACTGTTCCAGTGCAGCGGATCCGATTGTGGTGTCCGCTGTCCATTGGCTGGCGTCTCCTCACTAATACGACCACGTGATTGGCTGAATGCCATGGCATCGTGCGGCCTGGATGGACCGTCCTGCTCCATTTCGCTCCGAAAGTGTTCCTCGATGAACAGTGCGAGCCAGGCTGCATGGAACGGCCAGTGTTGTATCAGACATAGCCACGTGACTAGAACGGCCAGCGTTGGAAGATAGTTCGCTGATCCTGGTAGTGCGTGAGGTGGGATGCGAATCATCCCCTGTTGTTCCACACTTAGTCTCTCGATATTGATCATCCTTCCTAGATTAGTGTAGAAAAGTATGTGTGAACAGTGAAGTTGATGCATCAATATCGCTCCTAAGAGTCCTCATTTTACACTCTGGAATGCATTAGAGCGCTTATCCCTTACAAGAAACCTACAAGCAAATAACGAACCATTCTTCTCAAATGTTTTTTCGTTTATGTGAACTCATCTTAAGAGTAATGAAGTCGAAAGGGTCAATTTCTGGCCATATTTCATCTACGTATGATGATCGATGCCACTGTGCCGGCCTGTATTTTGAGGTCATGTGCAAGAAAATATGCTTGTGTCTGTGGCTCTTGCCACAGTGCCGCAACGCATTACCTTGTCCTGTGGGACACTACAAAATGAAGCCCAATGAAGGAAACACTTATCACTCCTCGATCAAATGTTGATACAACCATTCATGTTCCACAGTACGCTGAGAATTGAATAGTTGCCTCACACTCTGGAGGGATGGCAACGAAAAAAGGGTCTGGCAAGTGCTTGCACACATCTCGGGCCTTGCCAAAGGAATACTCAATAGCAAGTCAAACAGATAGTTGACAGATCGAATCCTTCATTTCTTACAAAAACCGATGTAACAATTGGCTAGCAAATTGGCGAAGTGCAATCACCTATAAATTGCGTTTTTTTAACGAGGGAACTACCCAAATCCCAGATAAATCTATCGTTTTGGATATTCTTCAGCTGGGATCCATTTGAATCTTCCGTTGGCATCAGGTTAATCTGAAAATGAGTGATTTTGGCAGATTCGTGCAATTGAATGTTCAAGCGGAGCATACGGTTAATGAAAACTCTTGGACTAGACCTACTTGAAAGACAGAACCCGAAACGAAACCAAAATAGACACCTAATGTTGTATCAGATGATTGAAAAACGAATCTACTAGAGAACACTGGATTCTTTGTTGTTGACTACGGTACGCGGTCGACATACATGACGGTGTTGCTTCCAAAGATCTTAATCCATTCTTGAATCGAAGCTGTTTGATTTGGGTATCGTCCAGGTACCGTAAGTGGAATATAGGAAGAGACTCTACTCCAACATTTTACGAAAGATGTGGGTTACTCAAAACCTCCATGAACTTTTACGCATTCTTCATCTGCGGTTTGCCGGAAGGGACATTGACTCTCCGAAGCAAGAAACCGCTGACTACGTCCGTAAGCTTCACTTTTCAACTGAGCAACTTGGTTTCTGATGTGTGGGGAGAGGATGTTAAGTGTCACAAGTATATTTCATTTATGAAACTGGGGCTGTAAGACTTTCGTTTTTCTAGTGCCCAAAGTGTTAGTTTTCTTCTTAGAGGACTTGGTTACATACGAACTCCCGAGAACAATGATCCCTTGGTGGAAGAATCTATAGTAGTACCCGAAGATATTTCATGTAGGAGCGCTGCACCATTTGATTTCATTCAACGAGTCCATAAACCACTCCAGTGGAACACGTGCGCATACATACAGCTAGCCCTACAAGTCTACACATTACTGACTAACACAGATCAAAAGAACATTAGAGCTCCATGGTTTGATGAAAGCATCAAGGCAAAAAGTTTGACTGTGATGATATTCACTTGAATAGTAGCCATACATCTGGGTTCCACGATAGAGCTGCTGTGGTGAATCGGTCATCCGTTTAAGTTCTCTACTTAATCGAATGGTATCTGGTCCACATATATACCTGAAGCAACTTGCCTATCTTCCTTAACTTTGAACAGCTGACCTGCAGACAGTTTATCCACCTCGGGGCAACCGCAAAGACATAAGCTTTGTAGTCTTGATTTTGTCTAGCTATCAGTGTGACAAGTGAGTGTTTTAAACTCAACGATGAACTTCACTGGGCCTTCATATACTATAAACTAAGAGAGATTTGTTTTATTCTAATCCAGACATTTGGGGTGGGGGTGCACATGTATAGGCCATTTAACATAAAACATCCGTAGGCCACTTAACCACTGAAATACACATTCTTACATGAAGTTCAGATCATGAGGCATGAGGTGCATAAGTTGCGTAAGAGGGGCTGGTAACAATTTTGAAATTTGATAAAATAGAGTAGTTCAGTGTACAAACGGCCTCATACTCACTGCCTATTATCTTGAATTAAATCTTCCGTTACGTGGGATGAGGGACAGAGCTATATGATTATTGGTGATCATAAAGAACTCCATCTGGATGGGCCAGACATGGAGTAATACATCTGTGCAGAAGAAATCATTTCTGGTCACCTAGTACTGATTGTGACTTTTGTTATAGTTTCTGAAATGAGAAAATAAGCACTTTGACCAGTTTTCAAGACTGTGATGAGTCCATTTAAGCAGTGACGTGCTTAAAATTCGTTGCCATGACGCTGGATGGGGATGTTTGATACGGGACAGGGCGTTTTAAATAGAACAAGTCGCATATCGTCCACAGCTCGCTGAGGTTCCATTTTATGAAAGTGTTGGACTGGCTGATTTGTAGTCCTGATCCATACGCGAGTGAGATCACGTAGAATACACTAGCACATCAAGTGAGGAGATTTGCACGCACCTATGACGTCGTAACTGAAATTCTACCTCCATGCTCGTTATTCACACTACTGATTAACTGCTGGTGGCCGAACGGTCAAGTGTCCAAACTACTAGCCGGGAGGCCGCGGGTTTGAAACCCTCTGGAGTTTTGTGAGATGATCGCTGTTGTTGATTCCTAATAAGAATGAAACGGTTCTACAACGCTTCTCTTTATCCTAGCATAGATTGGCTCCACTTACAAGACGAAATCTCAGTTGGAAACTGGAACCGCGTCTGTGATGCGTCACACACCCAAAGGTGTGGTGGGACAATGTCTGAGGGTTGGAAAGCAGCAAAGGTCGGAAAATATGAAGTCAAAATCCAACTCAAAGTGACGACACCTTAGGGTTTTGTCTTATGATTGTTCCGAGGAATGTATATCTGATCGTTTATCTGACTATCATTCCATGGGCCTTCTGTTAGTACCACATCAAGCAGCTTGAAACTTACCATCACACTCTGACTGATCATTCCAACCCAACGCCCCGTGTGTTTTTTGTCTTTGTTCCTATCTGCACTGTGTCATATCACAACTAGACAACAAGTCGATACGAGCTAAAGTGAGAAGCAGCTGGTTACACATTTCAGGCTAAAAACTGTGTGACGGTTCGAACTACTGTCGAAGCGGCTGCATGTCGTTTATAAATGTTGGACCGAGGGTTACAAAATGCAACCTGACAACAATAAATATTGGATGGCAGCGGTCGACATAATAGAGGACGCCTGACCCAAATTTACTTATGTAAGGTTGTTGAAACCTCTCTGAGAGCCCATCACTGATTACTATTCATTCAGGGATCATCAGATGGATGTGGCCCCGTAGTTTCGATCAGCTCGATTTCCTACCCAAACTCTTACTGGAATTGCACCCTCATTTGCAGATCAACTTGTGTCAACGGGTTACTCAAATGAGTGTGTAAATTCAACCACTTGAAATCTGGTTTTGAACTAAGAGGTCAGGTTGATTGAAACTAAGGGACCACGCCTATCCGATTAGCCTAAGAGGGAGGAAACCGATAGCGGGCAGTCAAATAGACTTCAGTGACCTGCTATAAGTAGCGTTAATTTAAGAAAAGTGCGGTAATATCCTGAGTATCGTTTCAACTGGAACCTAAGGTGGCCTTTGTGCAGCACATCCAGTAGAAGATTATTATGCACGAGGTATCTACCTGCGTTTCGTTGAGTAGCCCGTTACCACCAAGTTGGTTTGCAGATAGGTGGGTTTGTTCGAGGAACTCAAGTTTCATTGACTGGATTCAAGTGTGAAGCTATTCGTAGCATCTAGATATCCGAGACAGACTCGTAGCATTGCTGGAACCATCATTAAATACACTTTTAACTCTCGGCAGCTCGGTTTGGTACATTTGGCCTCATGTTTCATTACTTAGGTATCTCGTTACCACAAGACTCATAATAGAAAACTTAGATAGACCACCCGACGCAAAGTAGCCCCCAAAACTGGAGTAGGTCGATTGACGGAAGAATATGGTGAACATTTAAGTGTACAAACTCTCTGGTGCGACGAGGTCCAAGGAAGTCTCCATAACTAAACCCCCGGACAATGGTTGAAACTCCAAGCAAGCGTGCAATCCGTTTTTATTCCAATGACACTGGCCTGGGTGTTTTTCTAGGCGGCCGGTATGAGTCACTCTTGTGTCTGTCACTTTATAAATCTGGGTATTGTATCAAATATCTAACTGCGTTCTTGGTCAAATGTTATTCGATCATTAATCGGATTTAGCCTTGTTCGTGTTAGTGGCTTCAACTGATATCCTACAGAAAGTTGTTTACAAGCCAGCCCTTCTCTTTTAGCGCTAGTCCGGTTGCAACACGTCCGTCTACTATGGCCATGCACCATGCTTTTCAGTTTATCATGATGCCCATCACTTGTCGATTTTTTTACTGGCAACATGGTATTTACGACCCCATTGTTCCGTATCTCCATCTAATCTGATAAGGCACATTCTTACGGCGTGTTAGTAGTTGCACTGGCCACCCAACTGTTTGTCCTAGAAATGTATATAACAACCAGAATCTCATAGCATGGATACAGAAATAGCATCAGTAGCATTCTCAGATTAGATGTTGATGCTTCTATCCTAGAAAAAAGCCATCACGCATCCATTTACTGGACTACGTACTGAAAAAAGCCAATTTTTCACGTGTATTTTGTCCATAGAGCTGCTAAAGTGCACTGGCGACTAGAAAATCGGGGGTAGTACATTGCTTCGTTTAGTTATTTAGAGTGATTGTGGGCATTAGTTTGACTTAGTAGTTCCGGAGAACGTGGAAATTGTTTCACAGAGTAATTCAGGTTAATTACTAGACTGTAGCAAAACGCTTTCCGTCAAAATGACTCAGTCGATATGTTTTTGTGACAACTGTTGTAATCAGCTGGCTGCTGCGGGGAGCGTTTGGTGAAAAACCTCAGGGGCATTTCAGTGTCCAGCTAGTCTGGAACAAAAGATGTGGTTCGCTAACGAAGCTGGTTGCCTCATAAGCACAACAAACAAAAGAGGGACAGATGTATCAAATGAGGGCTCACCGTACTACAATAGTCGGTAGAAATATTCGGGTTCGCCTGTTTCTATTCTGTTCTGAATATCGCGTACCCTGATGACGCTTTGAACGGGAATCGAACGCTACTTGGAACGCTAAAAAGCTAAACGGCTATGCTAATGGGTTTATAACACGCGGTATGCAGGAAAAACATGACCGAAAGTAACCGAAACAGACAGTACAATTCCTGAAGCACAAAAAGAATGCATAAATGTATGTGACCTGGATGCGCACGTGTTTTTTTAATTTCCCGGCATTTTCAACTACCATTTCAGGCTAATTATGTGTCACTTGAGAGGAGAAAACTGCCTCGCTGATGATCACTTGCTACAAGACTGTATCAGTTTCGGAGTCCCAGTTCAAACTCTACAAGCGAGCGCTTACGCACTTCAAATGTGTCTGTTAGAGTGCCTGCTGTTAAACCACACCCAACAAATTCAGAAGTTGCAATCAGGCTGTAAAATGTTTCAACAACAGAAGTAAGAGGCACCGTAAACGTAGGAATCTTTCGGAATTGCTCGTGACCTGGTTAGATTTCCTATGCGAATCAGAAATATGCCCCTGAATTGGATGGGGTTTGAACACCTCTCCTGAATGAAAATCGAGTTGCTTGTCTTCGATTTATTTTACCTTACACCTGCTTTTATATATTCGGGCTGGCAAATTCTAGGTCGATAAATTCACGTTGTTAGCAGGGTAGTGTAATTTTCACAAGAACGCTAAGATGTACTAAGTGAACAACTGTTTGTTCGACTTCCTGGATTTTCATAGCTATGCTTCATAAAGCATCAACAATGCGGTAATGTCAGCACCGAAATAAGGAACATTGACCATATTACCGGGAGTGAGCATCACTATTTTCAGTCCGGCTAAACATCACGCACACAAAGAAACAGAAGTATAGGACAGAGGACAAAATCCGCCCTCCATTTGGATGGTAAGCTATTGGGATGAAATCGCCGATGCAAGACGTTCGATTGCAGACTAATTGAATGCTGCTGGAGAAACGAAGGCATGTACTCCTGAAAAGCGAAGTTTGGTGGGCTAGCTAAACGGTTGCAATGTGAGAGTAGTTGGAGAAACCTTAATGCGGAGACCAACAACCAATCCATACGTAACCATGCCAGAAATACTGCAATTTCTGACACACTTCTGCAGAGAATATGATGGCATTAAGACATGAAATAGGGTAGCCTGGTTTAAATCCACCACTGGCTTGCTTGTAGGATCTGTATCCTGTCGTGGAAAATGCCGTCAAGTGTCACTTAGTAGAGCTGATATATTATCCGCCGGCACAGCAAGCTGGTGAAGAGAAATAACGCAATTATTTCAGTCATCTTCCCCCTCCCGCAGACAGACCAAATTTAACTCTTCTGAACGAAAGTATACAAATATTCCTTAAAATAGCTTCTCTTTCGTCCGCCAAATCTAGCCAGAGAGGAATATGGCCGCATGAAATAAATTCCACTGAACAACCGTAATTAGGAGTTAGTCTGGATATCAACCGTTCAAAAGTCCCTGAACCATAAATATATAACTCATTGATCAATCGAAAAATCAGGCCCTTTCCCCTGCGCTCTATCATTTCATGTGGTCTTGAAGTAACTACACTAATGGTCATCAAGAATGTGTATATGAACCCCTAAACTTGCCGGGGAAGAGACACTTGGTGATATTTTCGGATGTCTCTTGTTTTTACTGTACAGTTTGTTCTAATATGACAGGCATAATGCGTAACCACATCGAGTCCATTACGTACAGCACATGAGCTGCTCTTCATTCGGGAACCGCAAGCGTTCAGCTGTGCACGTAAAAGCGAAAATTGAGTACGGCGGACTGAGAGCAAGAGTGAATGCTGGGCAGGGCATGTAATCTATCCGTGAATTTCGTACAGCTTGCAATGGTCTTTCCAAGATAGCCTCCACTTATGAGGTTCGGTTGGGTGTAGTTAACTTGGATGTGAAAATTCCGCGGAATATTCTCTAAAGTATCTTTAGGCATCCTTTCTCCTTATCCCTCAGAGTGCGCCCGTCCTTAAAAATCATGATGATAAATACAACCGCACAATTATCAGCCATCAAGGATTTTCCGAAGTAAACTGTAGAACGTCCTGGAGTGACAAATTCCAAAAGCCGACTAAAAATAGCGACGACAAAATTATCTGACATCTGATAAGTGGTGAGATAGGGGTCAGCAAACTCCTGGCGCAGGCATGCATGTGCCTTGGATAGACTGAATACTCACTGTGGCTATATATATATATATATATATATATATACTACAGTATGCAATGAGTCCGACTAGCCTGAATGTCATTACAACTTCCCACGTCGGCTGCAGGCTCACTGTGTTAACCTGGAAGCAGCAGGTCCACTGAAGCAGTGCTAGGTCATCCAGACACTTGCAGAGAAGCCGGCAAGGGTTCACAAAGGTCGTCACTAGCATTTCGATCAAGCCCTCTTTCAAGATGACACGAACTTTATAATTCGCCAGTTCACTTTGCTTACCTCAGCTGATTACGGCCACGTCCATGTCTTTAACACAAAATGTCGGGGTCCCGTTAAATTTACCTCTTGGTTGAAATATGGGAAAAATTAGTAACCGGTTAGCTACTAACAAATTCCAGGTTTTAGGCCAAAACTAACGGGGATATCGTGCACTGACGATGTCTCTTCGCATGGTGACGAAACGTTTGCAAGCCAATTGCTACGCTTGTCAAACAGATCAACTGGTACTTGATCAACGATACTGGAAATATCCGAGTTGAAATCAAACGGTCATCTTTGTGCTATTAGTATACTTCCAGTAATAAACTACTTTACACAATGTTGTTTCAAGGCCTCGTGAACACTGAGGAGGTTTCGCCAAAAAGTGTTGACTTTGAATCGAATTGTTAATCCGGAAACTCTTACTTGGCGACCAAGGACTCAACATCTGGCAGTGTAGAGAAATCAGTAACCACCTGGCGAACAATCAAATCATAAAATGTGTTCGAAATAAGGATTGTCAAAGCGTAATAAAGCATGGTAGAAGAGGGAAGTAAATCTCACCCATAAAAGCAGACATTGTGAGCAGTTGTCGCAGGTACTTTGTGTTCAAGTCGGCTAACTCGTGTAGTCCCGCATACACATCCAATAAGGTGCTGTTTGTTGGTAGGTACTGGTGAGTAGAGGGGGCAGTGAAACAGAAAAAAGTGTCAGTTCAGGACAGTTTTCATTCTACGGTCTTCACCTTGGGGTCTTCGCACCATATTTGAATACTAAAACAACTGTTTCAGATTGAGGAAGGACGCACAGGATGAAGATTATATATATATATATATATATATATATATATATAATGGTTCAATAAGGTTAGATGATCAGTAACCACATCAGTTTTTGACAAATAGTTTGAATTTCTTACAGTTGTCTGTGCTCTAATTAATGAAAGTGGTAACGATTGTTTCTCAGAAGATGTTTCAGAAGATGAGATAAACTTGCGCTTGACTGATTATCTTAGACAAGGAATTGGTCAATCTTTGGATGTAATTTTCCACATTTCGTTTATCCAGACTTGTGGACGTTATGCACAGGGCTTATTCGCTAACAAAATAGTGATGCACAGGTGTTTACATGACAATGTTTCAAACAGGGACTAACGAAACAAGAAGACTTGGTGTTCAACCCACTTGTTCAACCACTTCTGTTGCGGTGGAGACTCTTCCTTCTATAAAAATGCTTGCAAAATGTAGGCCAAACGTTGCGAAATATTGTGCTTCCCTGGTTTGGTGATAGACTGATTACTGGCCAGGACTGCTATGCCGCTTTGGAGCCAGTGCGAAGATGCTCACTGCTTGATAATCGTCCAACAAGTTTAGCACTGTGGTGGTGCGTTCGGACGACGGCATCACGTGGATATTATTTGATGTTTTCCATCAGTGGCCATTTAGAAAAGTCCTGATGTGCATCGCAGAACGAATCAATATTTCTGTTGTGGGGTTTGCGGGATATGTATTGTTCATAGTCACATCACTCTCGTTTGAACAGTCGTCCTCCTGTCCCGGCGTAATTATTCTGGTGAGTCCACTGAACTCGAGTTTCGCTCTTATTACAACTCATCATCAGTATATATCCAACGGCCGCGCCGGGGTTTGAACTCCGGACATCTGACATCTGACAATATTTGTTGGGATGATTTTTACAATGTACGAGAGGACGCAATATCCTTTTCAAGGATGATCCTCTCAGCTGGCCACGTTATTATCTTTTTTTCAACAAACAGTCAACGAAACTAAGTGGAGCGCCTGAATGTCTCACAAAATGAAACAAAACAAATTTCACGTTGTTTTAAGAAGAAACGTTCGTCGACCAATCAATTACTGACAAATCGGGTTTCTTCACAGCGTCCACTGAATGTAGGTTCACGACTGGTTGGTCTTTATTAGTTATCCTGTCGTTGCGCGGTTATTCTGGTTGATCCACAGAGGGGAGGGGAGGATCACGGTAACCGGATTTCCTGAGGCATATCTTCACTTGTTCGAAGTCACCAATCCGGGTGTGGTCAACGTGCGTGATCTAGTGGTAACAGGTTCATCTAGCGAGTCAGATGTCAGACCTTCGGATCTCAGTAAGTTTGAGGATATGCGCCTTTGATGAACCATAATAAAAGCGAAGCCTGGGTCAGCTGGTTTATCCTCTGGTGCGGGACATCTGAGGTCTTCCCACCTGGACATAGACTGCTCATATAGGAGTGATCTAGAAACAAATTTCTCAAATGCCACCGCGACCCACAAGTGGGCGAAATCTCCGATGGATCACAAGAAGCTGTGGCGCATCCTATTCAAATGCTACTAAAAAGTGAGCCGATCGATTTACACAGACAGGACAGGTACTTAATCCTCGTTCGAAAAATCAGGGTCGCCACACATATCACCCAAACGGGAGTTTGTTTGGTTGTTACGTGATCAGGGTTCAGATTACGATATTGCCAATTAAGAACTCTGTCGAGCAGCTCCAATAAGAATGAAAAGCAATCACTTCCTCCTTCTTTGGTGTGTACCAAATTCATGTTCTCACTAAAATGGGAGGTTAAGAGTCAACATCGTACAGTGAGCGGTTACACTATCTTCACAGTTGACAGCTGTTTGTGAATCGACATAATGCCGGCTAGCGTATTTGCCTCAGCTTAGTTTTCAGTAGTTAAGAGCACAAAACCGTCTTAGACTCTGAGGAAAAAATATTATGTCAAAGGTGACGTCACAAACATCGAAAGATTTGACAAAATTGTAGTGTGCGTTCAGGAAGTTTTCCCCACTAATTGATATGTTTCATCGGGAGATTTTATCGAAACCACTGTGTCGTACGGTTGTATTTCATCGCAAAACTATTGGTGAAGGATGTTAGTCTTTACTGAAAATAAGCAGGGTTGTTAGGCGATTGTGAAGGACAATGACATAGGCAATAGGGTTAACATTTTGGTGGAAAGTCAATGAATAGGATGGGGCCTTTCTGATACCTTATTTATGAATGACTTCTAAAGTAAATGACTATCAACGCTCGTTCACCGAAACAACGGTGGAAATAACCGCTTCGGTTCGAAGTAATCAGAAAATTAGCAAAGATTAGATGTAAAACGCAATTACTTGGAGACAATAACTTCTGTGACAGCTTCTCAAACTCACTGCCAAAGCGAACGAGTGAAAGGTAAGCATAGCTGAATTCAACCCGTAGTAGCTACATTCTGTAGTCGTATGATCTCGTTCACGTTTGAACAATGCAGGGGTGTGCATTTCACGAAAACCAGCGGCAGGTATTCACCAAAAGACAGCACAGCAGCTCGCTGAGGAATTGATTCGACCACTTTGTAATGGTAAAGTGGAACCTTGGTGTTGTCGTTTTACGAGATTCACACCCTTGAAAATGAGTGCTGGCTACTTCAGCGCAAATTACTGAAGTTATTAAATAGTCCGGTCGTTGTGTTTAGTAACTGACAACCACGGTCAACCTTTTCCAAAACTGGTATAGACAGGATTACTCAAAAACACGATGGAGCCAAAGCCAAGTTGACACCCACCATCGAAAATTGCAGTTTGATTGAGCAAGGGAAGAGTGCTTTAAGGCTGAAAATAATGCAGCTGATTGGTTTGATTATTGGCTAGTGCTGACCAGACTATCATCCCGCGCAGTTGTTACAGATTCCGCGTAGTGCCTTTTAGCATGTAAAGGTAATCCTATCCAAATTGGTTGCGCCTGGTCTGGTAATATCGTGCGATTTATCTTTTTATGACAGGAAGCATTCTGCGGTGGACAACTGGCATATCTTCAGCATTCGGCAACGTTTAATCTCAGTTCCCTACTAATTTTTATGGTGTAAGTAGCATCGTAATTCCTATAATAAATCCGTACACATCCGGTTTTTGAGAGAGACTTTTGTGCTGATGTCAGACGCAAGCACGTTAATTCGTTTGGTAGTCTTCTGACAAGCAGGGGTCAGGAAGGCCGATAGAAAGTTCCGTTTTTGGAGTGTTGTCTTATCTCTGACTGACCCACTACCTGTAGGGTAAAAGCCGCTGGGCAGTTCTTTCACCTTTTTGGTGCAACACCATCTTGCTATTTCTGGGCTCATTAGAACTTGGGACTTCATGTGAACAAATGTTGTACATTTGTGAGTATCCTTAATTCTAAAACTGCTCGCTTCGTATTCACTGTGTGATGAATGAATGAGTCCGGATACCATCCGCCACGAGCTGGATCTAAGGAACTTGAAGATCGAGTGAAGCTATCAGCCTCACGGGTGAAAATTATGCCATTCCACACGAATCTGAGGGATTATGGTAAGGGACCAAGAAGCTCTATTCACATGACCACAAAGGCTGAATTGGCATAGCACTACCAAGAGTAAGGTGGATTTTAAAGTTGCTCGTGACTCGGTTATTTAAGTAGCTAATAGAACTATCTCTTTGCTTGATTGCGCAGTCTGCTTAAACGTGATAAAGTGTATTGCAGACACAACCATTCTAGAGGGTTCCAAATTAGTTGGAGAGCACAGAGCTGGTCTAGAAACGGTGTGAAAATTTCGAAGCAAAGTAAACATATGTAATGTACAAAATAAACATGGTGAATTACGACGATTCATACAAGCTCCACATGAGAGGACACTTTATTACCACCGAGTCACATTTGGGCAAGCTTACTCACTGCACTTTTCAAACGCTTTCTTTCATGAAACTTAATTCAAGACATTTTATCGTGCTTCAACAGAATGAATATCTAAGAGACATCCCGCCATATCATGAGTCGGTCCACTTATTGTACTGCAATTTAAAGTTTATGAAGATATGCAGTGCACATAAACCAGACGTACCTGAGTTGTCTGCAACGGAAACATGGACGGACTGGTGATCGATGAAAGTTGATGAAGGTTGGTTGGCCCATTGATCCGAGCCCCAATCGCTTCGTCCTCCAGATACAGTGGCAAGTGACAAAAATGGTGCACAGACCACCACAACTTGAAATTAGCCCATGTAGACGGATGTTGACCCACCAAAACAGATAGAGGTTCGCGTGCAAAATGCTGCGATTTGAGCGGTGGTGGATTAGCTATAAGTTGACTAGCAGTTGGATTCAGTGAAGATGGGACTGAGGCAGCGACTATGACAATCACATTTGGTGTCCATAATTTGGAGGCTGAAGTTAGCTTTCCTTCAGGCTTGCCACTCGTGTGCTTCTTCGCACTTGGTTCCAACATCACCGTTACATCTCCGCTTGTCCCACCTTCAGGAGGTTGCATCAACAAGCGATCGACCAAACGTACGAAAGTGGCCAGCTTGATGATTGTACTTGTGGGGGAGGTGGGACAGCCGGTTCCAGTGATGCAGAGGACAATGCGCGTTTGTCGTTTGCCAATACGACTGTCGATCATCGATAAAACTTTACATGCCTCCATTAGACCCCTCCGGATTAATTTTTTCCATCTAGACAGATTTTGTTGAGCTTCTGCGGTGCTTTTCATGGATTTTTTGTCACAGCCTTGTCGATGATTACTTGCTGCGTTAAATTTCTTCCGCTTTTGATCTCCTTTGAGTAGAAGCTCTCCTGATTCGCACAAATTGACATTATTTTGAAATTGGGTTTGAATATCCGAGGAATCATCTCCCTTCTCACTACTTTCCGAGCCGTCATCCACATCGTCATCACTGGTGGCAGATTGACTTGCTTGACTCTCGACGTCTGTGGCATCGAGTCGAGGTTTGTCGAATCTACCCTTACCCCCACCTGAGCTTCCGTTGGTCCGATTGTGCGAACGTGAAAATAACCGCCATTTTTGGTCTGCAGCCGCTGTTACTGCAGCGGCGGCTGCTGCAGCTGCCACGGTTGCGGCGGATGTCAGTTCTTGGTTTAAATGAAATGCCGCTCGACTTGGATTGGAAGCATACCGAGCTGAATCATCACAGAACAAGAATTGACAAAATAATACACACACTAAGTAGTCTTTGGCGTTTCCAGCATGGAAAACAGTGCACAGACGACCCCTAATAAGCACTTACTACGAAATGCACTTATTCGTATATTACTTTATTGCCTAGGGGTGAATATCATAAACGAGAAGTTCGGTTAAGTCTCCACTTAGTAACAAAGTAAAGTGCGGATGAATTTATTTTAACAGTTGTGTACAACTTGCTGTTTACGTAATGCATGAGACTGATGGAAACTCAGGAAATATGCCTGAGTGAAGAGCTCCAAGAAGGGCAAAAATGGCAGCGCGCTGTCGTAGAATTTTCAGTAACCTTACATGTATTGTTTTATGTGAAGAAAATACACTTGTTGTGACGTTTTCTTGGTCCACCAAAATGCCGGAACACGGGTTATGGATTGCGCGTAATGGATTGGTGTGCGGCTGCGCCCAGGCCTGTGTACGACGGAAGAGAGAAGTTTGTTGCGGGGAATGAGACTATTCCCCATCGATCATTGGACATGTGAGGTGTCGACATTTATTAGGAAGGCTCTTATGTATGTCCGTGGTTTCGCTGATTGAACTTGCCTACCTATTACTCCTGTTATTTGGTAGGTTACGCAGTGGCCGATTTTGCAGCCTATTCTGATTGGCTTTCAATTATTATTGCTGCCAACGGAACCGTATTCGGTATGTTCATAGATGCAATCAGTATTGGTTTCCTAATGTTATTAATGACTACACTTATTTTTTTGAATAACACCAAAGGCTCTACATTCTCTGAACTGGTGGAGTTAAGATGATAACACATTCGCTTGAGATTTCGAAAGCCTTCAGACAAGAAAAACCGATCGGTATTGCACGAACTATGTGAATTAAAGCTTCAGCGAATACGTGCTGAACGTTCGAACAGTGATCCCGCTTTGAGTGAAATGGGTCAATAAACTGGAGTTTATCTTTAAAAGGCTTTATTTCTCTATTTCTGCATTAAGGCTTGTGGCTTAGCTGATCCGTTAGTGCTTAAGAACGACAACTCCCGTGCTCTAGGAAGAATGGTTAAATACCTGTCTCAGAGAACCGACAATGCCAGCGGATTAAACTCGCCAAGAAGAGACAAAAGAGGGTTTTCGAACGAATTCTTTTACCACTGCGAGTATATCCATAGATATCAGATCAAATTCGAGAGGAGTTATGGCTCTTCAGGAGTATCAGGAAGGTCAGATTCCTGAAAGCAACCACAGAACGCCCGGAACCTACTGAGACCCTAAAACTTCACCAAAATCTCAATAGGAAAGCCGGCAAGCATCCAGGCCAGTCATTCATTCAATCAATTCAGCAACAGCCTGGATCGATGAAAGCAAAATTCAAATAGCGTGAGATCCCTTGTAAGTGTTGCACTCGCTCGTTTGCAATAAACCTGTTGTATTCTTCATCGGTGAGTCTTTTTCCCGGCATTAGCCACTGGAGCGGGAACAGCAGTCAGATATAACAAGGAGATAACAGGAAAAGCATACTATGTACAAAAACGTGTGTTTATAGCATATATTGCTTGCGTCGTTCAGTCATGGACAGACCAACGCCTTCAGATTGACCCCATGTCCAATGAGAGGTCATCCACATTGTCTCTAACCAGAATGTTCATTGAAAATGATAGAATGTGCTAGTCACATGAACCCCTCGGTGAATCTAAAGGCCCAAAGAAGAGTACCTTCCGGAAGAGCTGTTTCCAAACGGGTAGTAGTCTCTTTTGCGGATATGCCGATTTACTGCTCGTGTTGAGGAAGGTTGGACAGTCGATGCTTATTCCCGGTTACCCTGCAGAACATCAGTGATAAGGGCTAAAACTGCTAAGCCAATTCAATGCAGCAACCAGCTGTGTCACTCCCAAAGTTCGTAACAATAAGACTAGAAAACAACCCGCCCGTGAAGTTTAGCTGTCGAATACAAGCCATAGGGCCCTTTTCCAAGGAGGAAATCTATACGATGTTTTTAATACTTTATTTCAGGTGTCTCATTGTATCCGTTTGTGACATATTTTTGGATGTTAGAAGTGTTACTCCCTGCAGAACCATAGGGTGTTGGACAGTACAGCATGCGTTTCAACGGAGAATTTGTCATGTTATTGAGGAATCTTTGCTGAAAAGCCAAGGAGCATAAATTAGCTTCACTTACAGGGCGAAATCGCCCTTACAGTTCCCGGATCTCTTCGCACTGCCAAAAATATGCGTTTCGTTTTTTATGCAGGCCAACCGCTCAAACGTTCGTACGCCAATTGAGCAGGGCAAAAACCACGATGGAAGCAAAAACCTTAAAAAGCTCGTAAAAAGTTAAACAGTAGCGCACTATATTAGTTTTCACTTGCTTACTTGCAGAACATGTAGCCTTTTCACTGAAGGAAATTTTTCCTGCTGAATAGCACGAAAAGCATCATTTCACGCACACTTTCTTTGCAGTAAGCCCTTTGTACAATGAAAATCTCCAGTTTTGTTCAGTTAGTACAAATCTAAAAGACTACTTCTCTCATGGCCGATGCAATAGCTGTTGAGATGATTGCTCCATTGGAGTGACTCAAGACAGAGAGAGATGTTGGCCGGTCCCAAGGGTGTCTCCTCTTCAGGTGGAGCACGGAAATTTCACCGGAGTGTTCCTTGTCATTGTAAATTAGGCAGTTGGCGTGAGAATGGCGGACAATAAAGTAACTTGGGAACAAATTTAAATACAGTCTTTTCGGCTAATTTTTCCGAAAGAACTGACGAAGCGTGCTCCTCAGTGAGGAAAATAATTTTTTTATGTTGTTCGTCACACTCGATTTTTCACGAAATTCCGTCATACCCGTGTTATGTTTAAAGCACTAATTCGGTTTGTCAGTATTTTGTGAATACTGCTGGTCAAAGTCTGGCAGCTGAGCGAATAAATTCGGGTTGACCACAAGGGCCAATCACATCCCGAAATAGAATTCGTGCCTCAAAAGTGATTTTGACAGAAAATTAAAGAGTGGCGATTCTGGAACAAAAAAACTGCAATTAATAGTAGATAGAAAGAAGGCAGTTAAGAGGAGGTTGCAGTGTCTTTTCTAGTTTCCAAACTTAATTAGGAAATTCTGCCTCCTCAGCCATGAATCAGCCAACTGACAGGAAGTCGGGTGTTCAGAGGTAAACTTCCGGAAGAATCCACTGTAGCCGGCCAAGGGGGGACCAACAAAATCGGTCAAAATACATTCTCTGTTGAGCTACAAGTCAAGATAAGAGGGGTTAAATTATTTGCTGGACTTGACTAGGGGAATCAGAGGAGGCATGTGAGAACAAGAAGCAGTCACCCAGCCTCGTGGGGATAGTGCTTGACTAAAGCATTTCTGGACGCAACCGAGGCTACGAAGATTGCATTTTATTCGCTTTCTTCAGACTATGTAAAGTCTGACGAATAAGTTTATTATTTTGACATTTATGTTTTACCCAAATCCAATTTCGATCGATTTTCTCTGTCTCACACACGTATGAACCACACGACGAAATGTCGAAAATAACACTGTATTTTTACAGTGGGATGCATTGCAGCGCAATACAGACTTCTGTATTGGTTAAATTCTGTGGCATCCGTTTGGAAGTAAGTCAGTCACTTAGGAGAACCCATACGTTTCGTCCCCCCATGGTGATATATTCTAGGGAGATTACTGTTCACCAATAAGTGCCTACTGCGATAACTCAGTGACAACAGGTAGAAGTGAGTGCATAAAAGCACTGTTTACCAGAACAAGCAGATGGCTTCTTCAACGACTACTGTATTTTCCAGCCAGACAAGGTGGCCGGATTACTGCGTCATCCCCATTTTTTCACTGTCACTATTTTGTCAAAAGTTTGTGGTCATTTTCTACTAACTACGCATGTTTACAGGAGTATTCCACTACAGTAAGGTTATTGTGTGGATTGTCCCACAACAAACGTTTCGCAGATGTAACCTGCATTTTGTGTTGACATGTTCAAATGGCCACTACTTCAGAGAATGATTACGATGGATGTGACTAATGCATTTTTCTATGCCTCTGTCGTGTACAAGGACCAATCCCTATCCGGTAGTTTTCATTGTGTGCATTGTAAATTTCCCTAAAACACTATATATATATATATATATGTATATATATATATACCATCTTCCAGGAGGTTCCGCCTTAAGTTCTGTCGATAACGGCAGAAAGCTATAGGAAATTACCCGTCAGCCCATCCAAAATGTGACTATCATCGTCATCATCATCGTTATCAGCTGTAAGAACTGCGTAATTTCCATACAGTGGTTATAACTGCCACAGTTTCATTGAACGATGATTTTGGGAGGTGGTGGGGTAGATAGCTGCGCATTGGAGAGGGTAGCTGATATAACTAATGTGTTAACAAAGGGGTGTCAGTAGACTTTTTAGTGGAAAGATTGAGAGAGGAGCCATGCATTGAAAGCAATAGCTTGGATGCATGATGGGCGTGATTAGGCCATGTTTGTCAACTTCTCTAATCATTGGTGTGTCCCGTCTCGGGGGCCCCATCCACGGAGACGGCAATGACCAGCGAAGCTGAGTTTGCTAGTAATAGCATTCATACTTCGCTGCCAAGTCATTGTTTGACTTCCACTAGCTCGTTTCCACCCTTAATGTGGTTGTGTGAAAAGAAATCTTTGAGGAAGTCAGTCGATTGGCATACGGAGAACGTGGCTAAGCCAGCGCAACTTATGGAGTATGATCAGTTCATCTATAGTGGGCGAATTATTTCTCCCGAAAACCTTTCGACGGACCTCAAAATTACTGATCCGTTGTTCCTACCGCAGCATGTAAACTCGATCCTTGATGAATAAGCTGATGTCACGCCTACGCCACAGGTGATACAGGTTCATGTAAGCTGGTCTGGCCTTCCCAGTCTGGATGGAAATATCATCTCTCGCGAGACCACTGGGACTGAAACAGCTGCACAGCTAGACAAATTTGTCAATTACTACAATAGGTTCATCCGCAAGCATGAGGTTAGGGTTCAGGCTTACCTAGTCTTGCACCAGCACTTTACACTTTGCAGGAGTGAAGCGCACTGCAAACCGCGAGACAGAATTATTTAAATTATTTAATACTGTTTGCATTACCACGGCGTTAGATCAAAGAAGAGCTATGTCGTCTGCGTACTCGATATCTGTGAGCAAACGCCCCAGGAGAACTTCGACCTCACAGGCACTAGAGGCTGACAGTGAGTCTTCCATAATCTTACCATTTACGAAGTTGAAGAGGAAAGGTGAAAGAGGACAGCCTTGTCTGACACCACTTGATGTAGTGAACTCAAGCGAGAGCTTCGTGTAGACCTCCACACGCCCGCGGGAGTTGGCGTACGGTGCCTTAAGAGGGGATCAAGGATTTATGGGGAACACCTTCGCTCCTTAGACACTGCCATAGTGCCTGACGGTCCACAGAGTCAAAGGCAGCTTTAAAATCAAGGAACACAACCATTGTTGGTTACTGGAAGCAGTGTCGCTGTTCCAGAATCTGTCAGAGGGTGACGATGTGATCGATGCATCCTGTTGCCGGACGGAACGCAACTTGGTTTTGACTGATGTTTTTCTCCCTATGTTGAGTCAACCATCGAAGGATAAGACCAGAGTGGGCCTTCGATGCCAAAGCTAAAAGGTGGATACCACGGTGGCTTTCACACAACGTCCGGGTACCCTTTTTGAAGACAGGAATAACTGTCGACGTGCCCCATTCTGCAGACACTTTCTCTTCGCTCCGTATCGTACCAATAAGCTTTGTCAGATGGATTACCAGTGATTCTCCACCTTCTTTGAACAGGGCTAGATATGGACCGTCCGGCCTAGTTGCCTTCCGACGTTGCAGTACGGATAGTTTGTACTTTAATTCTTCTTCCGACGGATGATTAAGATTTACATTACATTCGCCCGTATGCACTATTTCCATGGTCTGTGTTGCAGGAGGCCAGCTAAACTGTTCTTCGAAGTGTTCGGCCCACCTTTCCCGTCGACGATTTTGCGAGTGAATTAATGAGCCATCTTTTTCACTTATCCTTTCACTGACTATTGCTTTCCAAGGGCCAGTAGATCGTATCAGTTGATAAAGGGCACGGTTGCTTTCGGCAGCGTAAGCCTTCTCTATTTGCCGGGCTTCTATGTCCACCAGAGCTCTCAATCTTTCCTTAGGCTTTTCACTATTTGGCGTTTGAGAGATCTGCATGCGTCGTCTTACTGGTTGCCTGCTGGTATGGATTTTCTGGCACCAATCAGGACTAGCAACCTCCACGATATCCAGTGGCCATTCGGTCGTATCGGGTAAATCGGACAGACAGCAATGAACGCCACCAGCATAGCTCATTTCACATTTTGCCATACTTCATCCACGTGCTCACTACCAGTACGTAATTGGTTTACTGAAGAGAGTTGTTGAACTAGCTCAGATCGATACCTTTGAGCTATGGTCGTTCTTCGAAAATGATGGATTGGCATGCCTCTTGCTGATTTGCGAGGGCCTTAGTGAAAAGTGAACTGTCGGGCGTGCACCCACCATGGCGTGATCAGAATCAAGTTGTGTGCCGCAGAAGGAACGGCAGTCTTGAATTGTGGCTCTCTACCGGTGGCTGATGGTCACGTTATCCAACTGAGTTCACGGTTGATTGGCAGTTGGTAGCTGGCAGGTAACGCGATACGAACGTTTATGCTGAAAGTTCTTACTGGCCAAAAACAGTTTATGATCAGCACACAACTTGAGGAGTCGCTCTCCGTTGTCTGGCTGACAAGCATCGACTCCGAATGGACCGCCCAAATTTGATTCCAAGGAGCTCAGACGACCGACTTGGGCATTCATATCACCCGCAAGAATCACAGCGTCAGTGCTTCTCGCCTGATGAATGAGCCCGGATGTCCCTCAACAGAATCCTTCTCAGCGACAAAACTGCAGTCTGTTGGAGCATACGCCGACACTACAAACAGGCACCGTTTTTTATGTTGAGAGAAATTGAGTTTGATGGAGCTGGATAACCGGACGGCGCAAATACGACTGTACACTGGGATCCAATCCAGCGAAGTGCGTTCAGATCTGAAGCTGAGTGCAACTCCCACACAATATATTCCACAAGTCATCGCTTCTGGATCACCAGACACACAGATTGATAAATGTGAAAGAGCTGACTTCGTCCTTAACATTCTGAGTTGCATAACCACGCTCGGATCGTGCATGCGTGTTTCGGAGACACGGCATACTTCAATTTCAAGAGAGTACAAGATTTCAGCAAGCATTGCCTGTTTGCTAATATGACATAGAGTACGGACGTTAAGAGCTTCAATGAGTGCCACTCACTAGCGACGAACTGTTCTGAAAGCCTTTATTTAGTTAGGTAGATGAACAAAAATCAATCAACATTTTAATGTACTTAACTATGTGTTTGCTAGTTTTTGAGTGCGCGACAAGTGTGTTGCGGGTGATCAAACTGTAGGAAATGGTTCAGCGTGACACTATGTCGACCTTCTGTTTCATTCGGATAGGAATTGCATTCTTGTAACAATAAAACCGAGCTTCCATGACTTTTCCTAAGTTGTTTCAGAGATTAGGGTACCAACGTTAATTGAGCACAAGGATGCTGAACTTTTACAGCGCTTTGTTTGAATTCTAAGCAGATGTAATACGAGTAGCGTTGAAAAATCGGAAATCTGATGAAGATAGCAAAGTGCCAATAAACATTATATACTTTTAGTAAAAAGAGTAGTACGTTACAGTTAATGGCAGTGTTTCATCTCCGTTTCTCTAATCAAACCATTAAGGGCTGCATACAGAAAGGTGATAAAACGTTTCACTACCTCCAGAAACGCACGTCAGGCGAAGTAATCAGTTGATCTCCTTGACAGTGACAAAAGTCTAGTGTCGAGACATTGCGATTACCACCCAGGATGTTTCCTAAATGGACATATGATAAACGACAGTCGTTTAGCTTAGGCGTGTCTTTGGCCGTAAAATTTTAAAATCTAGCAGCTGATCTAGGACAGCCTGAGTTGTTGTAGGTTACAAAATTTGCTCGATTCTCCGTCTATTCGCGCCGCCTACAGTATAAGGAACTGCATTTTTTTGCCGTTTAACCGTTTTCGACTGGCATACTGAAGCCCCAGAATCCAATCTGTTGGAAGCCTGTATGTCATTTATCGTAGAATTGCCAGGTGTTCTGGGGCATGAAAATGGAGACATAGGCTTATAACTAATTCAACAACACGTAACGTGTGTGCCCTAGACGATGCACGCATGTTTTGCATGAAAGTGACAGGAGAGCATATTTCGAGTGCTCCGTTTCCCTCTCAGCGACCAGAAGGCCTTAACCCCAGTTTATCTGCACCAAAGATAACACGTGGGTTCGTATCCTGCAGAACCTGCGTGTACGGACTAGCAGATATTCCCTTTAAATTTCGATCGCTCACAAACCGTCCTGATGGCTGAAGTGACTGACAGATTAGTGAATCACATGATCTAGTAAACCCCTCTTGCCGTCGAAAAAATGTTTTGCACCGCGGTTGACCCTAAGTAGGCCTAAGTGGTTACTTCGGCATTCCGTTGCCTGAATTGGACATAACGCTAAGCCACAACTTAGGTATCATCTTCAAGTGTACGTTTGTTAGGAGTTTGGTGTATTACGACCTTTGACATACCGTTACATTGGCCGTCCATTCGTACGCAAGCCATCGGATCGAATCGTCCACTAGTCATACCGTAACACATATCCATTGGAGGTTCTCCCAGTTTTCCACCTGCTTTGTAACAAAGTCGTTGGTGTTTGCGCTGAAAAGGGCGTCCTTGAATAAGGTTGATCAGGGATGGCACGGAGGCTGCACATAAAACCAGAAAACTCAGTGCAGAGAAGATGGCACAGACAATTGCTGCATTGTGAATTCGACCTGCATGTACGTGGCTGTCCGTGTCTAGATCGTTTGGGGGAGCTTTGGTTATTCCGGGAACCTGAGCAGAGCCCATGTCAGTTAGAGAAGATGGCGCGAAAGCCATGAGTGTTGCCAAAGTCAGAGAAGTGAGCAAGGTGGATGAAAGCCAAAACCAAAGTGGAAGACAGCAGCATTTTCGGAATGTTTGTGTAGATTCGCCTGAAAACAGGAAGAAACCGCTGAGAGGATAACGTGTTTATGTTTTATATTTAGAAGAAAATCCACCTCAACAAATATCAACCTCCTGATAGAAGACAGTGACCTGCAGTAACCAACGCTCGTTTGGGAAAATATCCAACGGGCTAGTCAAGTTGGTGGCAAAATAATAGGCCCATCTGAGCATTGTCTTCATCTGATGATCAATAAGCAGCTTGTGTATAAGATTTGGTTTTGGTGTCAGCATAGAGAATGTTGACGTTGACACCGAGGCTGAGCCAATCGGCTGGATTCCTGCTCTTGAGTAGATATTAGTTGCCTTATACAGTATGTTCCTATATTTTTCTATGTAACCTGGATGATATTTAGTGGGACGGTAATGATCAGTAAAATGTGAAATAAGTTGTGCGTTTACCAGAAATCCCCCTGGATACAATCAAGGCACTATTTTGGTCATAGACTTTGTAGTTGCATTCTAAAATGATGAGACTAAACAGTATACTGAGCTCTGGCCGTATCTGCGAAGGAACTAAACATCTTAGTTCAATTCCTTCTATGCCAGCCGCGTAAACCATCTATCTGACAGGCCAAATTACACCGGGCGTGGTTTCGTGTTGTTAAAGTTCACCTCAAGAATATTTCGTATCACCATAAGAAATTTATGTCACAACTTACCGAAAGCATCTTTGCTTGCCCACTGCATTCGCACAGCAATTTTCCCATATTTTTGCTCGATGAATTGCCACATTTTTTCCGTCATCAAAGCCGCGGCGTCTACCCCACTGACACAGCCGGCCAAATTCAGACTGATTGGCAAAAGCCTGTGAATGTGTAGGAAAACGGGAATGGGTGGATGGTTAGAAGACATTAGAACTTTTGATAG
Organism: Opisthorchis felineus; assembly: GCA_004794785.1. NCBI lineage: Eukaryota > Metazoa > Platyhelminthes > Trematoda > Opisthorchiida > Opisthorchiidae > Opisthorchis > Opisthorchis felineus. The sequence continues at coordinate 311,025 of SJOL01009043.1, forward strand.
GAAAAAAGCAATATATCTTGACACTCTTTCAGTACCGATATTCCTAATTGTATAAAAAAGTGTTCAGTGTACGGATATGTTTCAGGCATGTATCAGTTGGCATTATGATGAGAAAATTAACAAACGATCATCAACAGCGCTCAAAACACCAGAGACAGACGGAAGAATGAATGACAGTCATGTGATGAGAGTGGAATTCGCTCTTGGATACATTACACTTCCCAGGAGAGTGAAAGCGGACAGTGTTTGACAGCGCTGGTGCAGTAGTGGGGCACGCGAACTTTCACGTGATCATGCGGTCGCTCACGGAAATCCAGCCAGCCATTAACCATAAGTGGAAACCATGAGTTAGCACGCCATATTGTCGCACTCACCGGTTCAAATGGATTACAAACAACAAACACATTTAAGTAAAGGTCTTTTTCAAAATATGAGAGACTTTTTATCTTCACCGAATAATTTCCCCAGTAAAGGAAGACAAATAGGGTTTCATTCGTTTTTCTGCTTTACAAGCAAAAGATCAAACTACTCATGCTTTGTGTCAGTAGCATGAGTGAACCCGTACTAATCCCACTTTGGCTTTTTTGTAACTGTAGACTGACTATTGAGAACCCAAAACCCTGTTCTCCTCATCCTTGGCGACGCGCCTATAGGAGAACAAATATGTATTTCCGACAAGATATTTGATCGTGATAGGGGTGTCCAGTTCAGTCCAAGTCGCATTCGTTATGTGTAACGGTTTCAATCGAGACCGTTTTTCTTCCATAAATGTCTACTTGGTGGGGCTGCTCCCCATAACTTTTGAGTATTGCACCATACAACGAAAATACGCAAAGTTACATTAGTGAATGAGAGTCGATGGGAAGAGCAGCTTATTTTTCATGTTGGTTTCAAGGTCACAAGACCAAATGACGTAAGCCTGACGGTCCGTCAGACTTGCCTTCATCCCAGTCTATTTTATCCATCTTGAAAGCTATCCATATGGGAGAAAAACAACATCTAAACATGAGAAATGCTAATTGCATTTCAGCACCCTAACATCGCCTCAACAGATTTCAACCTTCTGCTTATAAGATCATCTCCAGATTTTAACCCCAGGCTACGTGTACCCAGACAGACCAAAACTCGGTTCAGTGTCGCGGATGACAACCCGGTTACAGGACAATCTCACCATCTGCTCCCAGTTCTGGAGACATGAGTAGAAAAAATCAATCTAGTAGATAGATATAAAAGTGTCCCGAAATAGATTAAAGGATTTTTATTGGGAAAACAACGGGGATATGTGAACAGCCATCCAGTTGACAGTAGAGTATGGTTTGCATATCCGTAGCGAGTTTGGTCTCTGTCTTGAGTTGCGTTTGTGGGTACCGTTAAATCTTCCCCATTTTTATGTTAAGAGTTTAAGTAAAAAACAGGAACGAGCAACCAGTAAGGCCAAAAATGGATGCCGCACGCCAATAATATAAGATATGAACATTTTTTAGGTTAAGGTTTTATTATAAATGTATAGTGTTCGGTGGACAGCGGTGAAACCGGTGCTGGCATTTTCGTCAGTCTGAGTCAACCATGTTTAGTCAGATCAGGTAAATGATTATCAGTAGGCGCGCATATATTCATCAATATTGTGAGTGTGACTCCACCACAGAGGCCGTTGCCCTTCGAACCACGCTGCTAATGCTGGTGTTCGTCCTCTAACGAGCTGTTACACTGCATCCTCTAGCAGAGTATTCCTAAAAGTAGAAAGGTCCCATTAGGAAATTACACGTGAATGTTCACGGATATCTCGGTTGAAAACATGCCATACATACAGTATCGTAGATGACACAAAACTACAGTGTCGCTTGGTTGGGCTATTTCTTGAAAGAGGCATTCCATTGGGTTCTTTGCGCTGTAGGGTTTAGGCTGGCGTGAAATCAGCTGATCAACACACACAACCGCTTCAGACTGTAGTGGAAAATAAAGGCTCATTTACAAACCCAAAGGTCGTTACAAGAGAGTTTGCGCTGGTTATCGACAAAGTAAGTCAGGTTATCTCCAGTGCAAAATCAGTTCATCGGTTCAACTTTCCTTTATGTTAACTGTTTCTAGTTTACTTCTTCGTAGCTTTCAATGTAAGCACAAGATCTGTCTATAATCCAGTGTCTGCCAACTGGATTGAGAGATATTTGGCTGGATTAGGGTCACTCTTAGGTTGCAGTCCGATTTCTAATGCCAAAATCAGCCTGTTGCAAAATTATAAGAATTAGACCTAAGTTTACGTGTCTTCCTATTTACTGTTAGACAGTCAAAACGACGCCATTTTACCCACTGCAGAGGGCTTGATTTACGGATGTGAGTGGTATGCGGTATTTGGTATGTATCCTACAAAGTGTTCCTGTTAATGTAAATAGTTAAATTTGACTTAATAATGTCCAGTTCCCTAGTCATTCTAATGTTCGGAAACCGAATGCTCGAGGAAAGCCACCGTGGGTTGTTAAAGGGTCTTCAGTAACCTTATGAATAGTGTGTTCCGTCTAGGCAACTTATTGAGATATCTTAAGCATCGTACCAACTGAAACATGGATTTATGAAGCACATTCAGTTGGAGAATATCATAAACAAGAGATTCAGCTGGGATTCGGTTGACCATCCCGACCAGCCCCGTTAAAAAACAAATTGGTGTGCTAATGGGTGTACTTCGCGAATTTCGTAGTTTGACGGAAACTTGGGGGTTGCGGCTACCTGATGAGTCTCAATAAGTTGAAACCGGTCGTGGGCCGTTGAAGAGGTCACAGCAACCTTATAGGTAGTATCCTTTGCCATGTTTCTCAACTATTTTGACCTGTATGGGAAAGTTTATGTTTGTCTCAGATCGCGTTCTTTTCCTATGGCTCTTCTGGATGACCCTGAACTTTAGCAATCTGTGTCCGACGGTAATCAGCCCTTCAGAATTCTTTCTGTGAAATCGGCATCCAATTTTCTTGGTTATTGATCAAGCGGCTGTCGAGCCGTTCTCCGAGCTGGGCAATAACTTGCAAGCGTTTCGTCAACAAATGAGGAAAATCATCGGTGTGCGCGCTGATGATATTCCATTCGTTTGTAAACGATGCAACCAGTTGTCATCAAATCTGACTTCAATTTTCTTCACCTAGCTCGGGCTGCCGTGAACTGTATAGTCAAACTTCTCTCGAAGATTGAACCTTGGTAGGTTGGCCGATGATCCAAAACTGTTTGAAGATTCCGATGCCATCTTTACAGGCACATAGAAAGTAGGTACATGGACAAAATACTGGACCGACATCAGTTGATGCATCACATAATTGTGTGAGGAGGCATGAAATCAGGATGCCGACTGGTGGCCGCAGCGTACTGTTATACCGAACTGCTCAGATAACCCAGTGTGGTTTAAACGACAAGCTGAGGTGCAGGTCCGCACTCCACATGATTTCGGAGTCACACCATCCTGGTACCGTTAGTCAGGGCGTTACGATCTGATCGCATCTGCCTCTGTGCGATTTGTTTTAGGATCCTCTAGGCCCGCTGAATAGCATTTTCCATTGGGTTCGGAAAGATCGCTGGCCACTGGTTCCCAAATTATCAAGGTTCCTCGAGCCCGACTATCCACAGTACCGAAACAAAATAGGAAAATCAGTCATGCTTGAGATTTTTAGACACCGAAGATTTTAAAAATTAAAGCCAAAGGAAACTGCTCTGCCAAAACCATACTAAGTGTGAAATTCACTCATTTGCAAACAAATTTGGTTTTGCGGGAGACTCACCTGGAACCCAGATGAATCTCTCGTTTGTGATGTTGCCAGACAACTGAATGTGCTGCTTCAGGCAGCCTTATGTTCCAGTTGCTACGATATTCGAGATATCGAGATACATGTATATTCGTAATGCACTACTCATTAGGTTGCTGAAAATTCTTCGACAGCCCACGACTGGTTTCGCCCTTCTTGGGGCTCAACAGGTAGGCGCAATCCCCGAGTTTTCGTCAACCTTATGTTCTACCTGGAAACATCACAAACGAGAGATTCAGCTGGGTTCCAGGTGAGTCTCCCGCAAAACCAAATTTGTTGGCAAATGAGTGTATTTCGCTAATTTCGTGCAAGTTGGGTTCAAGTAGAACATAAGGTTGACGGAAACTCGGGGACTGCGAATACTAAGTGTGATTTTTATTCGGTGAAAAATGCATCGTGCATCGGAATGGTGATTTTGGAACTGAACAAAAAACATATGGTGATTGTGCGAAAAGAACTCCCGATTGTTGTGTTGTTTATTTAAGTCAAGCCCAGTTAACTTTGCATGTCAAAGATTACCTAACCCAGTTGTTTCTATTAGGTCGTCCAATCTCTAAGGTGAAAAACTGCACGTCACGTCAGTAAACGGACGGAGTGAATAGTAATCACGCGACTTTCATTCGACCGCATTGTGCTGCTTTTGTAGGGAGCACTTGAAAGTGTCACAAACGAAAAACAGCCCATATGTACCACCGTTCGCGCGCACGTAAAACTCATGGGCACACAATCTCAGCATTGATTGAGGAAACCGATGTAAAGAAAAGTGCTTTGTCAATGGGTTTCTGACAAATTGGCTAAATTCTTTCAGCGGCTGAAATGTGCACTAAAGCCTAGCCAATAAATCATGACTTGGGGTGATATACATAGCTTTTAACCCAGATAATCTTGGATGGGACATAGGGGTAAGTGACCCGCCCAACCAAAATTACCTTATGTTCTAGTGTGGAAGTGTTCGTTACTTGAATATTCCCACATTTTGAACAAGAACAAAGACTGACGAACACTAATATTTTCGGGATCTCGTCGTCAACTCAGTACACATCTAATGCTAAATGAAGGTGAATGCTGAAATAAAAAGCTAACGTTGGTTACTAAGTTGGAAAAGGCCAAAGCACGGACGACTGGTTGTCAGTGAAACCCAAGTCGCATGGAAGTGGATGGTGTAAGGTAATATACAGGGCCGTTGAACGACCAGGTCGGTTGAGTTGTGTCACGTGATCAGCGCAGACTCAGATCGTACCGATAGATTTTGACAGCATAGTACCTGTTTTCGCTGTCGTACTGTGTTTGTTTCGGCTGCAGCCAAACCAAGCCGTTGAATCATTATCAACACCGACAAAATAACAGTGTTCAACATTGATGCTCTACTGCTGTATAACCATGATTTATTTGAAAGCCTTATTATGTTGAAAATAATGAAAATGAAAGGGGAACGGACTTAGTGCTCGTTTACAAGAATTATTCTGAGGTACATACACATCCAGACACTCATTCAGGCAATCTGGATAGAAATTGACAACAAGAACGCCATTGACATCGATTATCAGCCATATCTTGCAACGTCTCTAACCAGGCGCAGTGGGGACCATGCAGTCCCCATCCTGGAGGGGGAGTCGCACCAACAGTACCAACACCTTCTGTAATCTCTTTTATACCCTACTGTCAGGTCAAAGGCTGACCACCTCTCTGTTTGTGCTACCCTCAGTTGGGCACCGAGGACAGCACTACCTTCGGCAAACAATGGTGGGTATGCACAACCAGTGGCTTAACCGACGCAGCTGCTGGTACTGAACTCATTCTCCAATGGAAGTCCCCGTTGCACAACGAAACCCTCGCCTTCTAACTGCCTCATTATGGACTCACTGGCGCCAGGCCACAAGAACTACGGCTCTGAGGCAACTGTTATCGAAAAACTGAAGACGCCTTCGTTTCACTGCTCGAACAGGCTAAGTCTCACAGCTATACAGCAAAACAGCCCGCACTGTAGCCTAATACACAGGTCCGTTGAGATTCAGGGATGTGCAGCTTTGACGCCATAGCATACACGACCAGAGCCTTGCAGATTCGTGCATTGACCACATCTGTCACACTTCAATCAGAACGAATACAACTTCCGAGATACATAAAACGCTCCACAAATTCGAGTGCCCCTCCCTGGATTAAAAGTGGCGTGCTCAGTGACTGCACGTCGACAAACATGATCTTACACTTTGTGGGTGTAAAGTGCATGCCAAAGGACGGGATGACTTCGGTCAGTTCATCCAAAAGCAACTGCGTTTTCCAGATCGACAAGATTTTCATCAGAGGCTATTTGGACACCAGGGTTTTGAAGACCTTAGAACGTTCATCTCATTATCTCATTGATCCCAAAATTGAATAGAAGTGGAGGGAGCGGGCGCCCTTGAAGGACACCGCTTTGTGGGAGCTCTCGGTACACTCTCACGTCCGGGAGTCTGCGAACACAAAGAACGTATTATGTTCACGAACTTCCGGAGCATTCCTTGGTGGGCAAGCGTGTCAAGGAGAACATACCGGTCAACCAAGTCGAATGTGCCTTGGAAATCCAGGAATAGTATACCTGTGGGTCGTTTGTACGTGTGACGTTGTTCTAGCATCTGACGCAGTGTGAAGGTTTGGTCAACGCAACCCCTACCAGGCCGGGATGCCGCTTGCTGCTCTCGAGTCAGTACTCCACGAGCCACTATAAGGCGATGAGGGACAAGTGACAACTGAAGGCAAGCTGATTCCTTTGTGATTACCACACTCAATATGGGCCCCTTTTTCGAAAGTAGGCGCTATCACCAAATCTCTTCATTTTTCTGGGGCAGTATCTTCTTCCCAGATGCAGTCAAATAGATCAGGCAAGCGCTGACTGAGGACCTCACCCGCATCCGCGAACAATGCGATGAGAAGTCATCCGGCTCAGGAGATCGGTTTCGCTTGAGAGAACATATGCAGTCATAAACCTCCGACTCCGCAAGGGTTATAAATTCACCGTCCGGGGTTCTACTTCAGTTTCAATATCCAAATGAATGGCAACAGGTAAGCAAGGGAACTGTATTTCAAAGTGCTGGGCCAAACAGTTGAGGCATCCTTCTTTATTGAATATGGTCACGCAAATTTGATCCTTGGTGGTTGGGCTTACAGGCGGTTTCAGGGACTGGTTGCACCAATCGAGTGAAATAATCTTCGAGCAGTCCCGTCTTTCTAGTCCTACTTTGGTTCTATAGGCTTCACTGTCTACCAGGTTTCACGGTCGGCGCGCACGCTAGGTGTGACTTGACGTCTGATATTTCGTCTGGTTGCATTATGTCAGGGGCTGGCGGGAACATTTCTCCCAGATTCAATCAATGCCACCGTTCTGTCTGATATCCAGAGCTTGAGCGGGTCCGATAGCGCCGTGTCATAGGCAAAACTCCCGGAACTGTGGCGATCTAGTTCCAGTACAAACTGAAATCGACCGTGGGTCAATTAGAAGAGAGACCAGAAGAAGGTTCTGATAAATCCTTCAAATTTTTGGTTTACTGGCCTTTCAGTTGCTGAGCAATTTGCCCGCTCCTTATGCGACCCTAGAAAACAAGGAAAGAAGCGACTTCGGAAGAGCGCATGGTCAGAGCTCTCACAAGTGTTCAAAAAACGAGAGGCAGTTAGCTATCGATCGGCACCACCATGCGGCCAAACGACTTCAGTTGTTTCGGAAATCAGTACTCGTCAAATTCTCTGGCGGACGGCACACAAATAAACCACTCTTCTACCATTGTCTGTACGTACAGAGTTGAATCCATGTCGATTACCGAATTGAGTCTCAGATGTGCTAAGCCTGTCCACTTATGCAATCAGATCTCCGGCAACCATGACCATAACTGGGCTTTCAGGCAACAGTAACATGGGATTCAAGGCGTCATAAAAGTGGTCTTCGCTGGTGTCAGAGTTAGAGTTGGTTGCCGTGTAAGCATGAAAGACAAGCATACGAGAAGCAAGTTCTCGCTTGTGAGTCTCCTGAATGGATGTTGCCAGACGACCAGCACAGAGACGACTATCAACGGGTATCCAGTCAAGCAAGGATCTTTCCCCCCGGTGAGTTAGGACAATTCCAAATCGTGCACATCCTGCAGCAGCGACCTCTGGATCGCTACGGCTGCGCAGCCAAAAACAAGTCAGGAGTTATCCAATCTATACTGGCAGTCTATTGAGTACTAGGTAGGTAACGTGAAACGATAGATTTGGGTTGATCAAGTGACTTTTGTCAATCCACCTTTTGGCCGAACTATTGGGTCTAGTGATGTTCCGTCAAGACAAACGCTCACGTATTCTGTTAGAAAATTGCCATGTCGTGCTTCCAACGTATTCTGCTGGACAGTAGCAGGAGAAAGAATAACTAGCCAAATTGTGGGTATGGACTGTCACCTTACGTTTGAGGTTTAATTTATGCAAAGGGCTTTTCGTAGACCAAGAACGCAGATTTGCGACCGGAAATGTGCTTTGTAGGGATTGAAAACAGCATTTTTCTTTCGCCAAACCGTAAAGCAAAAAAATTCGAGTATCCCTCGGTTAAGTTTGGCTTTTGGGGCCAAATGATTGCTAGTCATCATTATTTTAAGCTACGAGTGTATTGGTTCAGTAGGCCTGAAATTACTGTACTGCAATTTTCAGTTCCTCTGCACTCATTGAGCGCCTGTCAATTTAGTGACAACAAACTCCATGTGCTCTAGCTATCGATTGTTCAGTGTATTTCCGTGGGGTAAGATACAAGTGACATATTACATATTGTACTGATTAGAATGGGTGGCTAAAAATAAGATGTAACAATATATGGAAGTTGCTCAAATGAATCACTTCCCATCAAGGGTGTTTGTAAAACCCAGGAATCGCTGCAGTTCCGTCAATATAACTTACTGTCTTATCTGAACCATTATTTCTTCTCAAAATCCATGCTGCTAGATCTCAACAAGGATCTGTTTTCTCACTCAATCAAGCTCGGTGGAAACTCATACTATCGACGTACGGGCGTGTGCGTGTGTTTGGGGGGGGGGGAAGACTTTTAGTCAGTAAGATCCGGTTTACTTCCTCTTCAATAGTGCGTGTCTGGTAGGTCTGCACCATCCTATCGAAGCATTTTTACCTGGCCAGGAATTTCGGAAAGACGAGTCCTCGATCAAAACAAGTAGTCCACTTAACCGGTCGCTACCTGAGGTGTCTGATAAACAGTTTTCATGGACGAACCTACTTACTTGATAGGGCATTAAAAAGTTTAGATACTTCCAGCCAACGCAGGTCATAGGTACTTGCATCGTTCGTTAGCTGGCCACGGCTCCACATGTTATTGATTTGCCGTATTAAAAGCGAAGCTGGAGCCAAGTATTAGTTCCTTATTGGGGGCCAAGTGGAAGTAAGTGGTATTAGAAGTGGGGGACGGCACAGAAACGAGTGCGACCTGCGAAAACACATGGGCATCCAGAGTATATTGTGGATCACTGGGAGATTTCCCGAGTTTCCTTTCAAGCGAGTCCAATGCTACCTAAGCAGCATTATTCAAATTACACAGCTTCGGCCAGCTACATGGGTATGCCCACGAGACAAACAGGTACATTGCGAAAGTTTGCACTGTCTTGAAGTAACTGTTGGCTGAATTTAGGCTTTACACCACAGTGCTGAAGGCTGGCAGCAACAAACTTAAAGACAAGCTCTTTATTTACAGTGTTTTGTCGAAAGTTCGTGCTGTCAACACTTGCAGTCTTCCGGCTTTGAACCGACTGTGTACTACTGTGGCCTGTTTTACACAGTCACAATAAGTAGCGCGGTCAAGATAGAGCTTCTGGGGTAGCAAATGGCTACCCCGACCGCTTCACGGAGACTCACAGAATTTCAGAACAGCCCTCACCCGCTGTTCAGGAAGCGGATCAGAAGAGAATATTTCTTCTTTCACAGTCCAAGAGTAACACTGTACCTAAGGAACGCAAGCTCAAAATGAAATCGGATTCAATCGAGTTTATCTGACTAAACGATTGCTTCCAGTGCACACTAGTGAATGACTTCCACTACACAAGCGAGAAAATAGTTCACTCGCCCTTTCTGTCTCCCAAGTAATCTATCAATTGACGCGCACTTGCAACGAAACGCAGACTGGCAGAACAGGCTGAAGATTTCGCTGTGGAGCAACACACCTCAAAATAGTTGATGCAGTTACCGTCGCAAACAATTGCCAATTGTCAGAGGTCAAACCGAAACCCAAGCATCGATGGTGAAAGGCCTCCGTGATACCGGCCATCACATTGACCTCACAAGTAACTTTGAAGTCTTATTGCGAAACCCGGACCCTAAGTTGCTGACAGCTCCAGAGGCTGTATTAGTTATAGCTTGCCAACTGGCACTGCATCAGCAATAGCTATTCACTCAGCTTTTGCGGTTTTCATAACTTGTGTTCATGTGACTGACTGTACACAACCAATAAGTGTCCGTTTTACAACTGTCNAGTGTGAAGGTTTGGTCAACGCAACCCCTACCAGGCCGGGATGCCGCTTGCTGCTCTCGAGTCAGTACTCCACGAGCCACTATAAGGCGATGAGGGACAAGTGACAACTGAAGGCAAGCTGATTCCTTTGTGATTACCACACTCAATATGGGCCCCTTTTTCGAAAGTAGGCGCTATCACCAAATCTCTTCATTTTTCTGGGGCAGTATCTTCTTCCCAGATGCAGTCAAATAGATCAGGCAAGCGCTGACTGAGGACCTCACCCGCATCCGCGAACAATGCGATGAGAAGTCATCCGGCTCAGGAGATCGGTTTCGCTTGAGAGAACATATGCAGTCATAAAACTCCGACTCCGCAAGGGTTATAAATTCACCGTCCGGGGTTCTACTTCAGTTTCAATATCCAAATGAATGGCAACAGGTAAGCAAGGGAACTGTATTTCAAAGTGCTGGGCCAAAAAGTTGAGGCATCCTTCTTTATTGAATATGGTCACGCAAATTTGATCCTTGGTGGTTGGGCTTACAGGCGGTTTCAGGGACTGGTTGCACCAATCGAGTGAAATAATCTTCGAGCAGTCCCGTCTTTCTAGTCCTACTTTGGTTCTATAGGCTTCACTGTCTACCAGGTTTCACGGTCGGCGCGCACGCTAGGTGTGACTTGACGTCTGATATTTCGTCTGGTTGCATTATGTCAGGGGCTGGCGGGAACATTTCTCCCAGATTCAATCAATGCCACCGTTCTGTCTGATATCCAGAGCTTGAGCGGGTCCGATAGCGCCGTGTCATAGGCAAAACTCCCGGAACTGTGGCGATCTAGTTCCAGTACAAACTGAAATCGACCGTGGGTCAATTAGAAGAGAGACCAGAAGAAGGTTCTGATAAATCCTTCAAATTTTTGGTTTACTGGCCTTTCAGTTGCTGAGCAATTTGCCCGCTCCTTATGCGACCCTAGAAAACAAGGAAAGAAGCGACTTCGGAAGAGCGCATGGTCAGAGCTCTCACAAGTGTTCAAAAAACGAGAGGCAGTTAGCTATCGATCGGCACCACCATGCAGCCAAACGACTTCAGTTGTTTCGGAAATCAGTACTCGTCAAATTATCTGGCGGACGGCACACAAATAAACCACTCTTTTACCATTGTCTGTACGTACAGAGTTGAATCCATGTCGATTACCGAATTGAGTCTCAGATGTGCTAAGCCTGTCCACTTATGCAATCAGATCTCCGGCAACCATGACCATATCTGGGCTTTCAGGCAACAGTAACATGGGATTCAAGGCGTCATAAAAGTGGTCTTCGCTGGTGTCAGAGTTAGAGTTGGTTGCCGTGTAAGCATGAAAGACAAGCATACGAGAAGCAAGTTCTCGCTTGTGAGTCTCCTGAATGGATGTTGCCAGACGACCAGCACAGAGACGACTATCAACGGGTATCCAGTCAA
>SJOL01009043.1:324329-439656 GCA_004794785.1 Opisthorchis felineus
TTCAGAACAGCCCTCACCCGCTGTTCAGGAAGCGGATCAGAAGAGAATATTTCTTCTTTCACAGTCCAAGAGTAACACTGTACCTAAGGAACGCAAGCTCAAAATGAAATCGGATTCAATCGAGTTTATCTGACTAAACGATTGCTTCCAGTGCACACTAGTGAATGACTTCCACTACACAAGCGAGAAAATAGTTCACTCGCCCTTTCTGTCTCCCAAGTAATCTATCAATTGACGCGCACTTGCAACGAAACGCAGACTGGCAGAACAGGCTGAAGATTTCGCTGTGGAGCAACACACCTCAAAATAGTTGATGCAGTTACCGTCGCAAACAATTGCCAATTGTCAGAGGTCAAACCGAAACCCAAGCATCGATGGTGAAAGGCCTCCGTGATACCGGCCATCACATTGACCTCACAAGTAACTTTGAAGTCTTATTGCGAAACCCGGACCCTAAGTTGCTGACAGCTCCAGAGGCTGTATTAGTTATAGCTTGCCAACTGGCACTGCATCAGCAATAGCTATTCACTCAGCTTTTGCGGTTTTCATAACTTGTGTTCATGTGACTGACTGTACACAACCAATAAGTGTCCGTTTTACAACTGTCTTTCTTGCTACGTCTTGCTAAATAATTTTGCATGTTTTAGAATATTGCGACATATTCCTTCTCTCTGCTTTGACAAAATGTATAGAAAGAACTCAGTGACTTGAAATGTAACAAGTTTTTAACACGGCGTTTTAAAAACCACCGTATACCAAAGTCAGAATTTAGAGGAATAAGTCATGTGGTGGGGGATTCCAAATTGACGGAAAATGAAATCGCCAGTGGAAAAATCATCTTAACATTGTCGTAAGTTCTAATTATATGATCTAACCATTTTACCTAAAAACCAGTGTAACTTGCTTTGCCGTGTTTTGCGTGAGTGTCTGCGTGCTATTTAAATCGATAATCCTTCGTTCTCCGCCTAAGGCAGCCACCGAGTCATTTTCGAGGACAGGAAATTTTGCTCTTTTTACTTTCAGTCCCGTGGGATGCTAATCTGAATGAGATTAGGATTTATCGTTTTTCGGACCGATGGTTTCGTGGAACGGAACAAAAACCAAATTTTGATGAGTGCTATGCGCTGCTACGTTGAACAGCTACAGTATCTCATTCACCTGTTTACACGTGACAAGATGTTGCAAGCTAAGCTGTTCTAGAGTGTGGTATTACTCATTCACCAGTTCTACGAGATAATATGAATTCAGATTCAACTGAGTGCGTTTTAGACGTACGACAGCAACTTTTTTTTTCAGTTCGACTACCAAATATACTCAGTGAGCTCAAAAAGCCATAATTGTTTTGGGATAAAGAAAATGAAGGAGTTAAGTCAGTTTCAGCTGGAGAGTGCTCGCTGTTTGAAACATCTTATCGGTTAGTGGAAAGTTAGCATCAGTGAATCATATCCAAGACTCTGGGATGAAGGAGTTGGATAACATCACTGCCCTCCTCCCTCTCGGACTGGAGGGTTGCCTGCGATCACTTCCAAACAGCGCGTTCACGACCTATCCTTATGAACTTTGAATTTGGCTCCTGACAACCAAAAGTTGTCTCATTGGAGTTCTGGTTAAAAAAACATGCTTGGTCCCCCGAAGGAGATGGCGGTAGATTGGGTTATTATGTATGGTAAGTCGCGCCGTCCGGTTGCAGACGTTTCCTTAACGATCTAGGTAACGTCATCAGCACATAGTAGATTAACTTTGCGTCTACTACACACCCACGATCTAAACCTCGTTGGTGACACGTTTGAAACCATGCTGCTCAGCCTAGAAAACGGAACAGTGAGCTACAGGTGATCCTATCCGGAAGCTTTCCGATTCGAGTCATTCAAAGTATCTGTGTGATTCGCATTGCTGATGATTCCAAACATGAAAGAACCACGTGCACCTGGCTGAATTCACCTACGGCCTTTGAGCTTAATAGTTACCAGTTGTACTCTACTTACAAGCTGCTACGCTAGCAGCTTGATTAGTGGATGGCGATTAATGGCCTTCGCGCACTGCTCTTAGTCTTGTCTGCCCAGGTCGCATAAAGAATACTCTATCTCACTAACCAGGATCGGATGAAATGACGGCTACTAAATTACTCCTTATACACTTTTATAGCCCGATAGTAGGGAAACAGAAGTATCTCATCGGACTAGCTCAGCATGAGAAAAAATGCAGACATATTGGACGCCACGATCACTGGTTGGAGCAGCAGGACCGAATTACCGCGATATCCAAACTCCCAGTTGCATGCAAAATAAACATTGACGGGTTGTTTTCTTCTCATATATCTGGCAAATGACTTGATTCGTGAACTAAATCTTCGACCCAGTACCCGAATAAGTCAGACTAATCAGCATTAGGTTGTGCCACGGTATGATGTACGAGGGGAAGGGGTAATCAATCCATCCAGAATGACCATTCTCACACTGCCGAAAACTGTTGCAAATACCCAACTTAATTTCGTTGACTTACTGGGAATGTGTGCAGCTCCATTGAAGTGGAACTTCAGTATTAGATATCCTTCTTCACGAACTAAAGGACTTATCGTACCAGTTCAACTCTGAGTTAGAACCCGGCACTGCTAGAGTTTACTGGAACATGTGAAGGAATGATAGACTCTATCAGTAGCATTCAAAACTGAAGGTTCTACCGCCTTCTACACCGGTTATTAAATATTTCATCCGTAAGAGAATTTGCATCTCAAGTAAGGTAGTTAAACATCGTCAGCCTGTCTGATCGTTTGAGCATTCGAAACACAATGAACTAAGAAAAACAATCTCTTGCTTATAGATTATTGTGGCTGAAACGGAATGAAAACCACAGTTTCCAAGGGTATTTAGTCTACCGATGCAAATAGTTTGGGCTGTCTCATGTAAGTGATTGTGCTTTGGCAGCGCTCCCCGATTCGTGTATCTTAGTCACCGTGGTCAATGAAGTCATTGCTTGTCGTATTGAGAATAACTGTGATGAGCAATATTTCGACGTTTTGTAGATCTTGCTCGGCTGCACCTGAGAGTTTCGTTTACCCTCTGCTGTTTAATGTCAGGCTTTTCGTGCACAGGTCATGTCAGATGATGGTTGGATGAACACACGGGATCGCTTGTCTCATTGATTTTCTCCTGATGTGATCATTCTGTAGATTTCACTATCACAGCCAAGGCGTATCTACGCGATAGGCCATTTTGATGGGGATTGCGTACGCAGACCTTGAGGCTTCGTGTAATGGCTTTTGTAACTGGAACCTTAAAATGAAATCTTCCCGTCGCCAACCACATTATAGCTATTTCAGTGCAGTTTTTCAGACAGTATAAGGCAGAAAAACTCAAATTCAATTTTGCGGGTCACATTTTACTTGTGGTACAGAGAACTTGGAGTAGTAGTTGATTCACTAAGGAGCAATCATGAAGACAGAATGCGTGTGCTGTAAAGTAGACGAGTGGAAAGTATAGAAACAGTATTCACCAAATCAATAAGCGTGGTGAAAGTGGGGCCCGTAGATGAACTATAGTGCCACTGACAAATCTGCATAAGCCAACAAACTTGACTGCACTTTTCCACAGCGTGTTTTTGTGAAGATCGCTGCTCATTGCGCTCACGTGGGGATCTGACAGGTACAACTATGCGTTCCAGTGCCACACGCCCTTGAGTGGAAAAGTTTTAGTCGCCTAACATTAATGAACTGCAAACGACTCATAAACTTAATTCGAGCTAACATGGTCGATGAGTCACCACTGGAAGTCCCGAATTAACATGTCCAGCTCGCTTTGCTGAAGGCAAGTACCGTATGAATGTACAGCAACCTGAGTTACAGCAATCGACTCGGGCGCATGCAAGACCAGCTTTGACATGTCATAAGGATCGGATGCGGAAGCGCATGTTAATTGGCGTGACATCATCTACGTATAGAAGTAATCGAGAGGGATTCACAGCAAGGTCGTTGTTTGTTCGACTATGCAACTACCCTTCAAGTGCATGCCGGTTGGTGTACACCATTCTTCAGCCATTTTGGTTGAACTAATGAAACATAATGACTATGCGGGTCAAAAATACAGACAAGGATGTAACAGACCGACTACCCAACCATTTGAAACTTCATGATTGAAATGTTACACGAATTTCAACCCCACTACTTCCCTCTGGACGTCAGTTTAAACAAAAAAATTCACTTCCATCAAGATGAGATCACAAGGAGTGAGATCCATCCACCTCGCTTACCTGACAGGATGAGCAACTGAAGGACTAGGAGGTGCACGATAAAACAATATATTCAGAATCAGATTGCAACCACGCATATATCGCGAGACCGTTTCAGCAAACCGCGCTGATTTTGTCGACCGTTTAGCACCGATTCCGACAACGATGATGCCTAATAAGGAAAGAACGATACAGAGCAAAAATTATCAGGTAACAGAATTTTTGCAGGAAGAATCTATAAACAACTATATGGATTTGCCGGATGTCAACCAATGATACTTTAAGATACAATATCTAGGGTATTACATTTCCTGTTGAGAAGTAAATAATAGCGTTTTCTCACACAAAAACAAGGTATTGTGATAAATGCTTCATGACAGCAGGTGTTTGTGTTCATTTTTAATGTTGCAACGAGATTAAAATTCATACGTAGATAAAAGTGTTCATTACCAAAAACAAGGATTGTCACATACGGGCTTGAATTAGTTAGCAGGACCGGGTTACAAAGAGGACTTGTGATACTATTATGGGCTCCACCATGATGTTCACAAATATGGCATTTGGTTGTAACTCAAACTTTCCATGGATACAGCTCGTTGGATATCCAGGCTACTGTAGTTCATCAGTTTACAAGTGTCCACAAAGTACGACAAATTCATTTGTGTGTGTTGATAAGATCGACTTTTAAATGTCTCCATGAAAAACGTGGTATTCTGTGACATCTGAAAAGAAAGTAGTTCTGAGCTTTTATAAGAAAGCGTCCATCACAGAGTTCGTAACATGGTTTGTAGTCCTACGTCCATTGGCTCCACTTGACATAGTGTGCTCACACTCCAGCAAACTAAATGCGCTTGTATACCATCTCTGAATTCTTCCCCTGTGTACGAGAGATGCTCATTTCTGTTCTAGTAAGAGCATCCTCTTCATCATCATCATTGAGAGCAGCACCAGATGAGAGCAATGGTGCCTCATTGCTCCACAACCATACCAATTTATTTAATTAAGCCTTGTAATGGAAAGAGAGGCAAGTGGACCTAGTGCTAGCCTAACACTCACTCAGACAATGTGAATAGAAAGTGACAGCATGAACGCCACTGACATCGATTAGTCACCGTACGGTGTCTCCGGTCTAGTACGGGGAGAGTCACGTGGACTCCATTCTGGAAAGCGAACAGCACCAACGGCATCCAAAGGTTTCCTAAAGTCCTTCATTTCCTTCCGCCACATCAAATTCTGTCCATCTATACGTATGTGCTACCCAGAATCAGGCACGGAAAACAACAATTTTCTAGGTATGCGCTTCACATGATCCAACCACCTACGCTGCTGTGCTGAATGCTTCTTGAGTGTGTGAGTGCTCCTTTGGATGAAGTACCACCCGTTTCCCCAAAACCCACCTCCTGGTCACCTCATTCCAAATTCATTGGTTCCAGCCAATTCCAGCAATAGTTCTGAGACATCGAGTGGTCAAAAACCTGAAGATGTCTTAGACCGCCCGCCAGAAGCGGCCAAGTCTCGCAGCTGTACAACAATACAGCCCGCACAGACCCAGTAAGGTGCCTTTCTGACAAACGCAATTCTGACCTCCTAGATTCGTGCTTTTACTTCTTCCTTCGCACTACCGTCAGAGATCATGCAAATTTCGAGATATATATAGTGTCCCACAACTTGCAGTGTCATCCCTTGAATTCGTAGAGAGATGTTTAAAGACTGGCGTCCTGTAGGGTGACTTTACACTTTGTGGGCGCGAGGTTCATACCGGAGGACTGGAAGACCTTGGTGAGCTATTCTAATAATGCTTGCTCTTCTCGCTCCGCTTCAAAAATGAGAACAATGTTGTCCAAACATTCCAGAGAGATCCGTATACTGAGGTTCCGAAACCTTAATAGCACAAATTTCCAAACAACTTATGTACCGATAAGTAGTACATTCGCACAGACTCGGGCTCCTAACTTCACTGTACATTCAGAGAATACATAGATACCCTAACCCATATCGACGGTGCAATTTTGTAGCTGCTTCGTGGACGATAGTCTGGAGTGCTGAACGATAATTAACACACAAAAGTCAATGCGATCCCTGCAATGAATTCACAGTTGAGCATGAAATGAGGGAGTCTTTTCATTTTACTGATGTTCAACTTGTAAGGAACGAAAATGGATCGGCAACGAAATGCACATCCCACAGCAACATGAATTGGATAGTATTTTAATTTAAGAAGTGTAAAGCCCATTCGATATAACCAGACCTTGCTAAAAATTTGGTTTATGTGAGCCAGGAAATCTTTTCTCGCCTTAAAACAAACTTTGAATACAAATACCGGGAGTGTCACAAGGAAAAATAGATGGTATACCGCATTAACTGTTTTCATTGAGGTGTGGTTCAAATGACGTGGAGAGTGTAGTGCCAGTTGAGGCATTCCAATGTTTTCCGTTAGTTGATTTGCCCAAAGCGCTTCCAATACTGACAAAAACCAACTCCGACAAACAGAGCTCCATTAACCTGTTCATGCGTGTACCTCTTTTTTTACTGCAGCTGCCCTATCAAGTATGTCGAAATAACCGATTTGCTACGAAGAATTTCGGACGCAGTCCACGGAATGTGGAACCAGCCGGTCTTAGATTTCCATCCAGCACTATCGATCGTCATTTTCTTCATTGTAAAAATGCCATCAACCAAGGTGTGATCCCCGAGTTATCATATACGAATGCCGCAGTCACCTAATACGCTCTGCTGAGGCTGGAGCTTATCGGCGTTTCAAGTTCAATTTGAACAAGACTTAAATTTGTGGATACCTTGAAACGGCAGGTTGGACAACGCTGTCACAACCCATGGACACAAATCTGATTCCTTATGACGGTTGTACCAATTTTATTTTTCTACAAAACCTGTCGGTAAGCTGTTTCAAGCTTGATGTTGATTGTAGATAAGTAGCCGACGGAACATCGCCAAGTAGTTTCATCTGCGATGAGGTTACTACTTGCTCTCAAAAAAATCACTCAATGAAAGGAGTTGTGTAGGCGAATTCTCTGTTGTACAGAAGGTAATCTCTGGATACAGTATAAAGGCAAGAATGTACTAAAGAGGCAAGTGCGTTCGAGGCAGTACCGCACCTCCTTGATCCAGCTGCACATACGTTCATGTTCAGCATAACCGAAACCGGGTGCCTGTACGTGATGCATGTGCTATACGAATAAGAGTAACGTTCTTCAGTTTGAATGAAAACCTCATTTCCTGTTTCAAAATGCAGACATGCAGTTGCTGCTTTACAGAACATTCATTTAATATACAAAGTTCAAAGGAAACCGATGTTTTATAAGAGATTGTAGAGTTTTTAAATTACAGTGGTTCTGTATCTTCTTGTTTCGAAGACTCTTGCTAACTTGATTGGAATAAGGAAGAAAGGTCCGCGATATTTATGAATACAAGACTGTTTATAAGATCGATGACAAACCCCCGACGGCTCGCTACCAGCTTTACGATTTATCAAGCTAACCAGGTAGACCATATCCTCAAGTTCTTATCGACCATATGTCCCACCTGAATACCCAACTGCACAAAGTGAAGCTTTATGCTCGTTCAAAAACTAATGCAAATCTCAACTGAAGGCTAAAATAAGGCTCAACTGAATCCCCGTGTTTATGTTATTCTACAAGTAACTCTTAGGCCCAAAAGCTCTTTAGGTCTCAGTTGGAAGGATATTCAGCACTACTTACAAGGCTGATTAAAGCGATTCTACATCCCAACATCAGCTTTACCCCTTGTTGCTCTCATCAGTTAAACGTATTTTTGATGTTTTAGTGAGTGCGCTTTTATTTTTTTTCAAGTTTTTAATGGGCGTTTCCAGATAAGTGCATAACTTCAGAAGGAATACGGTTACTTAAAAGTTGATATCTTCAATCAGAGACGTACTGATGAATCGGTGAAGGTAATCGAAGTATGGTTAGTTTCTATTTAGGGAAGTAAGCGACTGGGTGCTCTATTTAGCACCTGCATGATCTATGAAAATCCAAGCAAGGTAAACCTGGCAGCAACCTGTCGGTGAGCTTCGGTCGTTCACCATCAAGGACTGGAAATTTCAACGCAGTCGAAAAGTATTCACCAATCCTGCAATAGACACGTCAGGAGTTCTTTAATAGCATGGTCATTTATACCAGGCAGAACTCGCTATTATGTGTGGGAACTGGCCCCTGATTAGTTCGGACAAGCTGTGGAGGAGAATTGTTGTTGTTGTTTTGGTAGATTAGTGAGATCATTACACCGAGGCCGTGTTCACACAGGTTCAGATATTGAACTCGATCGAATTCTTAGCATTGTAACAACTGGTCAAACTCTGCCATGCTTAAGTGCGCAGCGGTACAGGATTCAGAAATTCCATTCTGTTGTAAAGTGGAACAGATGATAAGCATTTTTCGTTCTCCGTCTCATGCACTAACCTAATGGGGGTAAATCAACAATATTAGGCAGAACTAGAGTGCAAAGCTGTCACTATACACCGAGGAAGTACCTGAAAGAACGAAATTTACGATCATTGTTGGAGAGTTCCAGCGGATCGATCGTCCAGTTTGCCTACCGCACTCTCCCCCATTCCCACCACAATGCCGAAGAAAGTAGATAATTGACATGCGTTGTACAGTTAGGGATTTGTGTACTTTCGTCCCTAAGGTATTCCCATGTGTCGGCACCGTCTTGCCGTGCGAAATTAGGTTAGATAATCAGCGATGGACTTGGAACTTGTTCCTTATTCAGCTCCCAATGTGGAGAGTGCTGAAAATTTTATCACTGTTTTTAGTAACATGTAGCATTTGGAACGTATAGTGCAGTATAGTCCAGTGCTTTCTGTTTGTAAGAAATTCACACCCTGAAAACGCTTTAGAGAAAGCCACATTGGTGATTCGAATTTCGATAGTGTGAATCCTCGATGCTAGCAGAATTCCTTGGCAAGTATGAAGGACGATGCAGTGACACAAACGAAATAACCGTCGCACATATATTTCAAGGTTTTCGCTTCATTGAACTGAGTTTGGCTCATCCAAACCAGACCAAGAAGAGTCCTCATTTATGGATGACCGTTTCCCTTCAGTCAGTCTCCCTGTTCTCTTTACTCCTGTCATCTGCAGCGTTTCTCTCTTGGCTGCAACCCAAAATTACTTCAACTGGATGGATGAAACATCAGACCTGTTTCCCTGTGTGCATGATTTTGAGCCAATCGTCTAGTTTGACCCAGTCTTACCCGCTGTATGCTCCGGCCAGCTAGCATCCAGTCATTTTTCCTTTCTCCTGTTCTACGGAGTCGACGGCGCTGCCCCAGCACTGCCGTTGGTCGCCTCTAATTTCTGCGATACAGTTTTAAGGATTGGCTGACCCCGAACACACACTAAAGCTCTGTCTTCAATGGCATTTGTTGACGTATCCTGTCACTGTGCTGTAGAATTTGGGATCGGCTCTGAGTTGATTTGACCCGAACAAGCTGCCTACGCGTCACACAGTAACAGACAGACTCCGGCAACATGTACAACATTTAGAACACAGTTTTCATAGCATTACGCCTTCGGTCCTAGTTGCAACCACTAATTCAGTAAAATCTTGGAGTAAAAAACAGTTCGATTGATCTCGAATGCCTTGCTAAGTAAAGAGGGACTAACAAAGATTTCCAAAGTAGCTTAATTCACACGGAGCACTGTTTTGAACACATGACTTCAAACTGACCCGATGTGGGCTATTCCGGTCTATATAAAAAAATATGATGCGCATACACACGTTTTAGATCTGAATGCATATGCTAGGTGCTTTTCACTGGCACAATTTTTAGTTGTCGAAACTGATCTGTCGCAAAAACCTCTTTAGGTATAAGAAACAGAAATGTTGAATGAGGATTTATGATTTAGAGTATTTTGACTGTTGATTCTGATCGGTCAGCACTAGTATGAGCACTTCGTCCATTTTTGCCGAAATCACATTTTAATCAATGTTAAACACGGAAATACTGCATGTATTTAACGGAACTTTAATGATCTTTTTGGTTTGCTTGCTTTACTGTCACTTATAGTCTTGTGTGCATAAACGTCTTCGTTGTGGCTAAGCAATGTCGTGTGAAGAAAACACTGCGATCAAGTTATCACCGTAACAATCGATGTCACCTCATGCCCGCAACTATGTTGAGAAATGCACCTCGGTGAGTCGAATCGGTGATGTCATAGCTTTCACGACGCAACTGTCACTAACCCCAGGCACAAAACATCCGGATGCGCTGTTCTAGGCCCTGGTTCTCACGCGACACTGTTGCGCTTTGGAGCGTTTACGTGGGAGAAGGCTTCCGGGTTCCCAGGTGAAATGTCGGTCACTGGCCGGACATCGTACACCGTCTCATTTAGATGAGCTATGTTAGCCATGGGTCAGCACCGGGCATACCAATAATGAAGAAGTGGACAGACGTTGTTCAACCTTTGGGCGGACGGTCAAGAAGTGGTGATCTGCAAATGATCCCCGATTATCCGAATGATGACAGTGGGTTCTGGATTCCTCGAAATAACCGCCTTCTGTGACCAGTGATCAGGCGACAACTACACTCCAAAAGAAGTGATCAGCAGTCGGAACGTCACCATTTAATCTTGTTTATCGCTATCCTCGGAACCTACAAGTAACGGTGTTTACTGGGATGAACAGAGTTTACGGCTGATTGCGTTCAGGAAGGCGAGGAAAGACAACGTAATTTTCCGGATTTTACATGCACCATAGCTCCCGAGTAAAATGCTAACAAAACTCTAACGAAATCCAAATGCGGTGTAGATTATTCGACAATTTGCTGAGTAAATACCAAATTAATTGTGCAACAAACCGTGGTACTGTTGGGGTGCATTGGTTTTTATGTTTGGCAGTGTCAAGAGGCACGTTTTGAAGCAGATATCTTGAAGATAATGATGCCGTATGTTTGCGCCGCATGTTTATGCGGTATCTTAGCAACGTTTTTGTGGTGAGATGGGACTGCTCGGATGCATACCCAAAGGCTGTGATGATAGAAGTGTGACTACTTACGGACATTGGGAACACTGTTTAAATATTTTGTCCTGCAAAAGGCACACGGAAATATGAAAAATTATTTGTCAACGTTGTCAGCTTTCATTAGTATTGCGTTTGTCCATTTACGGTATATTTGATGGCTGTCTGTGACTGGGTGAAATAAGGAGAAACGGTTGAGAAAGTCCAGTAACAGAGGATTTTGTGTCAAGTTTGTGGATTTTCTCAAGTTCCTCTCATTTTGGGTCAATTATTGCATAACCTATTAATTACCATATGACAATATAGTGATGACTACGGCTCGTTTATGTTAAGAACACTGAAAACTTCGAACAGTGTTCTGCTAATGATCAGATGGTGCCACGTAAGCTACTGCTCCTGCTTATTTGTAGACAGCTCGGCTTCGAGTGGTATAGAACACTTAATGTTTCCAGATGCTTCCCAGCCGCGTGATCGAACTTGTCCGCAACGGTAGGATGGAATTTAGCCTGATCTCTCTGGCTTTGATAAAAGTTTTTCGCTCGTATCACAGAGCTTGTACTAGTTGTCAAAATTCGGCGAAGGTTAAAAGCCACCACACAACCGGCTATTAATCACAAAACTACCACATCACGATGCAGCGTCCAAAAATTCCATGCCAAAAGACCACTTCAGCAAGGTATGAATCTACTCTCCGTTTTAGGTTCGCTATTGAGGGGAATTTTGGTGGCTCAGCTAGTGTAGACAGTCGTTGGTTTGTTCACCAAGCTGGGCGTTTTGATTGCAAACGTTGCATCACCAACCGAGGGAATATTAGCGGTGTGTTGCTAGGGCGCGGAGTGGAGCGTAGCAACGGGTTAGTGGTTGTGTGTTGAGTAGTAGTGAGTGTGGCTAGCCGGGGATGATTCACGATCACACTTGACTGTTCGGTCAAGCGATTGTATACGTTGGCATGTTCTCCTGTGTCCCGACTGGTCTGTGACATCTGGCCCCTGAGCTTGGCTTCCTCTGTTCTCATCCTCTGGTCGGTGATGGAATGACCTCTGTACTTGACTTCGACTTTTAATCCCGAACGTGTGATTTCTTGATCGATTTTATTGGCATTTTACTGGTATGTCACACTTTGAGGAAAACATGGGGAGGTTTCGACGATTGTCGCAAATGATACTGTTGATGCTGCATCGGTGCATGTGCACCACAGTCGCTTACGTCCGCTAAGCGACATCTGCGTGTCTGATCGGTTTTTCACGCGAAGGCATGAAACAGTTATGGACTAGTGGGCTCCATACGTTTCCTCAAAGACGGTAACAAGTGACACTTCAGCTGCATGCGTAGATGGTGATTTTGAGCCCCAGAACGGATCTGAATTGTGTTAGCTGTGTTGGCTGAACCAACGTCGTGTACAAGATTCAGTGTGGAGATTGTGACAAACACTACGTGGGACAAACAGGAAGGAAGCTGTCTACCAGAATACATGAACAGAAACTTGCAACCAAAAGGCACGACCAATTTTCACTCGTCTCTGTGCACGAAGATCAAGATGGACACAAATTCGACCGGAGCACCGTTCACATATTGGCTCAAGTGAGAACAAAGAAAAAACGTGAATTCATGGAAGCGTGGCACTCTACCGAAAAAGCCATCAACAAACACATCGAAATCGACCCAGTCTATCGACCGCTGCAAGCAAAAGAACTACGGAACTACAGAACGCAGAGGCGGACAAACTGAAACAAGCAAACCAGGCTGAATCAGGTTGAAGTAAGGAAACTACCAAAAATAGAAACCGCCATCACAACCAACCAAATTCAAGGAAGAGCGACCACAACACAAAATAAACCGGGAGCGGACCAATTGAAAACGGACCTGAAACACTCCAAAACATCCATCCAACCAACCAATGGAATACGAGACCTACAGACCACAACGCAGCTCAAATCACGATCGCACCACTAATACTACAAGAAAGGTATATACCAACTAGCCAGTCACATGACAGAATATTAGACACTCTTCAAAAACTATATAAACGTAGCTAGGCACGGAGGAAGCATCCACTCAACTGCGCACTGACGATGTCTCCTCGACTGGGGACGAAACGTTTGCAAACCAATTGCCAAGCTCAGCGAACAGATCAACTACCATCTGATCAACCAACAGTGAACACACCCGAGCTACTTATATTCCGACAAATCGATAGCTGCAATTCTTTCCAAACTAGAATGTGCGGTTTCAAGCTAATAGCTGAATGGGCCAATATTTGTTGAACGAGTCCAAAGTTTTAATGATATATACACCATAAAGCAATGTTGGCTTGGGGCTAGAATGCACGCAATCATAGAAATCATTGTTTACTATATCTTGCCACCTGCTATCCTGTCCGTCCAGAGTTTCAGCTCTCTTGTTAGTAGGCATACGTATACACATGCCACGAAAGAACCTGGCTTTACTATACTGCACTTGAATGAAATTAAGTGGTTTGTGCACGCGATAAGTCCCGCTAGAAACCAATTCCGAAATTTGCAAGGATGTTGCTTTTATTGCTTGGTGTGCGAACAAGTAAAAATGTAGGCGCGACGAAATTCCATGGTCCTGTCTCGCCATGATAGATTTCGATAATAGTGATCTCTTTTTCTGCTTCAAATCCATCAGGAATCACTTACGGACAGCCACTGATACAGTGTTAGATCTATGGCTCTTCGCACCTTTGTACGATTGCCGTGCTGATACGGTTCATACGGTCTTGATTAGGTGGTGGTCATGACCACAACTCGAGCGTCCCAGGCCGTCATTGAAGAAGGTAAAAGCTAGCTTCCGTTAGCGTAAATTACTGCATTGTCTTGTCCGGTGGGCATAACACCCTTCTGTCAAGTGATGACAACGAGCAGTTCTAAAATATATTGGTATATACATCACAGTCTGATTGTGAGCTCACCATCGCTACTTCGCTCAGTTTCCAAACCGGGAAGGCTTCCAGCTCAATTGAGAATGAATCGAATGTAAGGAAGAATTTCTCGATCCCGTTGTTGCTACCAGACATGTCTACAAAAATGCTCAAAATGATGGCAATTCTGAACTAAGAGAAAGCGAAGTGTTGTATTGGTTTCAAATGGTCGGAGATGCAATTCCACTTAGCTCAGACTAAAACCCGTCGTCTAGAATTGGTGACAGGTTCACATCCAAAAGGACATCCAAATGTATGGAAGTGTTGTAAAAATGAAATATGTAAGGAAAATACTGGTTTCAGTTGAATGTGGTGTTCGTTTACAGAATGCTCCAAATGGCAATTGTGGACAGTCAGCGTGACTCGAAACACTGGATTGCTATTGCCACTCACTTTCATCAATGGTCAAAACGGTTGGGCGCCTAAACACGACAACACAATGGTTCACGTCCACCCTTATATCGACGGCTGGCCCCTTTTTCGCCCTACAAAGAGTGGACAGTCCTACTCTCCACCGTTGTGCTTTACTGACAGGGCTGCCCGGAGATGGAACTGAATAGGTGTCCACCAAACTATCACCTATACATTTACGAGGTGGGTTGTAGAATTATTCTGAAAATTGTTGGTAGAGTGTCATCAAAAACTCTGGTGAGGAGACGCTGCTGTTGGATGGTTCTATGATTCTTTCGTGTCCGTTTTCACATTTTGTGATTTGGTACCAGGTGATCGAAGCATTTTCCTCACAAGTTGCGGTAGTAAATTACGACCGGATTAGTTACCTGGTGACTAAAAAATCATTTAATTCCACAAAAACTAGAGCTTTGACAATAAATTTTGTCGCAGGGTGTACATTCATCAAGGAAGTCCCATGACAATCGCACTCGAAAACGTATCATAATTTCTAGGTCGCAGTATGGAACGCATCGTCATAATCTTATCATCAGCCAAAAAACTCATGTATTGTTTGTTCTTAATTGACGTGGCCTGAATAGTCTAAGAGTTATGAACTCCTATGTTCCCTTATAAAATAATGGCTATCCACTCCTCTGTTTACTTTGTAAAAATATCATTCTCATGATAGAGAGATGGAAGTTTGGCTGGTACACCTATTTTACCAGTTGTGGAAAAAAGCACGCAGCTTTGCGTTTATGAAAGGACACACCCTGTCTAGTAAAGCTGAGATCAACCCTAACACTTTACGAGTTGGCGACCATCCAGACCGGATTTTGGTAACGAACTACGCTGAAGACCACGCCAAAACTTTTGAATGTGCATGTATCGCTGATGCCATTATATCTCCGCCAACCATTTAAAAGTGACAGTAAGTGAGCTGTTAGGATAGAAACACACTACGGTGTGTAGGCACAAATTTCTGGCTGCCACACTGTGCATCACCTTTATTAGTTGCCAGAAGCTGAGCCAAATGTATAACCATTATCTTTAAAGTAGACTCTAAGTGCTTCGTAGCCCATTTGTTTCTGTGGAGCAGTTCAAATTGACAAAACGGCGACAAAGTTATCATGGTGGGCATCTGAGCACATGCCTTCTTGGTTGATCAAATGACTGTATCTCTTCCATTGGATCATATCTACTGGAGACAGAAGGTGGAATAGATTCTGGGGTGGTAGTTACGGGCGTTTATCACAGACTGGCCCATTACTGACATAAAGAACAATAATCCGAATATTGTACGCAGATGAAGCCGTGGCGGTCTACTTCCACAAACCGGGCCTGTGCAGTCAGGCGAAAAGCTTAAATAAGGCGTGGACCACCCCGGTTGACGCCATACGCGTGACTGACCGACGGCATTTCTCTTGTACGAATAACACACGCAGTCTACTGCCCGTTCGTCTTCCATCCACATGTCATGTTGCCCTCACGTCAAATGCTTTTTTGGTCAGGGCTTCAGAGACAAAGATAAGTGCATTTTACTCTGCTTTGCCGTTCCACATTTTCCTCCTTATCTCTTCTGATTGTTGTACTGTACTGCTCTCCCAGTATATACAGATGCCGGTAGAATATTCACCAGGATGCTTCCGTTGTTCAAGCGTCTGTTGCTAATAGGTAAGATGGAGTATCACAGATCAGCTTTGAAAAAAGTATTCGTCTTTGAGACGGACGAGTGGGTTGAAAAAACGACGATATTAATACAGTCATTAATAAACTCACAAACAGTGATGATGTATATGATAAGCGCTGTCACAGCAACCGCGATGCCCAGCTGCCAACCGAGAGCCAAGCCGAGGATGTAGCCAATCAGAATGGAGACAAACAACGGAAGCAGACTGGTGCACATGGTGAACTCGATTCTATTGGTTCGTTGGTACAGTGGGTTCGAGGCCATCCTATTGGATATTTCCTCTGTCAAGTGAAAGAACAAAAGCAGATACCGATGAAATGGCTTTCTCTTGTGTGTTGCCCGTCCAACCGGGTATAAAAGTGACAATTAGTCACCTGGCAGATCTGTGTATTTTGAACGTGAAAGTAAAATACCCCCTAAGCAGTTATTTGTTACTACTTCGTTTTGATGTTCACTATTTATAGGATATGAAGTATTTAGTGTCACAACCGAAAGCCTATGATTTTGAATCACTAAACGAACTCATATTTATTTGAATCTAAATGACTCGTGCGCTTTCCTTAAATATAAAAAAGATATATTTTAGTAATCCATTAGCAAAGAAAAATGTGGACTCACTAAAACAAAACGTTTAGGTTCAAGTCGATTGAGGAAAACCGCATGGGTCTCTACTCTCGTCAGTCGCATGAGGACAGTCAATTTTACATGCATCAAATGTAACCAAGTTATACGGAGGAAGGAAACCAATTATTCTATTAAGTCGGTCATACCGTAAAAGGCAAGATCGATTTAACGATCGAATCCACATCTATGTTTTCGTTATGGTTGTAAGGGTATTAAAAAGTCATCTCTTGCGTAGTTCACAGCTTCTTCGCTTGGTTGCCAAAGAAAGCAGAGAGGTGCTGAACTTAATGACAGAGAAAAACTTCAATAATGAACGTGCCTTTTATAAAGAGATGCATTCCACATGCCAACACAGGTTTGATTCTCTAGAAGAAATCCAACGGGACTAGACCTTACTGGCTTATATTCTGCTACCCTACTTCAAAATATATCAGGCATAAGTTTATGTCCACTTCGAGGTACAGTTATCTAGTTCCCCACTTGTGCCTAACCTCCACAAGGGACTATGCTCCAGCCTTGGTTCCGGAGTTTGTTTGGCTAGTCTTCCCTGCGCGCCTTTTAACCCATATCATCCGCAGTCACAAAGACACCAATACCGTAAGCTCTGGTCAACGTTCTCGTTAGGGAAATAACGAACAGTTCACATAAAAATGACGTGAGATTTTGTGACGAGCTGTCGAACAAAACTCAAGTAAATGAGTACAGATCGTACGGCTGTTGCCACCTAGCCAAGAGCCGCCGCTGCTGATCCTTTGCTAAGCAAACCAGCCCAGACTACTATCACGGAGCTTATTCATTTCGTCGCCTTATCAACGTGATGCATTCGATAGTTTTTAATCATACTGCTTCAATGTGATTCACCCATAAGATTAAAATGCCTTCCTTTGTGATCAAGGAGCAGATTTAGCCTTACCACAAGCCGTTGAGCCACCGCGGAGACGTATACCGCCTGCGAGAAAATTAGGATACTACCGTTTGTCTTGCCAAAATAGAATTGAACAAACTTTTGCCTCAAAACTTTTGTAAATCACACCTTCACGCCTTTAATGAGTAGATGGATAACACATGACTGACGCTTCTCCCGTTCCGTTTAAGGGCAGCCACCAAGTCGCTTTTGAAGTCATAAAAACACAACATGAATTGTTGTGCTAGTATACTCCCCGCGACCTCAGTCGAGTGGAAATCGAGACCAACACTTCCACGAGGCGAAACGGGAGGTATGAATCCCTGCGTTATTTTGTTCAAAGGTCCTTTACTCTTTCTGCCCATTGCAACCAGTGGCAATATTAGGATTAATATACTGAAGTCTTATTGCGTCGTACCCACTAGTAGTCACAGTCAACAGCTCACTTCACAGGCAAAACTGAAAATCCAGTCCAACCTTAGCTTAATGCATGTGATGTCATCAGATGCACAGGTGTGATACTCGCTGTCATCAGGTGACAGCAGACACTGTCTGAATTAAGAGGGTACTGAGTATGGGACGATTTTAATACAGTTCACTTCGTTGTTTTACCAATATATAGAATTTTCATTATATGGTGCTTTTGCTAACATGGCTCCTGCACATACCAAAGTGAGCACTGCTCTTTCGAGTTTTAACCACCCACATTTTAATTGAAAGGGCCTGCGTGTTGCGAGGTGATTGGCTAACCGTATGGTTGGCTAACGAAGCTTTGAGACGTACATACAAACACTGGAATACTTAAAACTCTTATTCGTTGAGGGGAGTAGAAAGTCTTACACTTCATTAGATTTGGTTTCTTTCCATCTCGTGGAGGCACGTGACTGGCCAACCTGTGGCTTTGATATCTACATGGCCGGGATCCCGTGTGGTACACTAGCAGAATAATTTTACACAAACACAATTTCACACACGCAAACATCTATAAACCTAAGGCTGATTTGGTGGTATCCATAAAACAAGGCTGCAAAAATGTCAATCAAAACGTTACCCACATATCTCATAAAAGTATAGAAATGTGACTCCCGGAGGTTCTGAGGCGAAAAGCCGGAAGATATCATCAAAACCTCCTTCAACAAAATGCCACTTTGGAATGTTGCTATAATTTTTTGATGCTCCTTTTCTTGCTTCTTGATATTTTTAAGTTGTTTGGCCAGTGTAACATTTACAGTAATCGTGTGACAGATTTCTGACGTGATCTACTCACTCTTCCATTCACCATGAATGAACAGATGGCTGAAAACATAGAATCCCATGTGGTTTTATCGAGGGACGCATTTGAAACGCATGCTATCTCTTGTGCATTATTTTCCAGTGTCTAGAATGTTGAACATTTCAGCAAGGATGACACTGAGCAAATGTTGATCCGCTCTTCCAGAAGATCGTTAAGAAAGCATTATGAACTTTGGATTAGCAGTAACAGGCCAAAAACACCTTCCGGTCTCCGAATGTTTCCAGCTCAGTTGCCCATCATCACTGATGCGGTAGTGTTGCGCTTTCCGGTTTGCTGTTGAAAACATAGTTGTGCATAAGTTTTGCTTCCGTCGGAGTTGCGCCTCACACCCTTCTTATTCAGTGAAGCGCTGAAAAAGGTTGGTGAGCCAGCTGAGCAAGGAGACCAACTATTCAAAACACTATTCACTCCAGATCAAACATCGACGGTAAAAATCATACTTCTTGGCACTTCAGGCGAAACAGACAGACCACGGGCTGTAGGCTTCATCTCGTGCGGACAGCGTTGTGCGATCAAGCTGGCAACTTGGTATGGATATCTAACTAATTCATTATGGTTAGGTAAACTGCAACAAACGCGAATGCGAAATGTGTGAGTTCCACCTGAACGGGCACAGGGGATGACAAATAGATGGTGATGACCGATACTGGAAGAAAGCTTTAAAGTAACGGTATGTTTTTACTTTTTTTCACTAGAGTTAAGCCAGTGTCTTCCAGTAACAACTGATAAAAGTCACAGAGTTCCTGGGCCAATTTTTCACAGGGATTTGATGGAAAGGTGACCCCTTCAATTCCAGGAACAGCACAACAGACTTGCTTCTATATCATCACAATTTAAATGTCGGTCTGAGTTAGGAGCAGGTTTGTCTACTTGTTCCTCACTCCTTACCCTATTCCGAGCCTACAGCCGTTTGAAACTAGCGTGTTCCAAGTAGTCGTAATGAAGTAGAGAAGGCGCTTCAAGGATGACTACGACAAACTAAACGACGGCGCACAGAATACCTACCAAATGGATATCAATTTAGTGGTTTCTACTTCTTAGTGGAATGGCCTGCATATTGTTTGTATGGAGGAAAGATCTGAAGGCCATCCGAATGCTGCGTTTGAAGCACTGAAGCACTATAAAATGGGATTTATTTGAAAGCTGTTTGACTTTTTGGTTCAAACTAGGTCATTATGCAATTAGGTGTCTATGTTCGTCCTCGTGCAGGCAGACAGAATTTTTCATCAGATATTTATTGGGTTATCTAAAGCTTCCACTGAAGAGTCTTACCAACTGGTAACTTTATAGATGATCGCGCTGGTTTTTCGTCTACAGAGAAAAGTAGTCTTTCTTCTTTAGAAACATCATTTGTAAACAGCGAGAGAGCTTATAACTCTGACAAATTACCTAACTGAGTCAGAATCAAAGAAGAATACGAAAACTCTGATTCCGGTCACCACAAGACTACACATAGATTTTAGTGGAAAATATGGGCCAATAAATTATTGCAGTGGGAATATTAAATGGCAGCAATTTGTGCAAGTATTTTTCATGTAGACGGAATAACCATTTTATATTTTCCACTAAATCTGAGAGGTGACGTGAACAGTATTCCTCTGGAGACATGACTTCTCGCTCCATAAGCCAGAATCCCCACGCAACTACCGTCAGCCAAAATCCTGAATAAGCGAAAACAAGCAAAGGAAAGCGTACATCTCTCGCGCTAGTTGCGTGCTACTCGTTTACTTTTGGGTGTGTGGTGGCTGATGAATCTACGGTTTTTGCTAGGAAAAATGTTTCCTCCGGTTGATTTTTCCAGAGGCTGGAAAGCTTGCGTTGGAAAATGCCGAATATCTCCTCAAAGAGTAGTTTGCCATCATTGGTCAAGCTGGAAACACTGCCTCTTTATCCATTCAGTCCTGAAGAAAACGAAGATCACGCGAGGGCTGATAGAATCGTCATTTACCTCACTTTGCTTGCTGAACAAAAGAAAAATGGGTCAAGCGCTATTCACCCAAAACGGACGAATCCACATTAAGTGGCTGATGGTAGTACACAGCTATCGTACAACCTGTGATGCAACTTCCCTCAGGCAATTGTTTGTCTCACATCAAACAGAACAAAGTTGCACATCTCGGCGAAGTAGAACACAGCGATCGAAATACTGTGGACATATAATCTTAAGCCTCAATCACCCACAGCATTTCGGCCGGAAAAAGTACTTTATTGCAAAACAGTGCCTAAAGGAACGTGACTCAGGAGAGCAACTGACTCCGTTCCAGTTAGAGCAGAAAATCTATTAGTGGCTTATCTAATTTGGGGACACACTTGACTCAGTTAGTGAAACACACTCACTTGAAAACTGATTTGGTTTTAAAGCGATACTCAACTGAATCCCAACTAAACCTCTCATCTATGATATTCTTCAGCTGAATGTGCTGCACAAAGGCTACCTCAAGCTTCAGTTGGTACGACATTCGAAACATCGCAGTATATTTTTGGGACGATATACGCCCCACACAGGGCTGGGATAACCCATCGACAATACACGACCGGTTTCGGCCTTGCTGGAGCTCACCTTCCCGTTTCCGCCGAGCTTATGTTCTACCTGAACCTAAATGTCGCACAATTCGCGAAATGCATTCATTTGCGATCTATCTTGACTTTAACTTGATTTATTATTATTCCTGGGTTACGGATGACGTACTTACTGATTAGATATTTTTGAGCCCTTATAAAGCCCTATAGTATAGAAAAAACAACTCGCACAAAGAATTGTTTAATTCTTGTAAGCAACATTCTGAAGTGAGAAATAAGTAAGGTTCTCTATAAACAGGGATTACTTTGCGGAATTGGTAAATGTGATTCAGTAAGTGTTCACAAGTTGTGTAAAATGAACAGGCAAATTAATTTTTCAACGTTTCCATGTAAATTACAACTTGCAGGTTTGTCAGAGTTCAACAAGACATGTTACACGCCGTCGAAATAATCACTGAGATTATATTGCGCCAGGAGAGCTTCAAAAGTCGCCCTGTTAATTGACCCAAGGCGACAACACAGAGACGTCAAGGATAACTATGGGATACAACTGCATGAAAATATCATGGGAAAGACATATATGTGTACCAACTTGATGTTGTGGTTGCCACGGGTGACCTTCTTCAGGAGAGAAGGTTTTATTATTCCTGATTCCGAGGAAGGCTGCCGGCGTTGACTGAGACTTTGAGTCGCTCACGCTTGCTTTTTTTACTCCGTTGATTTCGCAATCAGTTCTCGTGTTTTTTCGTGTTGCTTTGTGGCTTTCCAACATACAATGTGTATTTTCTATCACTTTTGAACAGTACCAGCAAGTTTTTGGAAATTTCACGTCAATTTATTATGGACGAATTAAGCAGAGCCTATGTGCACGCTGCGTAAGTAGTTATCGTTGATCATTTAATATTTTTTCATATTCCCATCACAGATGGTTTGTACCAGTAACGGCAGACCGACGTTCTAGGTAGCTTTTGTTGTATGTACAAACTTGTGAATGTGAATTCCGTCGAATTCAATGATGTCAGACGTTTTGTAAAAAAACCTCAGTGACGCCGACAGTCCCTTGGAATCTCAAAATCTTGCTGTTTGTCAAAGCTGTCATTAAGGGGACACTATCGCTCCACTGCCATCACAGATAACTTTCCCAACATTAGTGAACTTTGCTGAAAAATGGCCACCCATCCAAAATTGCATTCTATATTTCTAGTCACCTATCTTCGCAAAGGTTCTGACGATCAATGGTGCGATAGTTCCAAGTGTGAACTGTGTTAACTTGTGATAATTTCGAAACCTTGTGTTGATTTTTGGTGGCCGATTGACTAAGGTGGGAGATATCGTCTAGTGAACAAAATCTTCCCCATTTTTCCCAATGCACTCGTCAAGCGTTGGTAATTTTTTTCATTTTAAAATGAACACGAAGGCTTGAGAAAGTATGGTCCCGGTAGCCCATTTTCTGGCAAATACAGCTATAAAATATGGAACAGGATCATAGAGGTGTCACAAGGTTTACAATAGATCTAAGACGAGGCACTATCTCATTACATTATTTGCTGGGGACCATAATTGCTGGGTCAAGTAACCGAACCGTAATCCCCTCGGCTGTTTCCAATGCTGTTTGTAGCACGGCCATAAAACTATTCGATCTGAAGGAGAATGTTAGTACTGAAGTTCGCTTCATTTCCTTCAAACTCCTAATTAGTATGATTCGCGACTCAACCAATTATTTTCAAACATTACTACCATACTCACCCTAATTTCGAAATGAGGAATAGTAAAACCCAACCGAAAAGATTCATTTGGCTAACGGACGGTCTTAAGCTGATTAGGAACACCTGGTAAACGCTTCCTTCTTACTTTACTAGAGATTTCCGTCTATTTCGTCGATTTATGCCTATTTCAATAGATATGAAAGGCGTTGGTATCGCTGGCTGATCTTTACTTTCTCACATCGGCTGCCAGGCACCAAATATTCCTTTGCCAGTATTTGACACTTCTAAAAGTAGCCTGCAAAACACCAACAGGCAGGTCCACCAGCTGCATAACACAGACCAGAGGAATGCAATTTGCGGACTACTTTCAACCTTGAGGCCTGTCGATGACACACAAATGGACATTACTCAGCACCCTGGTTTATCGCTGAGGATATGTATTCCAGTTTTAATTGGTAGCAACAGACGTGGTCGTCGATCACGTACGATGTGATTACATCTGAATTTTTTTCACTATTTCGGGCGCTATAGGGGGTTTAATAAACTGCCTTTAACCTCAACCCCGGATATTTGCCCTCATACAGTTGTGCGCAAAACTCCAGGTGAAATAATTCAAGGTGACCCCCGAGCCCGCCTTTTCCCCGTTGTAAGGTACACCAAACAGCCTGTAATGGGACATGATGTAGACTGTTAAGACGAGTAGAATGAACATAAATTATACAAAACTGGCAACTTTCTACTTCCGGTCGGGATTAAGCTGTATATCAGAGGCAAATTTGACAAAAAAAGGATTTTGAAATTAACTGGGTGTTATGACTGTCTCTTCATTTCGTGCCTTCTTACGTTCTTGAACCACGCATAATATTTTAGGATGTGTTTTCATTACTATTATCTTGCAAAAGTGTTTTAACGTTCTGTTATGAGGACTGTTATCACTAACCCGAGTAAAGTCGCTGCGAATTCTTTTGGCAACATTTAAGGGGACTTTTAAGCTCAGATGTATGGTGGAATTACGGGAGCTGGAGATTCGGTGGAACCCCCGTGGTCAGTAGCACATCGGTTACCTCTCGCCCAATGTGCAGTACACAAACTGTCTCGGGGCTCCCTTACGAACTGAGTAGTGTGGTGGATTGCTCGAAATACGCAGAGGGCCAACTACCTGTTTCGCCCTGTTTAAGGCTCATTAGAGAGGGGTAGTCTCAGGAAGCTTACACAATCCTTTAATGTGATATTTACCATGAGGAATCCCATCGAGTCACCAGCTCAAGCAGTTCCATCATGCATGTGATGAACACTTGAATAAACTGCCGTCCATACCAGGGCTTGGTTTTCTCAGCTTCCAGGACTGCGTCTATCTGATGAGTTCCATATAAGACGAAACCGATGGTGGGGTGTCTGCGAATCTTGAACGACTGTTGTATACTATTTAATTACGAAATTTAAGGAGGACATCATAAATTTTCGGAATAGGTTCCCAGTTTGGTCTAAAACTGTGTTATTGACTTTTTATTAAGCGTCAATTGCTTGTCCATAATTTGACTATTTTCTGTTTTTTTATCCAGAATAATTTGACGTTTTGAACTTGGTTCGCATGCTGGGAATCATTAAATGGTTGTGCTGAATGACAGCCGCAATCGAGATAAATGTCAGTGCAAACTTTGTTTTGCATCAAACTCGGGTGTTTGTAAGGCAAGAAATCAATTGTATGCATTAGATATCTGACAGCATTTGTGATAAACCATCTGATCATGCTCTGATTTGTGTGCTTCGCGTCATATTCACGACCAGGGGGAATCGGAGTTTCCCCCTGATCAGAAAAACAATATTGTTTTGCCTTAGGGTTTTTTGATGAGCAGGAAAAGTGTGAAATTTATGCTGATGCTAAACTAAGCTCTCGTTCAGTTGAATTTCGTACACTGCTGCTGACCGTGATATATTATCGATTTTCCTGAGTCTTGGTAACAAATGTGAAATCTTTAAATAGGATTGAGGTTTTTCTCCACCCTTTTTGAAAGAGCGTGTCTTACAGTTTAATCTTTGTTGAAAAGAAACGGACTGTACTTCTTGTGAGACATTAGAAGGACCTGAAGCCAAAACCAACAACCACGATGTTTTTTTATTATGAACACCGAACGGGCCCACAAGGATCTTTTCTGACACCTAACGACATTGGGAAGCTTTCGCCTGCTACTTTCAGCGTGGGTTTCTTCCTGATAACACATTAAAGAAACGACAAAGTCCTTACAAGGAACAACCACTTCACTAACTTTCGAGTTCTAAGAGCTGGCCTGAGCATTATTTGCTTTTGAGTATTATCGTTCTCCATAAAGTGATAATAGGATATATCCACTGGTTCATGACACAGAACAGCTTCCAGAGCCACATCACGTTCGACGTTATACCAGGTTGTTACTTTCTTTCTGTTCTCAAATTCAGTCCTTGTGTTTGTTGCTAGATGTCCTCTATCATAAACGGAAAAGAAACTGCGTTAATTTGTACAAATTACTTGGAAGGCGTGTGAAGTGGAAGGGAATCGTCTGTGGGGGTCACGCAACTGATGTATCTACGTCCACTTAATGAGGTGGAATGCAGATGAAAAGCCTCACGTGGCCGAGGATTTCAGGATTTGACAACATGTGTGGACAACTGCCGTAGCTTTCTCACAGCGTAGAGAATGGATATGCATTGGCGTAGTTCTTAGCCAGTAGTCATCAGCAGGAAATAGATGACCCCATTGGAAAGTTTTTTTCGCTATAAGCGTGGCACCCTACTTCAAGTAGGTGCTGGAACACGATATCATCAGAGAGAGGAACGGACGTATGTAGTTCCGTGGAATCGGTACTGTAGTGATTGTTACATCCTCATACGAAAAACGGTTCAAAGACACTGATGCCGCTTTCACCCATACGTCACAAACCATATTCACAGTCAGCGTTACTTGTTACTCTATCCATCAAGGCGTGGCCGAAGCGTTCTAAACTCGCTAATTCTTAAGGTGAAGTAGTTTTTCTTTAGGAGGGAAAGACCGAAGAGTTGGAAACAGGGGGTGGTAGGGTAACAGATGCTCAAGGATCTTGTCGTAGGCACATTTAAGAAACATTAGACAACTAAGGGTTTCCGTGTGTGACTTACGAAACGCTGTCCATAACAGCAGTTCAAAGATTCTCGAAGGGTTGATTACATCAGACAGTGACTTCAATATTTTAGGGCCTATTCCTGTCATGCTACAGCGATGCCCAAGCAATGCACCGAAGACTGTTTTGAATGCTACCGTTGGCTTCCGTTATCTTACTGGTAATTTTTCAGCCCATCAGCCTAACCCATCTTCTTCAGTGTTGCAATTGCAACCAGTCATCCACTGAAACTCTGCAGCAACATGTGTTAAGAAGAGTAACTGAACAGACGTCTGTGAGGAGAATGTTCCTCGACTGAACGACCACACGTTATGAAGACGTCATCTTCAGGTCAGTACATTTTTAGCGGTGCTGATCGAAAGAACAGTTAGTTCTGGTAGAAAGACGGGGGACAACTTATTTACGAAAAAAATAGTCTCTTCTGTTTAGACAGTGTGGTCTAAAAGGCTGCTTAGTGAGTGGCAGTGTGTCAGATGACCATCCGTTGTGACAACGCACTGACGGCTCACGCTGTCTTATATCGGGTGTTGCTAACTTCGCCTGTGGACCGATAATGGCAACCTAAGGGGTATTTTAGACGACACGCTTTGGCTGATCATGTGTCCACTGTCAATGATATGTGACAAAGTCGGCCCACTGCCCGTCCTAGGGAGTCTGCTGCTGTTCTGGAATGACAGTTTCTAGTGTATTCTCCTGACATGTTGCCGTGCCGTGCTTAGCTGTATAAACACAATTAAAATTTGGAAACCACTGTTTTGCGTCCGGTCCAACATCTTGTCTTTGAGGTTCAGGAGAGGTGGATATTTCATGGTAAACCCGGATTGTATGGTTCATTGTAAAGGCGGGAAGATGGAACGGCTGACTCTGCTCACCAACATATAGACTTTATACGGTTGGTTCAGAGAGACTGCATTCTTAGAAATGTCCATTACGGTTGATTGCTTCACCTTGGCGCTTGATGTATCACCAGAAAATATCTATATTGCTTGTTCTGTTAGGATACCTCAGAGATCTTTTCAATCCGAAGGACACAAAGCGGAGTTTGTGTAGTGTCTTGTCCATGTCGGCTTAGCAACTACAAATCTCTGGTCTCAAGGAATTATATGGCTGAAACGGCGCCATCTGAAACCGGATACTGTTGAAGAGTGGGCCGTCATAAGAGTCTGTCAGATGACACGTTCTCCGAGAGACGTCGAGCAAGATTGTCTGAAAATTGACTTTCCAGATCACGGAAATATTGTGATTAGCCACCTAAACCAAAAACAGGTTAGTAGTATCCTGATGAATTCTGGAACGCTGGAATAAAGGTGCCACTTCGGGTTACTTCGAGAACTTCTGTAATTGAACAGAATTAACATGCTGAATCAACGAAGTTCGCACCAAAAAAGTTTAACCGAATTAGCAAGTGACTGGTTCTCGTGGTTTTTATAGAATCTCTGCATGTGTTGAAGCGATTCTTCCGAGAATCACATAGTTAGGTATTGCCAAAAACAAAGACACAACTCTTTAGGTCTTGGATGAGGGTCTCGAGGCCGAGTAATATTTAATCATGTTAGATGGTCAGTTCACGAAGCCTGGTTTTCTCGTTTCAAGTAAGTGCTCTCCATCTATATCACGAGTTCGGGTTCCCTTCTGGACGTTGAAGTTGTGTACAGAATTCCTAGTGGTTTTTCAGATCAGGCGACTTGAGTTTATGGGAGGAAAGTAAGAACTGGCATTGATCTACGACAACGACGGGCAGGGTGCTCAGTGGACGGACTGAAATTTTTTCATGTAAAACATTGATGCTAAACTCAGGAACGGCTTGGAGACAAAAAAGCATTTGACTTTTCTTCTGCAGATTGCACTACGAAATAGCAGCTGCAGTAATCCAGCTGACAATTTTTTACACTCGTGAAAATTTGACTGACTGGTTGTACTAACCTGAATGGCTAGACGAGAAAATGCAGACTGACTGAAAAAGGCTCCCGGATTAATCTACCTTCATTTCGGATAAACGCGCAAGAAAAGCATAACTATGAGAGCACCGAGACTGCCAATTTCGGTGGGGCCAAATTAGGAAAATTTATTCGACAAACTTTGCGTACTTACCACTGAGTGCTTGTAGGAAAATGTTCTCTTCCATCATAAAAGATCGAGTAAACATTCCCACGGTTATGGGCAGAATGGTATGTGGGCAAACACTCATACTGGCCAGAGATCGAATGCAGCTCTGCTGAAACGGGGTGAGCACAGACATTGCGGTCTCGGATTTATCGTGCTCGTCTGTTGGTCGACCAACTAGGCCACGCATCATTGGCCTATGTATGTGTCGGGGACCGGTAGGAGCAGCATGACACATTTCCATGGCATCTGACAAAAGTTAAGGAAAGATAAGGTATGTTACTTGCGTAAAAATGTACAATTTAGCCGGATACCCCTTGTATTAACGTGTGGTCCATAAGACATGTTAGTTACACAAAGTTAGCATTTGGAGTCCTTTTGGATACTGGTTTTGTTTTCCGTTTGTTAATGGACGTTGGTATCTTTCAGGTTTTTGGTTCTGATACATTTAAAGAAGTTGTTTCACCAGGTCATTGATAGACCAGTCAATTCCAGACTGCATCAAATTAACTATTTGTCTGGTTGCTACTTTAAAAGTTCACAGGCATTAGTTCGTTCATGAACAAACTGTTCCAACCAGCCATTTTATGGCTCTAGTCTTCTGCTTTGGTATGTTTTGTCTTCGGTGTAAAAATGGAAACACCTAATTTGTGGCGCTTTTGGAAGCCGATTTCAGGACATCGGGCACCCCATATCATACATATGGTTGCCTGAGGTTTGAGAACCATGATTACGCTGTCCTACCACGCACGACCTTCTAAATTTAGTCTCTGTTTATAAAAAAACCCAAGCGCCAAGTAGGCATTTTGTGCCGAAATTGATGAACGGAGACCAACCGAAATTAATGGTTGCTGAACAAAGAAAAAATATTTACTATCTTAAGTAAAAGATACAAGCAAGAGACATTAATCATCCCGGAAAATGTAAACAAACGATTGTGAAGCCAAGGAAACTTATGCTCAGGGTAAACAGGTATGCGGATGCGATATTCATTTGCTCACCGTGTTCGATAAAAGTATTACTGTTGCTTCGCCACAAGTCAGGAGAATTGAAATGATGCATTATTGACTGGTTTGAAATATTTCTCATTGTTCCCGAATATATTTTTCTTTTCATCCGTATTCATCCGTATCAACAGCTACTTCGTAATAATCATGACCGAATGCCGCAAGTGGTAACGATGCTGATGAGGAAGATGAGAGTGAGGATGATGATGATGATGCTAATGTCAAAAAGGGGGTATGTGGGCGGGTGATCTCAGTTGGCCTGCACGGTGTGAAAATAATTTGACGGACAACGGAGCAGCCCAGACAACTTGGACTTCTGACGTTGCAAGCGCTACAAAATGGCGTTTCCGTTTTCCTTATAGGTTGGCACGAAAACACTTGAACGTATCAGTCATCGGTATGTTAGCCACAAAATGACCACTCCGTATTGTGTGTTGTCCACACTCCCAGTGTCGATTTGGTTTGGTTGTGCGCAGAAAATGCCCGCATGGAACATTCGGTCCATGTTCCACATGGCTACTAAACGAAGTCTAACTTAAGTTATTGCCAATAGGCGAATTTGCCCATGGAGAACAAACCACTAATACGCAGTGTGCAAACTCGAGGAGAACATAATTAATACTCAAGTTTTCCGGAACAGACGGATTCTGGTCACATAATATTGAAAAAATAAGTGACCTGATAAAGTGTATCTGTCCATTATAGCAATTGCTGAGTGAATGGACCGAAGGCTGCGCATGCATAGGGAACTCACAATCATATTTTGTTACGTGTGCACAAACAGTTTTCATAATGACAGTTTATTTGACTGGGAGCAACTGAATATCGCATGGCAGACGAAATGCTGATCAAATGAAGCCAGTGTATACCAAAAAACAGATGCACAAGACGAAATCTCGGTTGGAATTTCCAAATTTCATACTATCCATCAGTTGCCTGTTTTCTACCATACCCATATTATGGTAATTCAAGTTGCACTGTAGGTATGCTTAGGAGAGAAGCCAAGGTTAGGAGGGAAGCCATTGTAAGATAATTTGGGCGAATCCACGCCACCCAGAAGCAGATCGAAAGTCACACTTTCAGGATGAACCCAACCTTGTAACCTGAACAAACAATCTGTAAGACTGGCATTTTAATAGGTCGCTGGGGCTTCTCTGGTCAGCTGAAGTTTTTTGATCTAAAAGCCCACTTGTTAGAATTTTGGCAAAAGGCAAGGAGAAGAGGCAATGACAAGAGGTCTTATCCATAGTCTTTCAGTAACAGGCGAGTCCGTATTTCTTTGGGACCCACTCTATTAGGCGTACAGATCTAGAAGTACGCAGTGAATACTTTCCTCTGATACTAGTCAGCTTCAGGCTTCCATTTATGCGACCGATTACCGTGGGAATAACAAGTTAATTAAGTGGTCTGGTGTCTGAGTTTGCGTTGTTCTCATTTTACGCGTACAAGAAGATCTTTGCACACCCAATTAAAAATGGACTTTCCGGCCGGCACGGTTGCGAATGTCACACTGACAGTGTGTCGCGGCCCTCTTGGGGGATGACGACAAGATGATAAGTTAGATTAGAACCGACTCTCTTGGGACAAAATTTTGTGGTGCACTCAGATTTATAATTGTAAAAGAACACAACGAGAGTAAAATTGTCCCGTTGCCCACAAGTCGGAAAACAGGGTGACAAAAAATATTTATATTTTCAAAAACCCTCTTGATGTACCTATTTTCTCGACTGACAGCCACCTTGAAAGGTCGACGGACCTCATTTGTACTCCAAAATCCCATCCCACACAAACGCCATAGAACTCAGTGGAAGTTAGGTCTTCATTCTACTAACCACATTATTTAGTCGCCAGTTTCAGTAATCTGTGATTTCGTGCAAATTTAGACTTCGTTTAGTAGCCATGTGGAACATGGACCGAATGTTCCATGCGGGCATTTTCTGCGCACAACCAAACCAAATCGACACTGGGAGTGTGGACAACACACAATACGGAGTGGTCATTTTGTGGCTAACATACCGATGACTGATACGTTCAAGTGTTTTCGTGCCAACCTATAAGGAAAACGGAAACGCCATTTTGTAGCGCTTGCAACGTCAGAAGTCCAAGTTGTCTGGGCTGCTCCGTTGTCCGTCAAATTATTTTCACACCGTGCAGGCCAACTGAGATCACCCGCCCACATACCCCCTTTTTGACATTAGCATCATCATCATCATCCTCACTCTCATCTTCCTCATCAGCATCGTTACCACTTGCGGCATTCGGTCATGATTATTACGAAGTAGCTGTTGATACGGATGAATACGGATGAAAAGAAAAATATATGTAAAAGTACAATCAAACAACAGAACAGGAAGCTACCGAATTGTGGTGTAGGGACTGAAGCCGAGGGTGGAGATTTCTGTAGTCGGCCAACTGGCTTGCTGATATGCTACGATCATGGTTGCCAACTCTTAACATTTTAGAAGATAAACCCCAGCGTCAGCAATGTTTTACTCAACCTTCGACCTGATAGTTTACACAGCTAATCTCGCTGATTTCCGCAGCTGAAGATTATATGGTCGGTTACCCATCACTCATTAGATTTCGTTCCAGCTATTGCTTCCCATGGATCCTTCGGACGAAATTTGCCCAGCGTATATTCTGGAAAACACTAAGTTGCCAGCAAAGACAATAAATATACAGTGGATTTGTTGTTGCTTACGTAATGTCCAGCAAGTTTTGGTACCAAGTCCAGCTCACTCCCTTGTGTCCAAAGAGACGTATCGAAATTCATAAGCAGACCTTTTCCTTGCTGTACAGCAGAACAATCCAGACCCACCTACTATGTGAAACCCTACAATTTCAATCTCATCCCAAGGGAACCACTGTTCACGTTGAAAAATTTACCGCTATTTTTTGTTCTTTCCACAAATAAAGTCATCTGCTTCCTTACTGGCGGTTGCCACTTCATCTTGATAAACACTGATCTCATGAATTTCAGGCCCTGCCATAGCTTACTGTCGACTGATCGGATACCCTTGGCTAAATTCAACTTAACTGCCGGGGATTTACAATTGTTCACGGACAATAACAATTATTTTTCGACGAGTAAACGTGGAATGGTAACCAGGTGTCTCATGAAAAACTTGGCTGTGAACCAATCACATAATAACCATGGCTGGCCGTTTGCAATTCAATGGCATGTACGTTTTACCGTCTGAAGCACACGAATTGCATGAACAATAATACGGAACTGCATTTTTGCGTTGAAGCGGTAGGAAGGATTTAATCGAATGAACGACACTTCTGGATGGATGATCCCAATAATTTCAAACGCCTCTCATGGTGACGGGTTGTAGATCGTTCATCCGTTCGGTTTTGGTTGCTGAAGATTTCCTTCCCTTCTATGTACACGAAGAGTAAACCGCGAATATCTCGGATTTTGAGTCACGAATACTTGGATAAATTGATTCCGGCGGAACGTGGCGCACACGCTCACATAGGCACAATCAACCAGGCACCCGTCAGCATGTTATCCTTTGCTAAGTCTAGGTGA
The DNA here is from genome assembly GCA_004794785.1 of Opisthorchis felineus. Taxonomy (NCBI): domain Eukaryota; kingdom Metazoa; phylum Platyhelminthes; class Trematoda; order Opisthorchiida; family Opisthorchiidae; genus Opisthorchis; species Opisthorchis felineus. The sequence continues at coordinate 357,401 of SJOL01009043.1, forward strand.
CGATGTGAAATGCGGTCACCGAAATTGTCCATAAAAAGTCCAGGTGAGGAGAAAACATATAGATCAATTGGCTATTTTAATCAAGAGGGGGTAACGGGCACTGTTTTCATAGATGCGCAATCAATTAACATTGGCACCCTTCATCAGTTTCCTACTTTTGTTAGCTGTATTGAACGCATGATGCCCACCTTGTTACAATGCGACACATGTGAAAGAATAAAGTTCTTGGCATGCTAAAATCTTGCGTACAGCAAACACTCGATTTAATAACCTTAAAAAGCTGGTGAATCGAAAAAACGTAGGTCGGATGAAATGCATCAAATGACGCCAAACAAACTCAGCGAACATTTTACTCAAAGGCTGTTTCTGTGATTTTAAATGATTTAAGGTTGATCACCCACACTGCCTGCAATCCGTTTGTTCATTTCTTGGCAGCGCTTTGGGAAAAAACAGCCTCTCTAAAGATGGCAGTTTCGTACGAAGGTCGTTGCAGCTCAGTCATGAAAAAGGTCTTAACCTTGATTGGTTGCCAGGGTGCACTATTTGAGTGACATGCGCAAGTGTTTTGGATGTACATCCTCCATCTCACAGTAAGAGCGTCTACCTCTGTTGGGTAAATTCAGCCACACCAAGCTGTATTGTGATTCCAGAACTCTCTGTTCAGTTATTTTTCCCAAAAAAAACAACATAAAAAAGCCTGTTTAGCTTTCTTCCAATTAATAAAATGGATGTATGTTGACTTGGTTCAAAATTCAAAGTTCCATTCGCAGCTTACTCTTCAGATTGGAAACGTCCTTACTCTTTGCTATGCATTGGGATGTTTGGTTTTCCCAACACGAAAGATCGGAGAACAACTCCGTTAGGTGAACAATTCAGTGATATCTCGATTTTCCGTTCAACTATGGAGACTTCGAGGATCAATCCACATGATTTTTTAGATGAAACGTTTAGCCAATTCACGATCCCTCAGAATATTACAAGGTCAATCAAGATGTGAAGTCTTCTAGCTTTGCAGACACTTGTTGCCAATCTGCTTGACCCTATGCTGCGAAGAAAATTTGAAAGTGCCATGACTTACTGAATGGCAGTTCATAGGATATTATTTGGCTTTCAGAGCTTATTTTTAAGTCATCCATTGTCAGCCAGTTTAAAGGTGCTCATATTGGGTTCGAACCCGGGTCTTCGAAAGAATAGTCCATAATGTTCTGGAGAGGTTTGGTAAACAATCGGCGTATTTATTGATGGGAAACGTTTCGCTTTTGACACAAAAGCTTCGGAAGGCCAAGTGTCCTAGACCGGAAAAGCAAGGCCGCAAAATCCGGTTTCAACATGAAGACAATGCCTCCTAACCAGTCTATCGTAAATAATAGTCATCCCCACTAACCAACAAACAGGAACTTCAGACCGGCACCCAGCACTGATCAAATCGGCTAGTCATAAGAAATCTCACGGATTGTTTCCCTGACTGCCTTAAAACTCGATCAACCTGGTTACTTTCTCACTTGGCCTGACGAAACTTTTGTGTCAAAAGCGAAACATTGCTCAGCAATTGCTCACCGAATGTTTACCAAACCTCTCTGAAACGATGACTACCCAATCGGTCCAAAACATTTTCCAATTGACTGAGAATAGCCCACAACCTTATCCAGCCGCCCACCAAGGCTGACTGATATATGAACCAGCTGCTACGGGTGATGCTACGGACGGAAATATCTTCGGCATATGTCCGCTAGGCTAAACTAACTGTATACATAGTCACGCAACTTGATCCACTTTCCGATGTACTTTCAAAAGGACGGTCTCTGTTAGGAGACCGAACTCTGAGGGATTGGGGAGAATTAAAAATAGCGAAGCGGTGGGTTACCACAGTTCTCGTCAAAAACCTGCGTATAAGGGGATGTGTGAAGCCTGGATTGAGCACCACTTGCATTCGCAAGTGGAATGAGTTAGTTACGTCAAATGACGCAGATCATATCTCTTGATAATCTCCTGATGCGCGTTGAGACAATTCGAATGAGAATAAGGTAGGTGTATATTCTTGCTGCAACTGAAAGTCACAAGATTTTGTCGTATTCTTGCCTTTCTTTGTGGGAGAACTAGCCTACGCAAAAATCGCTATTTTTTAGGGTTTTCTCTTGGCCTGTTATACGTACAAACCGGTGGTTCAGTAGTTGAATTGGGTTAATGTCCATCAGATATATACGACGACACAATACTACCCCGATCCGCCATCCGTAGACTTCGCGGAGGCTGTATCGTTGTTTATAATCGCCTCCATTTGTTGAAATGCCGAGCTTAGTCGGAGCCTAGCCCAGCCCAGCCCAGCCCACGGAGCAATGGTCAGTCCCATAGAAGAAATAAATCATGGTTAAGAACGTTTGCTAGTGGCAAAACACCCCTGTCAGTTTTTGGCGGTAATAAACTGAACAAGATGCAACACTGCTGAGTTTTTCAGAGACTTCTCACAAACTTGACGTGTAGGCTTCAAAATGGTCTTATTACGAGCACACGCTTGATTAGATTTGCTTAATTTCTCACTCAAAAGCAAGACGCCATTCACGATATAGATAGCTGGTGTTACCGTAACTGTAAACTAAGATTATTGTAATTGTAACTAATAAAGTAACTATTTCGTCCTGAATCGTCTTTTGCCCTTTAGACACACACGTTCTGATACCACCTAAAAGGTCACGTTCCAGGCTGACACAGACTGACATACCTCGATAAAGCTGAAAAACTTTGTGTGGCTGAGCTTTGTGGGCCCGAACCAAATGCCACCCAAAAGAATGCGGCATTACTCCAGGTCAGTGGTTTAGCTGTCAACACACCCATTGTAGTGATCGGCACCAAGTTTGGGTGACCAGTTTGGCTATTCACAACTGATGAATTGGTTTAATTAGGTTGAAAGGTGGCAGAATTAGTCCACGCAAAACATTCGCCGTAACTTCAAATTTTCAAACTCGTCCTTTCTACTTTGATGTTATATCATCATCTTAGCCCATTTTTCTGTGTTTACCACATTCTATTGTTACTCATATAGCGATTATCACGAACTCTGGAACTGCTAACGGGTATCATTAACAGAGTGAGACCTTTTAATGGGGGAACTCCACAAGCGAGGACCACAGTGACCCTAAGACCGGAAGGTAACCTCTGCAGGGCTTGCTTGAATATATATACACCCCAGAGCGTATTCGGTGAGTTTGCTTCAAGCCTACTTGCAATTTTAGAAGACGAAGGAATAATGAAATATGTTGGTCTTCGACTACTAAGAACGTTGACGGGAACCCGCCTACACATCTACACGTTTTGTCCTTCCAGAGGCTCACAACTAAACATGGTTCCTGAACATCAGTTAATCTTCTTTTTTAGTCTAACACCAAAATGGATATCACTACCATTCAACACATAGCCACAAATCAAGATGTCGTTTACAAGGGATCCAAACGAATCTACCAGTTATGGATTCTTCAGCCGAATATACTGGACAAGGTTTGCTTCAGAGTTCATTCGGCTGAAAAATATTTGTCAAAACACCACAATACCCTTGTTCCTCACTAATCCGCAGTGGGTCCCTTATAGGTTCCCTAGGGACGAGGTTGTAGTTTCTAAACGAGTCATAACTAATACTCTTGGACTGGATGAGTCGGCTGTTTGTCTGACAATCCTACGAGGAAACCAGAAACCGTCCAAAAATACGGGTTGTTCTTATTTGAAGATACTTAATTCTGAATTATTACTGTGTATCGCACACGCTGTGGAGCTCAGATAATAACAATGTTACAAAGGTTCCTAAGCCGAGTGGACCTGACAGTTGCTTCTGGGATTACCGGAAGAGCAAAGTAATATCGTGACTTTTTATTTGTAAGACGTCAATGCAAATGGATCGCATATGGACTGACAATGCAATTTAAAACCACTGCGAAGTGAAATCCAGTAGATTACTCCTCTTTTATGGTCGGCGAACAAATGTGCTGTAGAGAGCTACACATACGATGGGGAATTTTCCATTTTTTTTCTTTTACTGAAATTGTTGGTGCCTTGGAACATTTTCACTCACTTACCTATACCAAGTAAGTTGTCCAGGGATGACTTCGGTATAGCGAATTCCGGATGTTGGTGAGTCTTCTTGCCGCTGTAGTCAACAGTTAATTGTACACGCTCCAGGCCATCTTCGGGTCGATTTCTTTTGTCATATGAAGAAGCTCTGATTTTGGCACGTTTTGACAACTCCGTTTCCCTTCCAATTCGTTGTGATCTCGGATCACTTGGTTGCATTGGAAGTCCGGGCGGAGGGACTGAAAACGCCGCATAATCGATGGTTGAATGAAGGGCCTGCCGATGGTTTGGAGGCTGCATTAACCCAGGATACTGGACAGAGGCTTGCTGAGGAGGATGCTGGTGTTGATGCAGCTGAGGCGGTTGTTGGCATACGAATGGCCCCCTTTTCTTTGGTAAATTTCCTGGTATTGGTTGCATTCGACCAGCGGTCCTATTTTTACTGAGAAAACGAGGGGCCGAACCGTGCTCCCGTGGTCCTCGAAGATTGCTGTTCACGTCTCGACTGGTAGAAGTCATGGAACTGGAAGACTGTTGACGGCGATATGATTGCTGACCTTGCAGCCTGGTTGTCCTGGGTTGCTGTGGTCTGGATTGACCGTTTTCGGTAACTGTCTGTTGATTGTATAGCATTCTTGGTCTATAAAACGATGGTAAATGCAAGTTTTTATAAGCAGACTTGGGCAAAAATCAAAGTGACGGCTTGAGAACTGTTCAGATGGTAAACAATGCCGATGCGCTTGTATTAGGTGGAAAGAGAAATTGTGAATCACTTATGAGTAGCGCACCAACAATATATAATTTTACAAATTCAGGCAATCAAACAGCCGGCTGTACGATGATTGATGAATCATCGCACATTTTTCATCTTGTTTAAAGGAGCGCTTCGCAGACTGTTCCACAGGATGTGGGAAAAACGTTCCGAGTGACGAAAGAAATTGAACTGAACCAAGTTCAGTCACAAACCTTATAGAGAAAATGCTCATCAGGTCAGTAGGAAAGCGTGAGTTCTAGTGGTTGTCAAACCGTTTGACTTTCTCCCAGGTTTTTGGATTTTAAAGGGTGGCTAAGCAACACTGTTCTGAGCTGGCCGATCCGGTTGTTTATCGTCACCAGATGCATTGAGTGAACATGGTCTTGCCTAATTGGCAGACGTATTCACAATCGAGCGATGTGATCGATCTGCTATGTGGCTTGAAGGACGACTCAGTAAGTGCATCGACTGGGTCAAATGACTGGCCGTATGTCAGAACAGCCCAGAAAGGTGGCGTCACGAAAGCCGTGCAATTTCAATTAGCTTACTATGTTGAAGGTTTAAACTTGTAATCTCATCACTCTCTTCCTAAAATCCCTGCTCTTGAGCTGACACGATTATTCTTTAAATCTGACAAATACAAACTACTAACCACAATGTTTGATGTTGAAAAATTGACACATCACCTGGCAGTTTTGCCTAAATAATTCTCCTTAGTGGCCCGAAGTAGTCGGATTACCGAAGAAATTGGATGCTGTGAATACATGTTCCACTTTGTTCCACTAGCGACAGTCGCTTGTCCTCAAGCAAGAGAGTAACCTTAGAATCTCCCAAACGGCAAATGTAACACAACTGACATATTTACTCTACTGCCACTGTCTGTACAACGGTTCTCTTGTGCTGCAATGTAAAAAGTGGTTCGAAGCCAACTGTTCACTTCTTGGAGGATTCACTTGAGGATGTGTGCTGGAGGCGGAGCATAATGTCAGTGGTTCATAGCTGAGACTGCACACATTCCTGTGGGCTGCGATCCAGGTCAGCTAAGGCTGCAGTCATATAATTTTTGTCTAAGGCCCCTCAATATGATGCATTATTGCTTTTTTGTGGTAGTGGCATGAAAGCTGTCCTCAAAATGCAGTTCACTTAGACAACTGCCAGGCTTTGGTTGGGTTAAGTGTGTTCTGTTAGTTCCTCGTGAAAAATTCGAAGATTATTCTTTCCAAGCTTCAAGTTCATGGCTACTCGCACTGTGTCATCGTTCTTTTCATCTGTTCTTCCAAACATCACCCATACCCACTGGCAAAGAATGCACGTCCTCATACATCAGTGAAAGGATGCTGCATGTTTTCGCGTAAATTTCTCACCCTGACTTATTTAAAACCCAGGTTTCGACATTTTGCAGAAGTAAATGCAGCTTCATTTAGCTAACGGTGAGGTTAAAAACTCGTAATGTGGTTTTCCGAAATGGGATCGGAATCCACAGCGCAAACACCAACGTCGTCGGCATAATTTAACATTCTATCCATGGAAAGTCGCAGTCACATCAAAAAGACTATGACGACATAGAGCATTGAGGAAGAAGTACACTGCTTGCTTAAAAGTACAGAGCCCATCCGCCATGAAAAAGCGTAGGAAAGTGTTTCTCACATTCCAGTGGTGATTTCGAAATAAGGTTTTTTGTTCACAGTTGTCAGCTCCCTCGCTGACACCAGTGGGAACTTTTAAAACACGAATCGTATCCGACCCGGTCCACCATGTCCTTAAATAGGCTGTTCCATCCCATATTACTGTACGCTTTCTTGTGCCGCACAGCCTCTTTTGTACAGTGAAGGTCATTTCACCGTGGAACATCTGGGAGGTGCACTTGCGTTTTCTAGCGTAATAGTTAAGTTTATTGTCCACTGGGCTGATACCAGATATTCAGGTGATTCGGTTAGCTCTGGTGCTGCATTGACAGGTATTAGGCCTTGTCTTACAGGGATCTCATGTACCTTGATTAATAAAACTCGCGCATGCATCTGACGGATACACGATCTGCATATTCAGTACGCCGACTCATGTTGGTAGGGATTCGAAGAGTAATACTAAGGATACACTACTGTCACTCCTATGCTCAACAGTACATACGACTGTGCTTGGCTCTGCAAAGCATCTCCGTACGACTAAGATTTGGCCTTCAAAAGGAAAATCACAGTCAGTTGGAGCCGCCAGAGAGATCCTAGCAATTCAGACTAAAGCCGCTGACTGAAGCAAAGAAAACTCAGCCAATATGGCAACTTACTCACTTGGCCTGACAAAGCCTTTGTGTCGAAAGCGATTGTTACGCAAGCCATTCCGAAACACTGTTTGTGTGCTTCATGGAACATGGCTCAAAAGTGCGATTGTCTATATTGACCAACTGAGAGAAAATCAGCTGAATAGCATAAACGACCCAATATTTGCTCCACTTCATGCAGTGCAGCTCACATCCAATAGAATTCCACTATGAACTGTTAGTGTGCACTTTTCTGGCGAATGGTTTTGGTTCTCATAGTGAGAGAAAATCTGCAGCTCAATTCAAGAATTAGAAACGTCCAGTGGCTTGAAGTTTATTGAGAAAGATTGCTCTGTCCGCGGTACTTGAAGTGGACAAAAATCGAGCTTCATTCAGCCAAAAATATATGATGTCAACATAGATCCCGACAATTGAGCTAAACGGGGTAGTCTCAGCTACGGTGGAAGTTTACCGGTAGCGGTCACTCTACCTACTGCGAAGCCTGTTTGTTTGCCCACTGAGAATTAATCCCAAATAATCCAGAGGAAACCATCGGGTCGCATACCAGCAACGAGGTGAGTGCTACTCTTTGTAAAAAGGCTGAACAACCTCTATATATATCGAATAACTAAGTAGCGGATACACATCCCGATTTGCTATAACAATGGTCTAAGGTATAGTACCTCGGGGACAGCGAAAATTCCCACAAATGGACAATGTAATAGCCTGCCGCAAGTGATCTCTCGGTAAACAGGGAGTAAAATCATTGTACTGTCAGTTATTTGAAGCAGCTTCACGGCCGGTTGATTCATTTTAGCTTCAAACGATTTTTTTACGAAAATCCCTGTCCAACTATTATTGGTTCGGTGAGTTTTGGTGGAACAACTGTAATTCTGAACAGATGTTCTTGATGCACATCTACACCGGAGAAAAGTTCCTTAATTCAAGACATCCTACTGCACTTCACACAATTATCCTCAGCTGTGAAGAGCATTTTCCCTTATTTAAGGCTTTTTTCTGTAATACAATTGGTTATAATGCTTCCCGATGGACCTCCACGCAGTCGGCAGTTTCAAAGACCTCGAGCAAGCTAAGTAATATGAAACACTTTCTGGTAACACACAAAAGTGAAATGAATTTTACGACGTTATGGCCATTTAAGGTGTGCTATATTACGGTGTTATATATTACTAAAATTGAATTAACGTAAGTGAACCTATCAGCCTCTCTGTGTATCGGGGAGCTGAAATAGACGGACAAGTTTATCCTTACCAATTTATCCTAATTATGATATCCGTCGCCTTTTTAGCTCTGCAACATTTAGCGATTCGACTTCAAGCCCTAAAAAGAGAGAAACCAGCAGTAAGTTGCTTGAGAATTCTTTGCATCGGTAATATCGTATCGAGATTTTGATATCTTGAATATCGTTCTAAATGAAATATCAGACGACTTCTATTCAACATAGTCGGTCGAAGAATGCCGTAAATGGGAGATTCGGCTAGTCTCTCCTTAACACCATCATCCTATTCAAATGAGCGGTTAGCTTCATCCTAGGTGACTGGTTGCGGAAGAGTCCACAGCGTGACAGACAGTGGGCAGTCCCTGAGGCAATCTGACTATTCCCCATGCCACGCAGTCATTACGCACATCTCACCGGTGGTTTGAACCTTTCCTAAATCCGTTTGGAAGATCTCACTGGTCAAACTGATTTTCAAAGGAATTCTATCGAGTATCTCGCAGCGGTTTAACGGTCCGGTTAACAATATTTTCTCTGAGGGGGTCATGCTGCGCTGGTTACTTTTGTCACCACACGTAAAATGTAAAACAATACCTTACTCCTACTTTAAACAAACTTTAAACCTAATTTTGTAAGACGCCCTGAAAAACAAACTGATTTCCGAATCCTAGGCCCCAACGCTGTTCAGATTCTCATTACAACAAGTGCCTCCATTAACCACCAGGAAATTTGCGCTTTTACGTACGTTAAAAATATGGGATCATTTGGATCCCGACTTTGTTCGGAAGCTATAAAAATCTTATTCTTGGAAATAACTGGTTGTCATAATTCCCAGTATGAGGACAGACCATCTTAAAGTAACCATCGTAGCCGCATAAAAATGTGAAAAATAGGAAGGAATCTACAGTAATGGGAAGGTGGGAAAACGTCTGATGGTACTTGTGTGCAATCAGTCCATCCAGTTCGAGTCATGGAGTCGGATGGACATGTCGGAACAAATGAAACAAGATATGGTCTACCAAGTATTTACGCAATATAACCAAACAAAATATAGTAGAAATGCGTCCTTAACAAACAGGATAAAGTACGTGTTCGTTATACACAAGTGCTGTTCAGAGTCTTTTTTATATTGAATGGAACGCACTCCACACCAAGGGGGAATTTAGAGGTTTACCATAGTTATCCAAAGACGAGGAGTTTCACTGAATTGATGAGCAATAAGGTTGCCTTAAGGAAGCTTCACAGGCCTTTGAAATGAGGCCTGCAAAATTCTCTTGAAATCTAACACTATATACAGGTGGCATTAGAAACCGAGAAGTAAACAGTACCACTAATTTCCTTTGTTCAGCACAATTTGCTGTAATCTACAATCATAAAAGATGTTTTATCCACTCGAAGTGAAATTGAACACAATCAAAACTTTTATTCTGGTATATATGAATAGCAATAATCTTGACTGGAGAGGTCACTGAGACGTGTAAAAACTCGGAGTACGTTACCATCACAGTAACTGAGGATGCTACGACTACTTGATTGGTCCGAAAGGTGCGGACAAGCAAAACGATCAAGAACCGCCGTACGGTGTTTGTGACATGTATCAGTTAAGTATTATGAAACTGCTCCACATTGATTAAGCTGTACAAAAAGACATTTCCATATGACACCGTTTGGAAAGAAGTTAGCAAAGATGAATGACACTATTTAAGAGGCTAATACACAAAACGGTAAAATCGATTCAGTGGGTCAGTGTACATCCAAAGATGTCTCCGAACAGCCTCATTATTTAGCATTATCAGCATTAGGTATAAAGCAGAATTTCTTAAAAAAAGAAAAATGCTCTCGAAGGGAAAAAAACTTAATACCATTCAAACACAAAATGGGGTTACAAGAACCATTGCTATATCCAAAGTCTTGGCTTAAATCATTTTCCGAGTTATTTTAAGTAACTAACACGCCTCGGTCGTTCCAAAATGAATGTCCGTTACCCAAGGATGGCCAACTTTTATTGAGAAGTTCTCATTCTCTGAAAGCTGGTCATTTTGAAGCTTTAGACTGGATTAATTTGTTCCGAACCAAACACTTCACATGAGCTCTTTCATCTCGATTGGACGGGGGGAGCGAAAATAATTGACTCTCTGGTTTGCAATTCCAGACTCTTATCACTAAACCGTTTGTCTGCCAACCAGATTGGTTAAATTCAACTTAGTGCAAACTAGGCGTGAACTTTTCCAGACCGTCGCCTGAAGGCTGGTCAATAGCCAGAATACTCCGATAACAATTCATTGTGCGCAAAAGAAGAGTTTAAAGGTAAGAGTGATAGTGGTGAGTTGTTGCCAAAACGGCAACCAATTATGATGTAATGTTATGTCGCTGACCCCGGGGACCCAAACGCGTCTGACGATAGAACTGGACTAAAATAGCGTATACTCTAAGAAACAAACGCAGAAGGAGCGCTTATCGTACCAAGTCATATTAATGTTCTCGTCACGTTATTCCTGTGGGACAGAATATAAAGCTGATTGTCACTTCGTGGCCTATGGGCGGTCGGACTTGTTGGTTGTCAATTCATACTAAACTGTCGACGGCTTGCCGAGACTGATAGCCATCTACGGAACAAGGGAAAATTTTCATACGTCCCTGTGTCACAAAAATCTGACGTATTTTGTCCATCAGTTTCAGAGGGCAGTGCCACGAGAACAAAGTGTTGTATGCCATACTAGTGAATCAAATCCTATCTTCAGGCTGTCGAATAAAGGTACTGTGAACTTGGCTAAGAAGTTGTACTCGTCTCATTCTGGCTGAATGATAGGTTCATTATTGAGACATGAAGTTAATAGAGACTTTATTCAGGATGTATTAATAGAACTCAATCGAGAACGTTATGGTATGGGATTCTAAACTGTCTAACCTTTATCACGGAAGTCCGTAATTTTCGCCGCCCAGAAACATAGTTTTCAGTTATTAAAATGCCTACAAGTAATGAAAAATTCGATCACAGATAGGGTTTCGATATGGTTTCACAAATTCTATCATAAGCGGAATAATCTGCCGTAGCAACCAAATAATTTTGCTTAGTTTGAATCAAGCAGTGGTTAATTGGGAATTTGTGATTGTTTTTGTTTATCCAGTGTTTCAGAAAACGCACCCGGTTTCTTCGCTTGACTCCATAATCTATGTAAGCGTAACCGATTCAGAAGGATGCACCGACGTACTCAAAGACGACTGCTTATGCCGTTTTCAAACACTTAATTACATTAACAGATGCAATTCTCTGATATTGTTGTCATCCAAAAGTCGCACTGTCTAACAGACCAGATGGTTCAAGAATAAAGTTGGCCAAAGTATGAGTTAAATGATTTGGCAGCTGACACTGAAGCCAATGACGCTCAACTTGTTTCATGGTTTCATGGGCTATTGACAGCATTTACATCGGTGGCTTGCGTTTCCCTAACTTCCGGGACATCAGCTCAGGATTTTCTGTACCGTTTGTAACCCGATGGAAGTTTGGGAACCAGCAATAGGATCTTTGATAGAACAAAGAGGCCAGGCTTACTTGTGGTGAATTTGAGAGCTACCTTGACTTCACAGATCCGTCACGTGGCACAAATGATAATCGAGTGATGAGATACGGAAAGGTGGAATGAACAACCTTATACAACTTGTACAACTAACGGAGCACGCAACCTATGGGTCTATACGCTTCGTGTCACTTAAGGCCTAACTACGAGACATTTTGTGATGGGTTTTCCCCTTGGATGGTTGCTTGTGTCCTGTCTCGTTCTCTTACTATTTGATTCTTTCTTGTAGCCTTGGTGGGCCTGTTTAGCGTGGTAATGGTTATAGTATTCCTACTGTTACACTTTAACCTGCTGGAAATTTAACTATGAGAATAATCCTGAAAAGATTGAAACGAGCAGACAGATAAGACTATTGGAACGAGCACACAAACTGCAACTGGGTGAACTCAGAATATGTTGAAATTTCCCTATGTATAAGCTGACTGATATGCCCCGATTAAGGTGATAAGACCATTTCAATGATAGCACGCAAGTCCTGCCCACAAGCCAGTAGTCAATAACCAGGTAAGTGATGGGCAATAAATGAATACTAAAAAAATCGGTGAGTGAGGCCGACGTAATAATCAACAAACGATAGTTCAGCACCTGACGCCTCCAAATCTAGAGTCTTTACTCCCTTCCTTCAGAATCACTGTAAACAACTTTCTTCAGTAGACAAAAAATAATGAGGTTTCTGGCAAGTGAATGGATTTTGTTTATCCCAGGGGTGTTTATACCTCGTGGGAATCAAAGTAAGGTCAAACATTTTATAACATCATGACTGGGTATGACGCAGAGGTTTGATTTTTCTTTGCGGCCTACTTGAAACTTACCTAATCTAGAAGGATATTAGTGTGGAGTAGGAAATGATAAAACCAAGATATTTTATATTAATAACTGAAAATCCAATGTATCGGAAACCGCGAATCCAAGTACCATTGCTCGCAGTCTTGAACGGCAACCACAGACAAGGAACACCACTACCAATGGTTCAACCAATCACTGATATTGAGTAGAAAGGACAAATTTTGTACACCATGTGCACACCAACCACTTACGACAAAGTCTTATCAGAAGAGCACACTTTTATTTGAAATAGAAGATGAATGGGATGACAAACGAGATCCTATTGCCTGAAACTGAAACGTTGAGGCTTTACTGACCTTTGTGTCCTGCTCAGGAAAGGGGGCCACTGGGTGGCAAACATGCAGTCTTCGATGACTTAACCTGGTTAACATAGCCTGATTGAAATCGCCTCGGCTAAGGACGTACAGGTAGAGCCAGACAAATTGGGCTGGACAATTCAGTCTTGTTTACTTGATGGATTTTTTCAGTCGATTGTGGTTTATTTGTGCAACTCTTCAGTTATTCCTCATCCTTGTACTTAACCACCGCAAGCGGGAATTAGGTAAACAAGTGTGTCAAGAAGTTAATGTGAAGGTCATTTGTAACTTTGATGACATACCGCATAGTAGATGTAGCTAACGCAAGTTACTCACTACCACGTAGGGCTTTCTACAGAAAAAATCCACAGAATTGATTTCGTTGGTGTTCCTTGTCTGCATTACTTTGTTCTCTCAGACATTTCGGGTCCTTGCCACTACAAAAAATAGCCAAATAGCTACATGCTTGTAACTGTCCAAACCACTTATAGCAGCGCGAGACAACTGCCACCCTTAGGAAGGCTGATAACAAGACCGTGCCAGTTTGAACGCAGCTAAACTGCGGACGTCACTTCGCTCAAGGACACGAAAATGAATGATCGTCATTAGTATACGTCTTGTACCCGGCTGACGAAAACAGCATTCAAACCAAATGACTTGTCTGGTTGGACTGACGTTTTCCGACAGATAATATCTAAGGCGGGCAACCTGACTGGTGAAAATGAAGGCTGCTGAACGTTTGCAGAACAGTTTACCTTTTAAACATTTTGCACGGTTCCCGATTTGAGCAGATTTGATAGCAAGCAAACGCAGAACTCCGACAGATTGTAGGGTCTGATTTTGTAGAGAATGGCGAGAACAAGCGTTTTCGATAGAGGCACGTCAAGTGCTGGAATTTGTTCTTAATACTATTCAAAGAAAATTCTATTGGTTGGAATGGTGCTCTATCCACACTTGCCTGAGATTTCAAGTCCCTGATTATGCTTAGTTAGTTTGTGGAAGATGCAAATTGATTTACCGTTGAGCAATTAAATGTTGGACAGCCTTTTACAAGGACACCATATCCTCTGCTGCAAAAATGAACACATGAAATGCGGTGAATAGACAATGTAAAACCAGCATCGGAAAAAAAGCTCTGACTGGATTACATAGAGAAACAGCTTGTTCACCGGTCTACTGTCATCGCAATCAATGTGGAGTGGGCAAAGAATGAGATGTTTGAGAAAGCCGTCAGGCCTCAAGAAACTAGCTTTAACAGAAACGTGAGGGGTTTGTGTGGGTCAAGTGGCAAGGAAAGGGAGGTTAAGCCAAGGATAAGTAAGATTAATTTAAATGACGGACAGGTAGGAAACAGCCTACACGACAAGAACGAAGAACGTGGGAAAACGTGTTTTGGCTTGTTTGTCGCACTTGGCAGATCAAGGTCAAAAGCAGGTCCGCTTGAGCTTCTGATATTGTGTAACATATCCAAGAGAAGGCTTGTTTAAGAAAGTGGAATGGAGCCCGTTGTTGGTCAAGCTCAACCAAGTTAAAGCCTAACTCCTAGTCACCTCTTTGTGAACAGACAAGTTTGAAATATCAAATGGAAATGCAGTCTCCACTCAAACCAAGTTGACTACTTTGTTTCATTTTTATGAAGGACAATCCGGAAAGAGTGCAAATCGTTGCGTCGAGAATTTTATTGCAGCGATAGTTATTGGTACTGTATGGACCGACCCATTTAGGCAATGCGCATTGAGGGACACCTCTTTGCTTCACTTACTCGAGCACTTCCTGACGTATACTTTTATTTGTAAGAGGAGTTCGAAATGAGCAATAATCAATATGAGATAAAAAATGCAGCCGGGTTTGCAAGAAATGATCAATACGATGAAGCGTTTGTTAGCCGAATCTGCTCTGAAAGGCGGTTTCCCAGGGGTTATACAAATGAAAGGGATGAATGAAAATAACATCTGTCATTCTAAATACCTCGGTTTCATAACACCGCTTGACTGAATCTTTACTAAATCTTAGAATTCCTTGAGGACGGTTGCCTACGGCAACCGAAAAATTGGACTGTGTTATAGCAACATGTCTAGTTATTTTCTGATATCGTAGTAATCACTTAGCAAATTAAATTCCTAACTTAAGATAGTCCAACGTTAGCCAAATGATCGTTGTCCAGTGATGCAAGAATGCTTAACTACGTTCGACAAATGACTACGAGGTGCTTGCTTACCTTCAAATGGCATTTCAGATCCAATGACGTATAAGGCGTTCGATACCTTAAATGTGGCAACGGAAAAACAGGTAACTTTCGTTTCCAAATACTTTCAGTAACATGCATGCTTAAACGTTGCAGCATTCGGCCACCAAACCCGAACCAAATGGCACCCAAAGCTGCTGGGTTCATGATGTGATTATTTGAAGGCCTGGCAAGGATTTTAGGATGTCACTGTCAGATCACTCAATAAGACCTGGCCTATTTATGAGAAAAATGGAAGCAAACACTTCTAAGTTTTACTTAAAAGGTTGGTCCATTAAACAGTTACTGGAAACTGGGTTTTTCCTCTCATATTCGTGTTCAAATTGCCCGGCTCATCGAACCAACCACCAACCGTCTACGCCACATGAGCTACCGAAATTATCCTCAATAGCATAGGACTTTCCCATCTTCGAACCTTTTTTGACGAATTACTCAATTACACAGCCATAAGTGATCTCTGGCCTCGCCGTTGTCAGGTTTGTCAAACCAACAAAATGCCACTCACTAGGTTTTGTCAAATCATTGCGAGAAGAGTAATATCATGAACAGTCAGTGCTCGTGCAATTAAGCGTACTGAAATTCATTTACTTGTTCTGAAACGCACTGCCCGAGTATGGAAGCAATCCTTTGTTATTCGCCAAACAGTATAGAAGTCGGTGCCGGCATATCTGTTTATGCGCACTGAGAGATCACCAGGATCAACTGAGTGCTTCGGCTACGGCAAACGCATTGATTCCGATGTAAGTGTGTGCTGAAATTTTTCAGTTCATGTCCGTTTGGTTTAAGGCAGTTTGTGCGTGCTTTGGGACCGCTGACAATACACCACACTGGTTTTTGATCGCTTATGTCTGCAAAACCTCACTGCATTGAAGAAAGTACAACGGTTTAGACTTGGTAGTAGACCAAAGGGCACAGATATGAGTCACTGACGCATTCATTGATGAGTCATTGAGCAGTACTCAGTGAGACCACCGACAGGCCCATCATTCGACATAGTGAACTGATGGCTTGTCATTAGCATTTGGCACCTTCCGGCACCTTCTATTCAAAATTGGATGTTTCGGGCAATCCGTTCAGTAGATCCAAGGTTTCATTACCGTGCTAAGAGGTTCTACGCAATTTAGCCAAAAGATAGCTGATATTCAACATCACGCTACGAATGTGCAAAAAATTAAGTAATAATAATAATAGTAATAATCATTCAGCTGTAACATCCATTCACTGCTTAGCTGCCGTGCTACTCGAAGGAAGTTCGAGGGCTGAGATACTGCCACCTTGCAGAGGAGCATTCGAGATCCCCGAGGCTGGGTCCGAACCACGAACCCTCGGGTCTGTAGGTTTGAGCCTTAACCATTGGCCGATCTCGAGGTCAGATAGATGTAGCAGACTGACAAAAGTACACAAAGATCAAGCGAATACACAAGACGTATGGTAGTTTTAAGGCCGGTTTGCGTTAGAAATCAAGCGAGGTTGAGCGCATCGGGTCATGCGTGTTATGGAACTTTTAGCGAATTTGTGCAACCGCGGTGGTTGAATCAATTGCACATTTATGCTAACGACCGATGAGTGTTGTTTACTCTGCAAGCACGTTCCTACTCAACAATGAAAGGTGGCTTTTAATATTTTCCACAACTGGACCACATGTTTTTCGTCTCACACGAAAAAGCGTTTCTAAAATCCCACCCGTCCATCATCAGTCACCGGGTCTGTTAGTTCTGTAGTGCTTATGGATGGAGGTCACAACAAATTGCGAATTAGGACGTTGTTTTGTCTGGTGAACTGCGCAATTGAAATATACGAACTTCTGCAGGCTTCGCCAAAGTTATCACAGTGCTCGTCTTCGAATAGCAGTTGACAGGTGCATCCAAGCCAAAGATCACATTAATTTTGACGTATCCTCTTGGGGGTAGAGCATCAAACTTGGAATCCATAGAACGCCTATGCCTTTGTTTTTAGCGTTTGTACCTTCAAGAGTGAGTGCAAATGGACAAAGACTTCTACGCCACAAATATCGTTCATTCGAGACTATGATGCATATCTTGAGGGGCTTCTCGTGGAGGACCACTAGACTAGACCCAGAAATAACCTTCATGTACTAGCCAAATGAGGCTCCACAGACCTTTGAAAATCCGAACCTATCAGTTCTCTTTGACAACGCAAAATACAATCCTTACAAGGGAGGCTTCTGCCGTCAGCTGTGTCACTTACAATGGTTAGCAAGATATGTGGTAAGTCCGGTCAGAGTTGGTATCAGTGTTTCGAATTTAGGCTACGGGGAGGAATCTGTAAATACAAGTCGGCACATCAAACTGTACCACATGCCATCTAATACGTAACCACAAATGGTCGACCAAAAGAAAAAAAGCCATTTATTTGCCTTGGTATATATGTGAAATATGTGAACTACGGTCGGCGGGAGTGAAGTACGTTCCACCAATGTATACCGTGCAAAGTTAGAGCATTCTGGAAGCCAGAGAGGTAGAATATGGTTGTAACCTGTAGAATCTGGCTAAAGTTTGAAGTAACAATTTATGTGCTCTTTAAAAGTTGAAGATAGTCAGGGTATAATTTCACGGATATCTAACGATCGGTTAAACATATATATTTTATGCCCTATGATTAACCTAACACGAACTCTTTCCTATGTAGGGCGTAGGGTAAGGCAGAGAATTCAGTTAATCCTTCGGCGACGCTTATTACGGTTTCTAAGATTAGTTTTTCTAGTTTTAACGCAGACTTAACCTCAAGACAGTCGATCTGGAAAGAAGACTAAAATGGTTCCTCCTAGAGAGTGATACCTCTTAGAGCAATAAAACTGTAAAGCAGCGCTGCAAAGATACGTCCTGATAAAGAAAACGACTTTTATTACTTCGTCGAGGACCTATTTTATTACTATTATGGCTCTGGAAGGTAACTCAGTACCTTCAAACACTAGATATCAATCAAACAATGGATATGAGATTTCTCGGTAGATCAATCTCGTGATCTAGTCTATTAATTCGTACGAACCTAAAAAATTAACTAATCACTTGTCCGTTTTTCGTCGTATTTTAGTGAAGCTAACTCAGCAGGGGGGTTGGTGGATGCCTGCAAATAGTACACTGAACAAATCAATCAGTATAAATAAAATATAACCAGACAGAGTCAAAACATCTGCGGTAGAACGAGTCTCGGTCTTCGTCCTCATCAGAATCAGATACAAAGCATCCTGTATGATTCCCGCAGGGCTCTCGTTTGACATGCAAATCAGTGGGAAAAAAAGCAAACCGAAAAAAACGATGGTCAAAAACTGGATTCTCGTTCACTTTGTATGCCTGAAGCTAATATTAGCTTGTCAAACAAATGCGTGTTGTCTTCTTCCACCCAGCATGTCTATCAAAACAATCGTTATAAATCGTTGTCAAATACTATGCCCCGAAGTAAAACAGACGAATACCTCGTTGTTCTTGATCTAATCTAGTAGGCCTATCCTTATGTTCCAAAGACTGAATGTACAAAAAACTAAAGATCAAAATGCCAGTAAATCTACCTGAAGTTCTCCGACAACGTGGAGCCAAAACATTTGGTGTGCATAAGTCTGGACACATCCCTGTACGGAGCACGTGTTCGAGTAACAGACTAAAGATAATTAGCACCACAGGGGTGTTTTGATTACAAGCTAATTATTTCCTAATGGGGTATGTTGCGTTTGAAAAAACATACCTGTTAATTCGGTGGCCGTTAACAATTCCTTCCAAAGATTAGTTGTCTAAGTGGAATATAAGCCAAAAAACCAAGCATAAGACGAATGAAAAAGTCGCTTTTTTAGTGCACTTTGAACGTTTCAAAAAATATTATTTTTAACTATGGATTCAAAAAAGACTATTCAGGTATAGGAAATTGATGGTAGATGTGGGCGTAAAAAGTGAAAGACTGACATGTTTCTTACATCTGCTTCATTTGATGCAGTTAAATTAAGGCACTTGTCTCCATAAACTTTGGCCATCCTCTTGTATATGGCTACGCACGAACTCATGGTGAGCATCTAGAATGCAAGAAAACATAGTTACGCGACACGAAGAACTTGTTGATGTCGGAAACCACCAGATCATGCAAAATTTTGTTCAATCTCGAATTTCTCCCTGCCAGTGTTATTAGGAGGTCACACAGCGTAATGCACTGTTAGTTACACTCCAACCACTTATCTGAAGCTTAACTCTACATTGTTCTGGCTTATTCACAACAAAGATCGTCACCAAAATTGTTTTCAGCGACATCAGCGATTCATCAACTTTTAAGATATCGATCGACAGACAATCTCACCATCTACTGTATTATCTTTAAAACCAAAGTCAACAAAAACTCAAAAAGAAAACCGAACACCACTCAAAACATTGGTTGATAAAATGTGCCCCGGAATTTTTTTATTAGGGTCTTTCTGGTCATCTACCCGAGGCGATTCTCCTCGTATTCAACGCCACCTTGGCACGCTGTTTGCGATGCGGTCAAATCCGAGTTCATAGATGAATGTGTCTTATACAGCAACTGGCCCTACCATCACCACGCCGAATTATGCTATACTAAATATGAGAATGTTTGGAGAATTCAGGGAAAAGTAGTGTAATTATGGCATAAGTAATCTTATTTCACATGTCTATCCACAAAAACAACATCTCCTAGAGATGACTAGTAAGTGACTAACAACCGCAAACATTTCTCCTGTGCTTTTGTGATTTTCGCTTAGATTTTGCCACCTAAACAGCACTCCAAAAACTTGATACCAAACAGCTGAGTAATCTAACACATACACCATCACATACTTTGGAAGAGGAAGATGCATTGTTAACACTGTGTGCACACTGTGTCTAATGTCCACGATTTTACGATCAGTGCTCAGAAATGTTAGTACTGTAGAAATATCTCACTGTTACCTATAGTAGTCGGCGCAGAACGACCTGTGAATTCTTAGGAAAGCAGTTTGAATACTACCATTCGGCTAGTGATGCCGATTAGTAGGTTGATTACCTACAGTTAGACAGGATATAGTCTGATCTATCCTTTATTTACGTTGTTTGTTTTACATTGCCGGCAGCCAATGGTAGCCTGAATATCCAATCCCTTGTCCCAAATCTGGTGGGTTCGAATCCCTCCCTTTGGAATTCACGTGGTGGGTAGCGTCAGTGAATCCCAACAGGAATTAAACGGTTGCACAATGCTTCTTGCCTTTCAGGCATAGAATAACTTCATTTGCAGGATGAAATCTCAAACCAAATATTTTCATAACATTTCAAACGCGATTTTTGTTGTTGGTTCAGTTCAAGTCGGTCAAAATCCAAGGTGCTAATTAACCCTCCCAACTTGTGTGCTAGTCTACTAGGACCAATATATTATCTGCAACAGTACTATTATCATTATTACTTCAAAGGTTGAAAAGGTTTGGGCATGGAAGGAAAGACACATCGACGGACAAAAAACTAAGAAATCAACACCACCCCATCCATAGTAGGACCTCAAAAACAACATTGATTTTTGAGAATGCATTCCTAATTGGTCAGCCGAGTGACGACCAGTTTTTCTGTGATGTCAGTGCCATGTCAGTAGTTCTATTGTGTCCTGCCAAAATTTTTTGTCAGAGTGCAAATCAGTAATAGCCAGACTGAATGTGATATTGAAAGAACACTGGTTACATGACCAAAGTAACCTCAATTCAAATGCGACCTGACAAAACTATTGACAGGACTTGCAGTCACGTCGTGGACGAAGAATGGAGAAAAGGCGGTTAAAAAGTGAAGATTAGCAGAGAACTTGGGAATAAAATCTGGGATGTACGTGCTGGGGAAGTCCGAAAAATCCACTGAGACAGTAAGCATTCCATCTGCATATGGTGGGCGTTTGAAATTTCAGTTTTACTCAACAAATGGAGCGCTCGATGGGGTCTACTCAGTGGGTGGGCATTTACTACGAAAAACTGAAATATCACTGAGATTTTAAACGAGGCCGATAGGTTTAGGCAAGAAGAACCAATAGAATAGAACTTACAACGAATTAGAGCATGGTCAAAAACGTCAGAGGATATACGAGCGGCGTTTTTCTGGATAAACATAGAAGTTTATAGGGACGGATTACAGGTCCCTGTGATTCTAATGAACCCTATTTTTAGAACGGTCATTGATCAGCTCATTTTCACCATGCAATCTCATCATAGATGAAGCAGTTAAAGGGCCAAATTATGCATGGTGCACTTTCCATTTCGAACCAACTTTCCCGGGTGGGACTTTGGTTCAGATATGTTGCACATACACCACCTAATCATCAGCAGTAGCGTCATACTTAATCAACTTGATCCAGGGTAAAACTATTGGATCTCCCAAAAAACCTCTAGAGACAGTTTTGGGGCAATCGCGACAAACCTGCGTGTCAGTACAATATTGTAGGTATGACTGATGAATAACTCTGAGCGATCATGTGATTTGAATTTCACACATAAGTCGGATAATCTGACACGCTTTGGATGGTTTTAATCTTGGTCAGTATGAGTTTTAATCCAGGAATAATGAAGCCGACAGTGTTGAAGAAAGACTGGATGTGCCTCACACGATGAAATGACTGTTCTACACTGGCCGTTGACGAGATTGGTCGAGATCGCTCGTTCTGGAGCTCGGGAGTGCCGCAGCTGGTATCGATGTTCTGCACACCGCGGCAAACTTATAGGACTATTCATGCCTTTCGTCCAGCTCTGATGGACGAAGGTGACTGATTAGTCAAAAAATACAGTACTAACTTGTCAACCGGCGTAAAAACACTGAAAAGTGACCAGCTGGGGAAAAGTCAACAAAGGTAGAGGACCAGTTTATGGTGCACCAGTTATTTGTTTAGTACACGAGATCTTATCCAGGCGAAGTTTGACAATACATATACTGCGTTACTCGTCTCTAAATCTCATCCTTCTGTATATTATTGACTATCACACAGAATGTGCCTAATTGGAGATAATTTTGGGGGAAAGTCTGTAGGCTATCAGGTGAAAACTGTGCGAAATTGAAAAGGGTCCTAACCGAAGCCCTGTTGTGAAGGGAGAGCCAGTTTGGTCCTCTCATAAAATTAGGTGTTAGGAACTAACATCCTTCAAGAAGGATGAACAATGTGTACCAGGATGGTTAAAGCTGTTGCAGCCTTCTTCATTAAGCATGTAGATGGCCAAAAGGAACATTAAACAAAGGTGTACACAGCGACCAACTGGCTGATGTAAGCTCATATAAATAAGGCCGTTAGTGGAATGCCCACGAAAATAATTAACTATTGTCGCTTCTTTTACATGATACATTCATCACAGGAGAGAGTAGCTGCCAACATGAGAATTAAATTAGTCACTGCTGACGAAACACATTTACGAATTACTTTGGGATTAACGAGCTATCCAGCCTAATCTCTCATTTATGATATTCTTTAAATGAATGTGCTGTACTAAGGGACACTTGCTTCTTCAGTTGGCGGGATATCGGAGATATCGCAGAATATTTTCTTAAAATAACACACTACTTAAAAGGCTGCTGCAAAATGTTCATCAATTCCACATGATTTGATGTTCAGTTATGACAGAAGACTGATGAAGACTCAGGGATTTCGCCTACCTGATGGTCCACATAAGGGTTGAAACCGGAGATGACCGTCGAAGATACTCCAGCAATCTTACGGGCAGTGTGCATCTGTTGCTCAAAAAGATCACCCTTGGTAGTCCCACAGTAGGGGCATTTTATTAAAGTGCCTCACCACACAAGTTTATTTTGCTTTCGGACTTCACTGATAGAAAGCTTTCTACAAATGATTAGGATGCACATGTTAGATGGTCCACAGAAAGTCACAGTACGTCGGCATATCAGGGTGATCACTGTTATGCGACTAACTTATTCAACTTGGTTAATTTCTTTCTTTCAGAAACAACAGAAGAAGACATCCACACTACAGATCCCAAGATTTTCCTAGATCAGAAGATAGTTTATGGGCACTCCACAGTCACTCAAAGAACAGAGACCAGAAAGTTTTCGAGGCGATAACCTGGCAACTTTATGTTCCATTTCCATATTCATCCGTTTTTGGCGGCCAGCAAGATTTTAAGAAAGAATGAAGTTGGCTCAAGCAAGAATGCTAATTCTTGTCTCTAATCCATCAGCGTACGTGTAATGGGACACTTTAGGCTAACTGTTTAAACCTGTTTACTTACAGACATTTCTAGTTGCTGAAACCGATGTAACCAGTTTGAAATGCCACTACGAAAAATGCTCCATTCCCATATCAGGCGCCGTTCAAATACAACAAGCCGCTCGTTGCTTACTAAGATTACGGTTACTAGGGCTAATGAGCACATCCTACCCAAGGCGTAGTCATAACTCTAACGACTGAAGCTTCCCCACAGAATTTTCATAGAATATTTTTGTTTCAAAAAATTATCTGAAAGGCTTTACACACGTTTCAGCAAAATTAGATTGCTGACGCCAATGTGTTCAACATCCATAAATAATTGGGACATTCATTGAAACCGTACTAGTTTGCCGCTCTAACGTTAGAAATTTTGTATCAGAAAACGTCTTAAACGACTAAACGTCCCCGTTTTCTCCGCCATGATGTTTACTAGAATCGTCCCTTCCGGCAGTAAGTTGTCTCGGTCGCCGAACTGGAGCAATCGATTTTTGGCTTTAACGATCGGTATTTTCAGCAGTGGCAGTAGTCCACACAGATGTCTAACCAAGTTGGGAAACCATAGTGCTTGTTGGAGTGGTAGTTTGTATGCGCCACATAAACACACCCGTTTTTTGACACCAAAACGAGTCAAAGCATGACAACACCATGACAAGTGTGAAAGCAGATTCACTTTTCAGATTACTGCCATTTAAGTAGACCCCCCCTCACCTGTATAAAAAATAATGGCACACAAAATCCCAGCGTGGAAAAGGTGAGAAAAGTTATTTTACTAACCGTCAGTAATGGGAAACCCAAAAAAGATAGGAAACTGATGACGAGTTATGCGGAATATTTCTTTAACTCTTTGGGTAGTGAAACATCTTTACAATTTTACATCATCATTGTCATTAACAAGTTCAGCATTAAAGCCGGGGTTCCAGCGGTCGTTTTGTTCGCTAGCAAGCAATCGTAAGGGAGGACGGAACCGCCCACATAGTTGGCATTTTAACTCACCGAAGTTCACATTGATGACGACGTTGTATAGCTTACGGTACAGTCCAGTTATTGACACCCGTGGGAAATACTGTGGACTTAGTCGCATATATTGTACAACTATATAGCCATGAACTTGGGGAAAAATTCACTAAAAGAGACGGCATAATAGTAGCCGTCACTGGTAGAGATCGCTACCAGGCCGGTCGCTGCATCAGGGTGGAGACTAAACTGGTTGATTTAACGTGCAACTTGTGCGTGTTCTTTTACGACATCTGAGATAACCCTTTCTCGTCATTTGACAACAGTTTGGATAGCCTCAGAGCGACTGTGTGAATCTAGTTGTGGCTAGGATAGGAACTGGTTCCGTAGTAGTCGCGAATGGAACAGCTTGAGATGTGTGAAGGGATTAGCGCTGTACACGGTGTGCTTTAAAATTGCTACCGGATAGTTATTTTCTCCAAACAAGTGAAGACGCATTCGAAGAATTACGATGCTACTATTTTGTGCAGCAGTACACTTGGCTCCCTTCGTTCAATGGAGAATCGAATGCGTATGCGGACCATCGGGCAATAGCTGTTTTATGCATGTAACCCTCGTCTGATCTACCTTTGTCTTGTTCCCGCGATTATTCTGGCTATATCAGACCAGGGTGGCGAAGCATAAAATCCGAATTTCGCTCTTATTACATTCATAAGCAATGTTTATCATTGACTGTACCGGGATTTCAAATCTGGATATCTGATATTCGCCAACGTATACAGGACACAGACGAACAAGACGATAGTTCACTTCTGAGGGCTGCCGTTGAGTTACCAGACTCATTGGTCTAGCACCTGTTCTAAGTGTGTGAAGGGATCGATCTGCCTGTCGGACCTTCAGTTCAGGTGGTATTATGAACACTTATCGGGTGTCGAGTTTTCGATTTTCGGTACCGCCAAGGATGCACACAGTTGATGAGCACTTTTAAGGGTAAAACACGAATCTAGTGTCTCGCCTCTTTTGCATTGATTAACCAAGATTATTGTGTCCGGGCAGGAAAAGGACTGTTCAAAATTGACCAATGTGCGTAGAAACTCACGAAATCTCGCACCCACAATAGTTCTTTGTTTCGCAGAAAGGTCAAACTCCATCCTGGACAAACTGACTATCTAACTGCAATTAATCAAGGTAGTCTCACAACATCTTTAGGTGAGGTATACTAGAGTTGAGTTGGCTGGTTAGTTCAGCTCATCTGAGTGATTTGTTTGGCAGTCTGACTTCTCTGAAATAGATAATCCCTAACTTTTCAACATTCTCGTAGAAGGTTAGATATATCTCAGGGCGTTGAGACGGATGTGTATTTTTTAATTCTACAGCAGTAGATGTAATGACCAGTCAAACACATCAACCTGATCGGAGCTCTTTAGTCTCGGTGGTGATCCTGAAAATTTGTGGACAATCTAGCTCACTGCTCCCAAAGAAGGAGATATATCAACGCGTTTTTCGCGTTGGTTGAAGCAATTGATCACTTCAACTCATATTTAACATGCACGCAGGCTTTGACAAATCGCGAAATGTGTCTACTAATGCAATACGTAACTGGTCCTGCTGCATCCACCTGATGAGTCCTAGTCAGGACGAAGGCCAACGTGGACTGTTTTTCAGGACTGGCCGTATTAGGCCTGTATAAATGCACCAGAGGTAACATCTATCGCAAGCGGGAGTGATTATACGGAGAGGAATCTCCTCGAGGTAGATGAGACTCCCCGTCATGTGTCTTTATTTTAGGACTTTTTGTGACTCAATACATTTTAGCAGTGAGAAGTGAAACCTAAAGCCCGAAATAGTGCACAGTTTAGGAAAATTCCTAGTTCAGTACGCGCTGCATATACAAATGAGCATCATTTTCCTGGAGAAAACTACTAATAAGGTTGCTGAAAACTGTTCGACAACCCACGATTCATTTTGCACTTCCACTTCGAGCTCATTAGGTAGGTGGGTAAGCAGCTTCCTCGAGTTTCCTCCAACCTTATGTTCTACTTGAACCCCATCTGATCTTTTCGAGATATAGCACTATGTAAACGACATACGGTGAGTGATTTGGACAGACCACCACCGGCTTCGCCAGTTTTATGAACCATCAAGTGGATCCTAGGCACCGAGCACTCGTCAGTCTCATTTCGTACTTCAACATCCAGTTGAATGTATGTGCGGGTAAATTAAAGTGTGAGTAAGGAGTACGTCAGTTGGTGACTCAGCCAAATCTTCCGATGATGCTGTTATCCAAACACAAAATATAGTTGACGGACATTCGAGGACCTGGCTCACTTGAGGAGCCTCAAAAAGGGCGAAACTAGTTCTGAGCCGCCCGAATATGAGTATAGTTATATCATAAAATGTTTGTATAGCTAATATCACAATAGAATGGTTTATTGTCACGTAAACATATTCCCAAACGGATCATGTTGGTCAATGTGACATCAATTTAAAATTCCTTCGGATTGTATCTCACTTCAGGAAAGCGCATCCTCGGGCACATACATCAGCATAAAATTTTACTTTGCTTAGGATAATGTAAACGATCACACAAGTTGTTTGTCTATCACCCCTCGAAAAATGATCCCTTCCGAGTCCGGTTTTTTATGCTAGTTGTTTGGTGAATAGTGTTGACTAGACAGTGGTTCTGCTTCGTTTGTGGGTTTTCGTCGCACATCCGGGTGCACTTTAACTGACCTGTCTATGGCATGCGATCTCGAACTGTCGGCTACTTCACAAGACCAGGGACAACATACGTCGCGCGTCTCAACTTCCACAGTGCAATACAAGCCTCTGGATTCCGGTTCGGTTAGCAGTATAACATCTAATATCACTAGGGGAAATTATATGAAGCTCTTTATTTAGAGAACTCATTCGGCGAGGAACTGTAATGCAGCATCTGGTTAGCACGAACGCCGATTTGACCCAAACTTGGACAAGGGCATCCAGAATACTGGCACTGGGTTCGAAAAATGGACAGCCCACACCTTAAGCTCTGAATTATCTCCAGACAGGATGCAACTGCATTTGATCCCAAATTTTCCCAAAAACAGTATGCATGATCAACACCGGTTCTGAATCATGAATTATGTTGCTGAAACTCCATTTTGGGTATTGTCTAACTAAAATGCTGGAAAATTGATGACACCGCGGAAAGAAGGATCCGCAATTGTAAAGACATGATATTTTTCCCTTCACGAAAAGCAACACCATAGAGCAAATGGGAACAACTCTGGTTGCGAGAAAGATAATTTCTTCTCAAGAGTAGGGACGCAAGGGAAAGGAAACACCCATGCTTATTTCGAGCATCACAAGGAAGATTTTACCGTGAGTCTCAACAATGCACTATCCCACGAGGTCAGGAGGCTGTTCCTGACTGGATTTCACTTGACGCACCGTAGATTTAAAACGCTGCGATTTTATCACGGATGAAGACTAACATACCCGGAACTGCATTAAGACCTTATACTTGTCAAAATCCCAACGAGGCCTCACTGGTTCTCTGCCATTACATTAAAATGTAATTTCGCAATTAACCGTCTTCCCTTCTAGTCCTCGTTTGAGTTTAGGTGTCACAAATCTCACTAGTTCTTAAACACAGGTTTGGCAACTATTGTGTGAGATCACCGTTGTCTCAGTATCGGCTGTGAAAGCTTACGGAGTGGCTGAAACACTTAACAGAGATGAAGCGAAACAAGTCTTTTCAAACGTCTGCAGATAGCTCAGACAGTGCAGATTTTTTAGAGCTGTCTGTACGAAATAATGGGTGGATTCTGGGAAACAGCCTCGAATATCTGAATTCTTCTCTGAGATTAGTGTTATCACGCTACACATCTCTCCGACGGTTTCATTTGTAGCTTCTAGCTTCAACCAAAAATTGGACAGTACAACCAATTCGTCTAAGTCCGGCCTCCTTGTACCTGTTTCTTGGTTATATTTACATAGTTCATAATGATTTGTGGGCAGATTATAATCAACACCAACAGGCAGAAAAACTCACCTGCTAGAATTAGCAAGTATCCACAAGATTATCCACACAAAATCTTATCCTCATTGTGTCACATGGACGTTTCCAGATGGATATGAACCACGTGCACCAGATGAAGCAAGTTCGGCAGATTTGTTATGGACATATTACCAGTTAAACCCTCGATCAAGTGAAATAGTTTCCAACTGATCGAATTTCGATTAGAAGTTTATTCATGGCCTAATTTCATCCCTGCGCCATAGCTCGTCCCCCGAGCACCAGAAGAATGGATGCTAATCTTGCCAACAATCGCATTCTATCATAATGTCGTCGTGTTGTTGTACCTTCATTAGCAAGCGCATGCGGCCTCAGATGAATGTACCGACATGAGTGGACACACAAGCAGGACGGTGGTCAGCATGCACACACGCGTGTGCATAACTGCATCAGAAATCTCGCATCGAAGAGAAGACCTCGGTGTCAGCACCAATCACAACAGCCTATGTATGCGACCGCACATACACGCAAATGATTGACCAATCACTGCACTGACAGGTTGTTGTTAGCCCAATGTGTCAATGGAGGAACAGAATCGCATTCGGGCAACTTCATGGTCGATTAGCTTGGCGGCAGGCCATGAAAATACGACACGATGTTTTATGGGTCTTTTGTGATTGCCTGGTAAGATTACGTTTGTCTACACTGAACTTCCATTATCCGAACTGTTTAAAAATAACCGAGGAGAAACTGCAACATCCGGCACAGATGCGAGCGGCTCCAGATGCGTCATGTAATTGATGTTCGCAAGCAGGGTGTGAAGATTAGTGTCAACGGCGTCGAAAACTGGTTAATGTCCCAATCGAACCGTCGCGCTTGTTAACTTCGGAATACCCAAATGCGCACAGCTTGTTCGGTTGGAATTTGAGAGCAAAATTTCGTCACAGCAACACTCATGATAGATCGATTTTCCTTTCCAAGTTTCGACCGACTTTGAATTTGGGGTTATTACATGGCCAGTAATTGAAAATTAACCATCATTACAGTTTAGCCATTATCATTACTTGGCAATGTTTTGGAATATAGGTAGCTCGGGTGCTGTCATTATTGTTAATGCAAAATAGTACTGCATTGAAACACGTGATGGGCAACCTTCATTTCGGCTGTCATAAATATACACGTAGAAAATCGCGAATGCAGCAGCGTCTCGCTTTAAGATACGTTTGACGAATAGACGTCTCCAGACTGGGAAGTCTCTTGACCGGAGTGCAAGTCTTGTTTCCAGAAGGCACATCGTTTTAAAAGGGCCAAATGACAGTGAGTTAGGTTACGTGACGTACATTTCGCTCCAAATACCAGCCGAAATAGATTTTTCGAAAGAAATGGCGCTTCGAATATTTGCCTCACTTGCGGCCGTGTTGTGTAAGTACAAATAAACGTAGTCCACCTAATCAAATAAATAAACATCTGGGCCACCATGCGACGCAGAAAACGGTTGTCTGAGCAGTGATCAACTAGCTCTATTTTTTCCAAACTAAGGTGGGCATTTTTAAAGCTAGCAAGAAGTTTCCTTCAGTAGTTACTTAGAACCCCAAACAACGGCAATCTTTTTACTAGAAAAAGCAAACCTCTAATTTGTAAGAAGGGCAACAAACGAGCACGCACCAATTTTAGTCCAATGTGGCTTCTTTGACCTTATCCCCCTTAACTCATTTGGCGACATTTTCTAGTGAAATCCCAGCTTCCAACAAAAACGTCCAACTCATGAATTATAATAATTTTAAATCAGTTGAATCAGAATTAGGGTATAAGACGCTCAGCAAGTGAATCCAGACAACCTGAGCTCATCCTGGAGAGCGGCTTCCAGCCAGCAAAGCATGCCGGATTACTAGGCAACCCTGAACCTTAGGTGAAACCAGCACTGTAGGAACTGACAACACTACCGACCAATAGTAATAAGGATTTTCGAAGCCGCACTGCACTAAGTTGGCGGATCTTTTCACTGCAGGTGAGCTCGGAATTCGATCATCCAATCAAAAGTATTCAGTTGCTTCAGACAGTGTAAAACTCTCAGCGAATTCGAACATATACCAACCTACCCCTAGTGTTGCACAGCCAATCACAGTGGACCGGACACAAGCGAGCACATATGAGCATTAAATGAGGGGCGTGAAGACCGGTGAACAATGCTGTTTGTAACCTGAAGAAAACTGTTTTGCAGTAACTAACTGTGCTTCTACCGGAGTGAACTGAGTCATTTTTTTAAATCGATTCCCAGGGAAACAGCTAAACAGGCGATCACTGTTGGATCAAGCAAAAACTAGGAAACCGACATTCAATAAAGCAGGAAAGTAAGACAATGAATGAGCAGACGAACGCCGGACAAATGGGCCCGGGGTATTTTACCGTTTGCACTTCATACAAGTGGGCCATATAAACCCCAAAACTGTCCGTCTACACATATTCTACTATGAAACCAGAAATTTCGCATCCCATGAAATGATATGTGATGCTTTAACTAGGACAAGAATCTGCTCCAATCATATGTAAACTTACCCTGATTAAGTGTGATTATCAATCAAATGTAGGAATAATGATAACAGTGGCACCAATTATAATGATAATAATAAGTATAAACCAACTTATCTGACGAATGATCAGACTGCGGCGAACAAGTGCTATAACCTTCAGCGTTTTATCAGTAGAGTGGACTAATACTACCGATGGGTTGGTGACATTTATATTGTGTTTTGGAAGGATGGCTTACGCCGCACTCTTAGGTGGCTTTTATATGGAGGCTACATATCTGGAGGGGAGGTTCCATCAAGTTCATTTGAAAAGAATTAGTGGAATCCGAAAACAGAACGTTTCGTACGCACGACAAACCCGTAGAAATCTCGAAGCCATCCAGAGATGGACGAATAAACAGCACGATTGAAAGAACCATGTGGAACAAGTGAGAAATTTCAGGGTCTGAACTACCTGTAGGCTAGAATGCCCAGGGCCGAAAAATTTGAGGTGAAAATGTGTGATACTGATCAGACTTGTGTTATATCCACTTATCAGAAGTTAACGAGAACATCATCGCTAAAAAAGCTCACGGTGGATACCTATTGTTGCTCAACATTTTTGTTGACGGACAACTTCAAGACAGATGAACTAGCCATTTGAGGCCTCTGTGGATGCGGTTTGCAAAAGTGCTGAAACCAGTTTTCCACACAGACAAAGTCATAGAGACACACTGATAGGTTTGGTGTCCGTTTTATCGTATTTAAACCGGATTGA
The DNA here is from genome assembly GCA_004794785.1 of Opisthorchis felineus. Taxonomy (NCBI): domain Eukaryota; kingdom Metazoa; phylum Platyhelminthes; class Trematoda; order Opisthorchiida; family Opisthorchiidae; genus Opisthorchis; species Opisthorchis felineus. The sequence continues at coordinate 389,087 of SJOL01009043.1, forward strand.
TTATTCTGAACGGATCTCAGAATTTAGCCAACCGGGCCAATGTTGACGTGCATCATTCTCTGCCGTTCTCACTGCACAGTAAAACAGGGCAGATGTGTATTTCAAAAGGTGGGTGTTCAATAGTATAACTTTTGTTAATTGTTCTGGACTGGTATGTTTTTACTCATTAGAGGTACCCAGTCGGAAACCATTGGGTGACTCGTATCCGAATCAGGAGTGTGAACCACTAGACTTCTCTGCATTATGGGCAGCCACAGACGGTTTTCACGAAGCCAAATTCGACTCCGCTTGTATTGCTTTTGCTCGGATGTAAATCAGATGGAATAAGACCGCCAGATGGATAAGCTGATGCCTGTTGCAGGTCACCAAACAGCCTAAAATTGATGGCGTGCCAATGAGCACAAACGTCAGTTTGCGCTGTTGAGGTTTGATTGTTTAGGCGCCATCCTTCAACTTCCCTAGGTTTCAGCGTAAGTCTGCGGCAGAAATGTTGCTGTAGAGCACATATTAGCGAAGTATCATAGTCGTAGTGGATAAGTCTACGCTATTTCACTTGCCGTATGATCGTCCTTAAGACGAAATGCAAGAAATCTATTTTAGTTTAGGTTACTCAGGTTTAGCAGGTAGACCCACAGAATATGATTACAAGATAAACATTGCACTGTTGAAGCCACTGCTAAAACAAGATAGGCTACCGAAGGTATGTACAAGACGCATGCAAAAATCAACCACGGATGCTTTCAAATCCTGATAAGTAATGTCTCAATTTACGTGATCGTTCAAGAAGATACCGGTCAAAGTCAAATCGAACGTGATAAAATCTGGCTCGCTCAAATAGTATCTAAAGCCACTTTCTACTGATATCCCTCAATATTTCTGAGCTTCTTATCATTATACACATTCAAATATCGTGGTCATCCCCAGTAAGAATGGGCTGTTGAGGGTAAGTCCTCTTTCGAGGCGGATAAACGTCCAAAGAACTTATGACACACCTATGAACGCCCCAGTGAAAAATATTCTGGTAGAGAACGACCCGAGACCCGCCGGTTGGATACTCCATTTGGTGATTTCATGGACATAGCTCCAAATTGACAGTATTTCGGGGCGTGACCCTCTAGACCTAAACAGTAGCAATGGTTCGAATTAATTAGGCCCTCATTGGTAAGCCAATAGTTCTGAATTCCTTGCAAGTGATTGGCATGCATAGCACGCATTGCTTGCCAACGAGAGAGGCGTTGCCGCCAATAAAAACTGAAGAGCAGCGTATGAAACCACAGTTTGTAGCTGTTGTTTTTTCTCAGTAAAGAAGAGGAAGTTCAATCGGTCTCCTGGAGCACGGTTGCCACAACAATAGACGGCTTGTCGGAACACCGTACAGTGGTGCCATTTCGGACGCTGGTAGCAAGCTGAGTGGACGAAGCTAAAGATAACTGTGTGAAGCTTTCTTGGCTGCCATAGCTGCCTTATAATGCCGCTGCCACCGATATCACTAACATGCGGTGCCTAATGGAAGGTAATGCCCGGATGAACGGCTGACCAAGTGGACGAACTGACTCAAAATGACATGGTTGCCAAAATCAAACAAGTGATTCGTTGTTACGTCATATCATGCGTTTCGTCATGAGACAACATGTTCACGATGAAAGCAGAAGAATAGATATTTAATGAATTGTTTTCAAGCCACTTTTGTACCGGAGCCCCTTGTGAGACCTTGGTTTGGTGGCTCTCCGCATGTCTGGCTAATTCGCCATCCTCATAATTCACTCAAATATTAATTCGAAGTTTGATCAAACTTATCCAAAGTCTGAGTTTTGTCTGCCTAACTGACAAGGGGATTTTTGAAAACGCCATTCCATCAACTTGTAGGTTCCCGGCATATGACAAGCCCACATTTATAATATTAATATTATAATATATATATATATATATATATACATTATGTAAATAACATAATATATATAATATATTATATTAATATTAAAACTCGTCACCCAGATCATTCAGCATCAAATTCAGGTGTATCCTGGTTAGCGCTGATTCATATAGTACTGCTGTGCATTTTGTTTGCGTTATGACTCGAATAGGTGGACAGATTACGTACCACTGCCCATTATAGTCAGTATCCTGGTGTCTTGATCACACTAAGAGCTTATACGGGTGGAGTGCGGCCATAGGAAATTTTGATTTAAACCTCTATGACCTGAGTGCCGTCTGAAAAATTTACTGGACCTTGGTTACCCAAGCCCTCTTAAATTTCTGGAATGACTGTCTGCAATTACAGTTACATTCACCAAGAGCGGTAGTTGCTGAAGGAACTTGAAGCTGTGGATCGGACGAAGCACGAGCACTAGGAGCTCATATTTCTAGTGGGGTACACAAAAAAAAAGATTTTTACTTGACTGACTGCAGTCATCATCAGCACATACATTGATGCTCAGGTGTAATTTCTACACTGGAGGGAGAAAAATTGGATGACATAACGCGCTACTCATAATGCTGTTGAAAAATCTTCGACAGCTAAAGGCCAGTTTCGCACTTCTAGGGCGAGTCCCCGAGTTTTCGTCAACCTTACGTTCTTGTTGAACCTAAATCACACTAAGTTCGACTAACACACTCATTTGCATATCCGTTTGGTTTTCACGGGAGACTTACCTGAATCCCAGCTGAATCTCTCTTCGTGGGTTTTCGAAGACTTTCCAGAAAACGTTTGAGTAAGGTATCACGTTTGGACAATGAGTTACGGTACCTCGAGTGTCTTAATAACCGGAATATAAGGCGGATTAGTGCAGAGCGTTCATTTGGGGAAGAACATCATAACTTGAAGAGATTTAGCTGGGATTCATACAAGTCTCCCGCGAAAACCAAATGCGCATGCAAATAAGTGTATTGATTGAAGTGGATATCCTATTTTTGCTGGGCTGGGCTCCATGTAATGCTATGGAATAAAGGCAACGTGGTGACAAATGGGCGATACCTGGAACATAATCTGAAGCATTTTGCGCTTAACCTCGCAGTTACGAAATTTCTGTGGTGGCCAGTGTTAAAATGCCTGGTCTTGTTTTGCCAGCCACCGACGTCCCGCACAAATATGTAGATACAACTTTGCTGGTAAATTTGGAGATGCTCTGGGATGGGCTGCAGTTAAATGATAAGTCTTAGTGAATCAGATTACTTATTAGAGAATCAGTTCACCGATTCAGCGACTTATGTTCTGCCAAGGGACAGCATAGATACTGATGCTCCCTATGGGGCAGGACCACAGGCTACAAATGACTGGATTAGGCAAACATCTTTCTGGGTCAGAGGAGAAACAGGCATGGTGATTGGCCATACTAAATTTAGACTACCCTAGTGATCAACTACCGAATACTGCTGTCCTCTGGTCCGGTGTTTAGGCCAAATTCTTTGGCCAGGAATCCTAAAACTCCTGTTGATGAGACTTTGTCATCTTGGTGGTATCCTACATATCAACCAAGTAGAAGTTACGCCAGTAAATTTATATTTCATGCCATCATTGTAACTTGTTCTATGTCGGTGGTTAAGGACAAACTGAAAAAAATCGTAAACAAATAAGTAGGGATATTCTGACTTTACTGTATGATGAAAGCGAATCCTTCTTCTAGGAACCTGTGTTCTCATTTTAGTCTCAAGACCAGACAGATAAACCGGGTGCTTGATGACTTTTACGTTAGATCAATGTTTTTTTGACAAGAAGAGGTTATCTCCGCTCCGTGAAATACTCTCAGAACCCTGCAATCTCCAGATGGAAAACTACTGGTGCAGTGGACCGTTTCGTTGATGGTCATTGTAAGAATGTAACGACTGACTGATCAACCAATCCACCAGTTGCGCTTGGATAATATAAAAAATTCACTCATCGTTCAGGTGAGGTGAAATCAACTGAGAGGTTGCTGAACACTGAACACATGAACATTTCTCAGCAGAGAAAGATGGTGAACAGACTTAACAGAAATTGAAAACTGTTGAGTATCACAACATACCAGCTTGATGTTGGAGGGGCACAGATGCACCCAATGATCAATTGAAGTATCCTCGTTAGACGGTGCTACAGAGAAAGGAAGTAGCAAAGTTTTAAGAGCTCGCTTGAGGACATTCAACAGCATCCGTGCCTGGATGTTATATACAGGGCAAGAAGTTCTGCCATTTTTTCAATCCTCTGAGACAAGAAGCAAAAGAGTCACTTCAAAGCTTATCGGTGGCATAAAATCCTCAGCGAAGAATCAGCAAAGAGAGCTACTTCCACAGCTTCAAATTCTTTCCAGCCATTTGGGACAAGATGAAAGAAGATAACCAATCTTATTGGATCTTCGTACCGGCGAATTTTCAGACAACCGCTTTTATCTGGGGTATTAAGGCGTATATACAGGTAAACATGTATCAAAACCGGAGAAAAAGGAACGAGTAAACTGAGGGAAAACTGTATGGACTTAACGTGAAAAAAAGCCGCTTGACGGCGAACAAATTATGAGTTCAGTTCTGTAGGACGATTCTGAGGTAAACGGGGGAGTAGGATATGGAATTAGGTTTTTATATGCAGACATTCTTACTCATAAACTCACTCCACTGTTGCGAGGCAAGCGTCCCGGAAAGCAGGTGATTACGTCCGGGTATTTATCGCATACAAAATCAATTATTCTTTTCAGAACAGGTTTTGTACCAGAAGACTGAAAGGGATGTTTTTCAATAGTCTACGGAAAATGGTGTGTGAAAAATACAAACCAACCGGCAAGTCAGCGGTAGACACAAATTTTGAGATAACACTTGTCAGCGTCATGTATGAGGAGATCTTAACACGGAGATATTTCATACGATTAGCATTATTTAGTGGGCAAATGGTGTTACTAGGTGGAGCCACGTTTTCCACTCCGCGTCAGTCCGAACACAGTCTAGATGAATTTGGAAGGTTTCACGTGTAAAAGTACTTCTTGCGTCCATTGTTGTGCGGCTTTAATCTCCCGGTGAATAAGTATGGGCCTGCGAGTTTGGAACATTTTCAATGGAGATTTCATTCTCTTAGTGGGACCAATCTAAGTCAGAAAACTGAGAAGCTCTGTATAGCTGTTTCTTCCTTATCAGTAGTGCGTAGCTCAAGAGACTCCAGGGAGTTTTGAAACCCCCACCTCCTAGCTGGTGACTGGAAAAATCAACCGCTCGTCTAAGGATGGCCGAACAGCAATGTAGCCCTCACACGATTAGTAGACCTTCCATCTGCAAATTTGTCCTAAAAGGAACCAGTGGACGCGCGGATTCTGTGATTGAATAATGAGTGGCGCTCTGTCCTTTTCAAATGCGAGTTATTCATATCGCTATCAGCCGCTTTTGGGCGAACCGTCAGGCGTCCAAACAACTGGCCAGGAGGTTGCGAGTTCGAGACTCCCCGCAATTTCGTGAGTCGCGCACTACTGGTAATTCGCAATAAACCGCTGTTCAGTGTTACTCATTTTTAGCATAGACTGGTCTCACTTAAGTGACAAAATCGCCACTGAAACTTTCCAACTCTGTTCGTAGTATAGACGGTATAGAACACCAGCTTAGAACAGTGATGTCGTCCGCATATTTTCCCAAAGTGAACCGCTTGATAAGTTTCAGTGAATCAGCGTACAAAGTGCATGAATATATTATCAAAACAGCCAGTGGACTTCATTGTTAAGAATGGTCGACAAGTTCCCATCCGTCTAAACGTATTGCTTCTGATCGATAAGGTAATTGTGAGAGAGGGACAGAAGCGGCCTTCCCAAATCCGGCCCAGAAATTTTTCGCAGTAGGAGTTCTGCATCAACTGAATCTGACATGCTGGTTAAACGTATAAAGCAGGCTCAAAACAAGTCTAAAGCCTACAGAAATGTGTGATGTGATCAAGCTGCTGAAGCCGTGGTAAGTTTGCACTATTTATTCGCAAGTTGAAATACATCGCCGCAAATACTCAGTGAAGGAATTGTACTGCTAGAGAGTAGCCTCTTTAGAAGTTTCAACCCAGCAGAAGTGCATGAAATAAGGCGGAATTCCTTAATTATTGAACAGGTGGTTGTTGGTCCATTCATTGAACTTGGCAAATAGCTTTCTTCACCCGCCCGCAAGATAGTATCGGTGAATTTTTGGGTGGGAAATATCCTCCTTAATTGCTGAAATAGTTTTCCGTGAGTACCAGACACCTAGTGGTGTAACTGACTTACTGGAGGGCATCCTTCTCCTAATCATGTTGGTCCGCTCGCGATTTTTTGCTCTCACTCTCCCTAAACCAACTGGTTCTCAAGTTTGACACGGACCGGCCAAGTCATGGAAGGAACTGCAAACAATAGGAAGCACCATTCTACCCAATCTGTTCGCAGAAAAAAAACGGATCACAACGCAATACGAATCATCAACGGCCCGGTCAAAATAGGAGTCAGTGACATCAGTGGAAATAATGTACTCATTAAAAACCTAAAGAGGGAGTATTAATGGTGTCCTTTTGAGTGTTAACGAAACTTTTGCAAGTTATTTGCTAACCTCGGCGAACAGGTCAACAGATATCCGATCAGTAACCAGCTGACTCATCTAAACGATCGATTTTTCGACATATTACCGGACGGAATTTCGGTGGATCACCGGGATGACAGGCTTGAGTTTGGTGGTTGCTTTAGAAATTCTCAATCCGCCAGAAACATGAATATATTGCTAGGTTTTCGATTCACCAATAATGACTTTCTAGCGCATAATCTAAATTCACAGGAACCCTCAGTTGAAGGGCCGAAAATGCTAAGGAAATGCTGGTAAGAACAGTGAAGTATGTTTCCAGGCTTCCAAAAAGCACTGAATGTTATGCGAAACGAAACTAAGAAGAAACAGAATGTTTCTTTAGGTAAACGCTTTTACATTACCTATCATGTACCTCTGTAGGAGCTTGGTTGGTTTAACTCCCCTCCTAGAGGAGCAAATTACTCCACGAATTGAAAAGATCTTCAGATTTTGCGTGGAGTGTTGTTCGGTGGGGATTACAGTAGGTTTTAATTGTGGATGGCAGGAGGTTTGCTGTGATTTCTTCGAAATGTTTTGCAGTTGCTCTGGCTCTGATTCCGACACGTCCATTACATATTAGTTTCATTAGAAATTTACCGTGTTCCAAGCACAGGTTGTTCTTCATGAGAACTGTCCTACGTGAGAAAAACGTTTCCTCTCAGAGCTTTTCCTCTTAAGAGCGATGGTAGTAGTGAAATGAGTCCAAAGTCTTTCACACTGAATAACAAAATTCTTATAGTAGGGAGTTAAATGCAATCAAATTAATCATTTACACCACACTAAACTCGATTAACTCCCTTTGTGTGAAAATAAGGCAAACTATTGTATCAGCAAGATGGCGTAACTAAAGTTGTAGTCTATAATCTGGATCCAACGAATGATGGCTGTACCGCACGGGTGTACTCAGAGAAAAACGGGAACTGACAAACAATATGCCTGACAAGATAGTTGATTGATGCTTGCTTCTTGCATAGAACCCCTGTTTCAGCATTTGGTGGGTCCATTTTACTTACTTAACAAAGTTAAGCAAACAGATACCTTTTTACGAAACTTCCGAAGGGATGCACAGTTTCAGAGGCAAGAAATAAAACAAGAAAAGAATAATCTAACAGTATTACGTGGTATGTGTGGTTAGCATGTCCGTGTGATCGTTCGATGGTCAAGACAATCTGACCAACAGACGTAATTGTCACTGCGTACAATTGGTTCGGTTCATTGGCAGTTTCCTCGGCCGTATACAAAATTTGTTTTCCAACCGTATTTGATCGATTTTTGAACCCGTTAAATAATTTCAGAGAACTTGTTTTCTCCAGCCTCTTGGTCTATCCCTATTGGAATTGCCCCAAGATTAAGGTTGCTCTGGGGTTAAATTTTTCGGAACGTTGCTCGTGGACAGTTCGGGTGATGTCTTCGAATTCATCGAGGCAGTCGTCTAGTCGTGGTTTGGGAAGAATGCGCAGACAGATGAGGACAATTCCATGAATGAGTCGTCACAGGGGATTCGTTCCTCAGTTTCGAGATGGTCAGGGGGATTTTTTAGCTTTGCAACACTCAATGTCCTGTTTATGATCTATCTGAAGCAGTCTGTTGGTACATCGACCAATTAAGATTCCTGTGGGAAGTTTTGCACAGAACAGTTTTTACGACGGTAATTTCATCAACGCAGCAAGAAGATAGAAATTGGTAATGCACGGTTTTATGCTACTTGCTCAGTACCAAGTCACCAATTGCCAAAAACAAAATATTTGTATGATGTCTTCCAAGAGGAAGATATCAAATGAGTATGAGCCTGACAATCATGGTTCTCGGTTTCCTTTTTAAAGCCATGTCCAGAAAATGAGTCATTTCATGCTTCTCAGATGCCTCAGACGTTGAAATCGACGCTAACCACGCAATGCTAAACTGTGCAAGACGTGATGGTAGCGAACATTGGGTACTGATAACCGCAAGATATAATCCAAATATCGCAGCTAAGAGTAAATATTTGTCTGAATGTAGAGTGAGCACAAATGACAAACTAGACGCTGAACTGCAGGTCATCCGAATGGTTTCCCGGAACCTTTTGTACAGAGCCATCTGAGCCAACATTTAGTAGTAAAAGGAAGAATCTCAACAGTTACAAAAAACCCACACACACTCGGCCGTCGTTTAGCTTCGACCCGGTTCCAGAGGAGGTGATCTGACAGCCTGCCTAATGCGAATCTACAGTGCAGCACACCTGAGGAAACACTTCAGGGGCGGTCTATTGCTCAATACAAACCTTAAGGCTAAAGAGCCGATCCACTATTCAGCTATGGTTGTATATTATGCTGTTTGCAATTGTCACACAAACTCTTGTTGACCATGAGGAACTCCATCGAGTCTCCAGCTGCAGAAATTTCATGATAAATATGAGCTTCAAATCTTTTTGCACATTCAACGCTCTGTTCTAGTTCAATGATCAAGAGTTTCGATGGAGATATTGAGCCGCCGGTATCTTTCATATTGGACAAATATAAGCCGACTTTTAATGTCCATATTTGAACATTGCCTACAGATACTTATAACAAAATGTATCATTACGGAGTATAAAACGTAGGTGGTTGATTTTTACCCATTTTCGATCAAATCACCTAACGCTGAGTTCAACAATGCGCACGTATTCTCAAGTTTACTTCTGAAAAGGTGAACAAAATAACTTTCGGTTTTGCCTGTAAAAATGAAGACCGATCGTACCCTTGCGAGGAACGTTTATATATATATATATATATATATATATATATATATGAATAGGAATATATCACTAAACGTAACAGATGCAATAAGTTTTCGGACAGACCAGGTTTGGGAAGTTTTTTCCACTGTAGCTTGGTGTGTTTAAATATGCCACACAAATCGTCACTCATTTTGTATCAAAGTTTTGCAATGGGTCTTCCGAAGGACTTGCTTGTGCGGTAAGATAGAAGTTACATAGTATCCCCATCCAGATGCTCAGTCTTTTTTTACCTACAACTACTAGGAACAAATACAGTCAAATGCGCAACTGTATACTCATCGTGGGCCAAGCTACTTATCCCTGGCTGAGAAGTAAACAATGGTTCACCAAGACGTGAGGGTTTTTCCCCTGGACCCAAAGACGCACTAGAGGAAGCGATACCCGATGTCAGTGAGTGGAATGGGGCCTTCGAGTGCGCAGTTGCTTTTGAAAAAGTCAAGTGTCCTCCTGGGCCTCCTTAGAGGTTTGAAAGGTAAACAGTAATGGACAAATGCTATAAAACTGTTCTATAAGTTCCAAGCCAAGTAGATGAGTGTGGTCGTTGCGTGTGTGCTTGCAGTGATGTGTTGCGCTTTGAGGCGAAGTCTTGTGTCACTCTTATGTTGTTGGCACCCTCACCTTGCATGTCAGACATACGGAGTTTAAACCCCGACATGGCCAAGGATATATACTGCTGATGAGCTCTAGTGAGAGCCAAATTCGAATAATTGAAGAGAGTGAAATTTCTCAAAGCTCTCCTGATTAGTCGTCATAAATTACTGCCACGCACTCAGATATCTGCATGTCTGACTCCACGATTTATATGGTTTTATTGATGAGCGGATGGGCTCCAATATGAGCGAAGCTCGGGTCCAGTGCTTCCACCTATTGACGTGAACTCACCAGAATGATTGCGCTGGGACGAGAGAACAACTGTTCAGAGGAGAGTGAGGTAAGCGTCAATTTTGTTGAACTGTTGCGCGATAAGATCTTTTTGCATTGTTTTCCGCCACCAACTTGATTTAAATGTTTTCGACTAAAAGTTTCCAAACAGGACCCATGCATTGTTGAGTTGGCCAGAAGACAGAGCTGCATCTGTCAGGCCACACCGATAAACTGAGTCTTTTAAAGCTTGTCTGCATTTTAGAGATATTGTAAATTGTGAGCCACCTCACCCCTTGTTAGTAAAATCTTTCATCCGTTTTGGCGCGATTCATGATGCAGTGGATTTGAAGTTTGCTCGATTTTCGGCTGGATTGTTATCAAAGCTGTCAGACGTATTCTGAATATCTCGTTTGTATCTCGACACTGGATGCGGAAACAAGGGGTATGGTTTACTCAAAGCATGACATTGTTGTGTGTGCAAGGCTTCGCACGAGACCAGTTTACACTCAACTCTCAGTTCATTAGGGTGAAAAGTTTACCATGGCATGGAGAAAGTCTCAGTCATGGTAGGATGAAACTGATGGCGTGACGCTTGGCATAATTATTGGGAACAGGTTAAATCTAGTTGTTACAATTTCGACCTGTTTGGTCTGGGGTTTGTGTGGACTGATATCCATGTGGCATAAGGTACAAAAATCGCAACAGACATTCAGTGATGAGGATATAGGTGTGGTGTTGAAATATAGTAAAAGCTGAGCTTGCTGAACTTCACTAATGAAATCATGGTTGCCTTGTCAAAGTTTGTAAGATAAGAATTGACCGGGTCACAGACCATGACTGAGAACGCTTGAAGTTTGAGGACGGTGATGATCAATACTGAAGAACACTTATTTCCCGTTGTCAGCCTACATAATTTAACGCAGTAACCGAATAGGAGAAACTCGAAGTGCTCATTCGCATCAATTTATTCAAAACTACATCTCGGAGATATATATCTCCATATTAGAAAACAACTACCATTCAATTTTGGACTGGTATTGTTTTTCGTAGTGTATGATTCTTTGTCAGCAAAAGGGAATACGAGCTCAGGCGTAAAATGTGTGCGGTAAATTATACTACAAATTCGAGTTTTTACGTCCGATCATACCTGTCATATCCAGGAATATGAGAGTGGATTTGGTAGCTTCTAACCCAGTGTGTTTGCGAGATTTCAAGTGTGTGTGCGGCGTGTGTGCTGGTGTGCATTGCAGTTTAGCATAGTGTAGCATACCATAGTATGGTATGCTTATAGTACAGTGTAGTATAATATAGTATGGTATAGTACAGTATGGTATGGTATGGTATAGTATAGTATAGTGTAGTATAGTATAGTATAGTATAGTATAGTATAATATAGTATAGTATAGTATAGTATAGTATAGTATAGTATAGTATAGTATAGTATAGTATAGTATAGTATAGTATAGTATAGTATAGTATAGCATAGTGCATTATATTGCAGTGCAGTACAATACAGCATGGTCTGGCATGGAGTAGCACAGTATAACGCAATATACTACAACGTACCACAGTTTATTATGCTCCATCAGAGCACGATGAGCGTGCCCAAAACATCAAGTCTGGGCAGGAAATCATGTTCACAGTTGAGTCACCTTCGTGATGAGGTGTACATCTGAAGCAGCCGCCCGTTCTCCAGGTGTAGGCCTTGGGACCTTTTTAGAAAATAATGACATTGCCTTTGTCCAGTTTTTTGTCCAAAGAAAATTTATGTAATGTCTCCTGAATTACCATTGATTTTTACTCTCTTTTGAGGCACTTCCCGATGACAATGTAGAGTGTCTCCCATTCGGATAGCTACCATCCTCAAGCAAGACGAAAATCTCCGGCATCTTCCGGAAAACTATTGTACTTATCGAAATAGACTTTGTCTGGAGGCTCAATGAAAAAGACGTTACAAAATACGGAAAATAGTTACTGACCAGAAACTTTGGGCCACCCAATGAGAACCGAATTATCATATGGCTACTTGGAGTTCAGTAACCCCGCTTCAAGGTATGGACACGGGGGAATTATGCCTTTGATTTCGCATAGGAAAAACCTGCCTTCATGGTAGACTTTACAGTAAATTGTGGTTGACTGGAAACACTAACATAGCCTCTCTATTTCAGAGGGTTTATTCCAGTGCGAATTACGTCACATAGGTTGAGCACCATTACTTTTGCGTAGTAAAGCGAGTTTATTAGTATATGTACGTGTGTACGGTTTATCAACTCTTGATCATGGTGATAATTCTGGCTCCCTACTACAGGCTAGCCATCTTACCATTGCAGATCCAAATGCGTTTCCGGGCTCCTAACCTGACTAGCACACAATGATCTAGATCGTGTGGTGAACCCTATAACATAGCATGGCCTGATTGAATCTGGCTGATAAACCGGGCGTATGGTTTATGAACTTGCATAGAAAGTTGCGTCAATAGAGTCCTTTAGAGAGAAAATCGAAATACGTTTGAAATCCACGACCATAAGCAGTCATACCCATGATCACTGTAAACTTATTTACCAAGAGCCTGTTTTATGCATGAAATGGTCATACGTTTTCGAGCTAACATCCCACTCATACAAAATCGACCTACGTTCCAAATGTCAGGCGCGTTCTTGATATGATCGATGGTGAGTAGGCTCTCAGAAATCGCGGTTTCTCGGATTTGAACAACTGGTCCCGGAGACCCAAGGGCTAGGAGTTTCTCAGAAGTTGCGGCAAGCTCATTTCCTGCGTTATCACCATTGGAACTGTCACAAAAATACCAAATCGATGGAACCAGATGGATTGTTAGACGCCTGTAATTATTCATCGGGAATAGCATACCCCGCGAAAGGCAGCGCGTATCATGTCTAATGGGCGACGAAATGAGCAATGCCCGTCAAGTGGATAAAATTTTCCAAAACCAAAGTGTCCATCAACACCTAGGTTACTTACCTCTGGTATAATTTTCTTCCGTAGAAGGACCTGGCGAAATTTTCGCCAACATATGGTTTCAAGGAATTTTACAATAATGACGGTGATGTGTAAGTTTACCTCTAGTAAATCTAGATACCAGTTGAGTCACGCATGGAAAGTTTTAAATTCACTGACCGAATTATATGCGATGCAACTGGATTAGGCCTTCTGAATCCTTGCAAACCACTATACATTCCAGTCATCCGATTTCACTGACACCAAACACAGGAAATCCGACTGTATATTTATAGCTACGTTAAACGTTTGCCATGGTGTTCCCGCGCTTATTGGCGCGGCAATTGACCTCTGCATTTGTATCCGGTCAAACAAATTTAGTGACCGTCATAACATGAACTTAGAACAATGAGTTCGTTTTCCGTGGAACTTTCTAGGTGGTAGAGAATCAATAATCATTGTCATCACTCAGTGTGCTTGTATGGGAACTCTTCGGAATGCGGGATTGCAGTGGAACAAATAAAACTAAATATTTCCGTGTAGGTGGGACAAACAAAGAAGCTAAGTACGTTTGAAAATTAGATCCGTACTTAGGTACCAGGTCTCTCGGATAAGTCAACTGGACAGTATTGATGCCAAGTTTCTGAATAAAACGTAGACGAAACTGATAGATTGTTTTGACCGCACGCACATACTCTTTTTTTGGGTCAGTTTTTAGTCAGTTTTAATGGGTAGGACTGAATGTTTGGTTTAGTTGGTCACATGACAAACTCCAATGCAGATTTGATTGGTCGACATGATGAAAAAACTTGAAGGCGAATTATCGTTCGTGGTGCACAACAATTATAAGCTCATCTACGACTTTCATATTCCATCCGTTTTTGTACTTTGAACAATAATTCCTAAATATTTAGTGTTGCAGTGCGATAGGAATCACCCTTGTCTTAGGCTCTACTCCACCTGATGGTAAAGGTAGGCATGAAATTACCTTGGTTTCATGTTTCCTTCATTTGTGACCCACCTGCGTGCGTAACACCGATCATCACGGGTAAATTCGCCACCAACAATGCTGGGGGTTATATTAATACATTCAACTATTCAAGCTGGTACCGTTTTCTGTTTGGCTGGCGTCCAACCTGGAATAGTTGTAGGGATGGCACAACCCTGCTGACTGTAGACATTGTCTGAAGGCACGCATATCACTTGGCGCAGCGTATCTGGTTACGGACAGTTGTTTTGGGAGTTGTAATCGTAAATTTCGCGCCAGTGGTGTCTGTTTGGCTGAGCTTTTAAGCATTTACGGACAAAAGGGTGTTCCTGTTGTGTATTTCAAGCTGCGCTTACGGCTACATTCAAATATGGACTTGCGATGAGGCTGTTCGCTAGGGTAACTCGGACAGGTCTGTGTGGACAAGTGTTGTCTAATGCACGGTCTCGCCAGCTAACGTGATTACATTTACCTGAAGAGCGGGAAGAAATCTTGTCACTTTTAACACGAAAGAGACTATATGAAAAGTTTTTTCGATGCGGTTTGTAATTTGATGTGAGCTTCCGAACTGCATTAGTCACAGCATACTTGCGTCGGAAGGGAGGATCAAAAGCAGGTGCGTCATGAACGTACATAGAAGAAACCGAAGAAAAAATACCTCCCTGTACAATGCACGCTAGATTGCTAATGATGAGGACCTTCGGGTACCCAGATGTATGGGTTGGATTTGGTTGGACTTTGAATTCAGAAGTATTTTAAGGCCGATACTTTATCAGCCTTTTGTGGATTACGAGCTACGGAACACCAGTAAAAAGTGTTCCGTCGAATAAAGTACATATGTGGCCATTTTGTGAACAACGGTTAACTCTAATGACGATTTCTAAGTTTGCTGCAAACCTAACACAAACCCAAGAGAGCAAATCTAATAGATGTAGTTAGGAGAGAAATCACACTGACATCACTATGGCCAGCTAATGACATGACCGTAAACTCACAGACGATGCGATTGGTTGGCTGGTAGAAGTGGCTCATGGAAGCGAGGCAGAGGATACACGAATCCGACCAATCTTGGCTGGATAATTCCCAGTCTACAGGAACTCTTTGGTGACGCCATCGTAGGCATAAAACTCAGCAACTCTCACAAACGTCCTTGGACTCAACTAAGAACAATCAAACGTAATAACGCAACGATAGACTCGTTAGACTGCTCGTGCCTCCGTAGGCAGAGGCTGTCCCTCGGTTGTTCCCACTGGTCATGTCATCAAAACTTTACCCCTTCTAGCTACAGTCTGACGTACGCTCAAACTAAATTCATGTAGTACTAACCATATGAGTTTTCAGTAAAGTAGATTCCAGTAATTTTTCAGTGGCTGATAATTTTGAGAGTCTTTTGATTGTTAGAAATGTTCTCAAACGATAGTGTTGGAAATGTTCACTGATAAGCAATTTTTAGTTCTATCCAAAACACGTTTATGCTGACTTCAGCAGACAGCTAAGCCTACCAATTTGTTTACATACCATTCAACTAAAGTGCGATATATTGATTGTATCTCTGTACACTCTAATATACAACTACTTGTTTTCGATCCTGTCAACAAAGCGTTCCGGGTACAATTCATAAAGTTTCCTCAAGTTTGTAAGCACGCTTTTGGTAGTTTCTGAATTAAAAGGCTAAAAACCTGTCCATTTTGCATGAAAAAAATAAGTTTAGAAACTGATGGCTGTCCGCTTTTGTCTATTGAAAACACCCATAGACGTTTAGATGCTTGTTATAAGTCCCTAGCTGTGCTCAACTACTGTTTTGGAGAACGTGTTCCAGAATACACGATGGATGTTTCCTGTACCGTCTAAAACTAACCAGATAACTTCCATCAGTGCATCGAAACTTTTCCGACTTTATTGTATCGACTTCGCTAAACGCGTTAGGAAAGGAGAATGCTGGTAGCTTAGGTAGAGTAGACTCGTTGGTGTGCTCTCTGAACTGAGGTAAGCTGAGCAACTTGATTACAAACGTTACATCACCAATCGAGGTGACATCACCAATGCGCTGTTAGGGAGCCGAGTGGGGTGTTGGTGGCCCTACCACCTCCATTAGTGATGAAACGTTTGCAATCATTGCTCAGCAAACGGACCGGCGAACTCTTGGAAGCCTGATTCTGTGCTTTTGCCTGCAGCTTTCTTACTCCAGTTTCATTAAGCTAACAGTCGCGAGAAACGTCTCAACTCGTACAGTTAATTAGATCAACTTGATCGCTGACTGCCTGAAGGTTAGACAGACTGAAAATTACCTCCTGACGTAACAACTCTCATAAAGTTGCTGAAAATTCTTTGACAGTCCAAGATCTTGGGACTCATCAGGTGGGTGGAGTACCCAGTTTTTGTCAATCTTATGTTCTGAAAAAACTAAATTGCTCCGGTAAACAACTGTACAGCAACATCTCGAATGTCCTACCAAATGAAACATTAGGCGATTTCTGGGCAGCATATCCAGTTAAAGAACGTCATGAGCAAGAATTTCGGTTGGGATTCAGCTAGGTCACTTGTTAAAAGCAAGTTAGTTTGCGAATTAGCTATACGCCGTTCAAGTGCCAGATGAAGCAGAAAGCCGTCGGTATATGAAACTGTTAGTTCGTAACCCAGACGAGCGATCCTAACAAAACTGTCATCATATATCCAAATTTCCTGTTATTATCTGAACCCAGAATTTAACTGCAAGAAACTTTGGTCTAAGGCATCTTCTAAGCATTCTGAAGATTTGGGCTGCGACGCGTAATTATTATTGGCCAGCCCATAGGTAGTTGTGAGTTACTTTATATTTCAATATTATCATCAGAGGCGGTTTAATAATGGCAGTTGTTCGGAAGGCAAATGTCATGCGGTTGTCAAGGGACTATGAATTTCCTGTTTTCCCTCTTTCCGTTGTTTACCAAACATCACTCATTCGATCAATGACCAGGAACAGTCATAGCTGTGTCAAAAAATGAACTTATACCACAAATGTGCGCAAGCACCGGAAACCTGGATAACAAGATAAGGTAAAGGAAGGGGAGGTCTTAGAACTCGTAATTTAGGAACCGTACCACCGAGGTAGTTGTTAAGTAACAATCAATGTGGATATTTGTACTGCACTGCGACTGTATTCTGGTGAGATAATTCATAACTTGTTACATCTTCTGGCGAAATGGACAAGTGGAAACAAAAGGGTAAAATCAGTGAGTGTATCTCTTGCCTGAACACACTCTGGGATGAACAGAAATATATGTAAGCCCGAAAGAATGTTCACAGCACCGTGCTGAGTAGGTAATGGGGCAAGTGGAGCCAAAATATAAAATGACTACGGGGCGATTTTATGCTGCACGGGGTTGTTAATGCATGAAATTGGTCAAGACAGGACTTCATCTTTGTTTTTTTTGGCGGTCAAACAATTATTTTCGCCCTTAAAGGAACTGTTCGAAAATATAAAAAATTAGGTAAACGTATAACTGATTTCAGTCCCTAAAACTAGGTAAATAAGGCATCGTTTCTAGCTGTGTGAAGAGAAAAAGGTTGTCCTAATATGCTTTTACCGTAGTTACCCTTTCAAAGCCCACATTTAGTACACGTATTTCCGTACGAGAGGTTGTCCTAAATTACACACCAGTACCGAAGATAATTACATGATCAAATGCTTTTGATCACGTGATTAGAAAGTTATATTAAAATTTTCGCCTTAAATTGACTAGGTGCGTTAGCGAATGAAATGGCAGGCAATGGGGAAACGATGTACATTTTATTCGACGGAAGGAACAATTCTTCCGCAGCAAATAGGATAAAAACTAGAGAAAGGAAATTTTGAAGAACCGGTTCTTCTCTGACGAGAATAAAAAAATGAGAAAACAGAAAAATTATTCTCACTCTTATTCAAGTATTTTTACATCCGGTCATCGACTAGTGAGTACTGTCATCGGCATGCAAATTGGAGTAATAATTATCAATAACGCATTTTTAAATGCGGACTTATTGATCACTGTCGCGTTAATTCGGTTTCCCTCCCTTGTTGACAAGGCATTCTTAGAACGCCGAGAAAATTTTGTGGCTACGCTCAGTGGGCCACTTGGAAATGCTTATTTCTGCTGCTGTGTTCGTTTAGCTGAATAACCCTTGAGTCTAAGGAGAAACAATATTCTATCTGTCCGTCTTCCATAGCACCCTAATTGAGACCTGCTACCTTGATGTTAACTTTCTTCTCAAAGGGTTACATGACAACCTAACGTAGCTACTTTGCCGCTGGGGATGAGGCTGCATCAAAGGATACCGACCTTTGTTCAGTTAAACAAAAACCAAGTGCTCAGTACTTAGGTCACCCATAACATAACTACACCAAGCTGGACAAAATAACCACTCTGTATTCAAAGTGGTTAATCAGGGGAAGAGACTACTGGCTTAGAGTTCTCTGGGCCATATGGTACTTCCTACATGTAGCGTCTGCTCAAAACCGTTCTGCAATAACACGAAAATGTCTCAAAACGAAAGTAGGTGCCTAGGTAGTCATTCATTTAGAACGGCCACGTTCAGAACCTGGCCGTCACTACCTACGAATTTTTCCTTGATCGTGATGTTACAGCCTATGCATTTAGTTTTCCCTCATGAGTCACTCAGCGATCCGGGACACCTCTGTTGACTTATCGAGGCTGTATGAGTGATGAATTCACTTTTTCAAGCGACCGTTGGCGTCCCCTAGAGCTTTACACGAAAATCACACTACTATTTAGGTTATACGGCCAAGCGCACAGTCATGTATAGATTGACTAAGGAAGTAGCATGAATGCACTTTCACATCTGCCTGAAATTATTGTTCTTAATTCGATAAACTTTGTGTTGCATGTTATTGTGAAGTTGATTCAAAGATCTGGGGGCATCGAAAATCATGTTCAGAGTTAGAAATGTCGATTTTTATGGGGAGACCATCAGGACGGAAAGGCCGACTGATCTTCAACACTGTAAACAGTGAGACAAAACTTTGAAGACCACCCCAGTCTTATATTTTTACCAAAACTATATAATGACCAATGGTTGTCACATCATGTTTGCGACGCAGAATATTGGATGAGTCAAAATATGTAGGTACGGGATTCGACGGGGATTTATTGTACCTTTGGATATACAGCGGTTTATACAGTCCGAGCAGGGATACATTATCTGTGGGGCCAAGAAGGTTTGCTGCCAACCATGAGATACCGTATTTTGCCCCAATTAGAAGCCACCCTTTAGGAGACGCTTCTTCCCCGTCCCCATTTTCGGGTGACCACTACAATAACAACTGATATTATGGTCATCTCGTGTCTGCTGGATGATGACGTCCAATATATGAGGAACACAAAGTTTGAGATATTGCGAATTTTGAAGAGCCCAGTGTAGCCTTTGTCCCTATAAACGGTGACGGTTATCAGAAATTCCTTTTAAAAACTTTGTCTACGTTTTCTGTATTTTCAGTGTATTCCTACTAGGTTATGTGACCTTTGCACTAACTTCATTCAGCTGTT
This sequence comes from Opisthorchis felineus, assembly GCA_004794785.1. Classification (NCBI taxonomy): domain Eukaryota; kingdom Metazoa; phylum Platyhelminthes; class Trematoda; order Opisthorchiida; family Opisthorchiidae; genus Opisthorchis; species Opisthorchis felineus. Next base: position 408,690 of record SJOL01009043.1, read on the forward strand.
TAGGCAACAAGCAAGATAGGGTCAGTAAAGGTGTTTTTACGTGCGTTTGTCACTGAATGTATGTACAATCAGTAGAGTGCCTTTCATTACGAAGAGTGAGCCTGATTGCATTAGGTTGTGACTGACAACCCAAAAACCTGTATTGCGAACACGGTGGTGATGTTCCAGATAAAGTTGAGCCACCTAGTCCTACATGATACGAAACACGTAGAAGCCCGCATTGAAAGGTTTATATTGTCGAACTTCACAGAAATCGTTGATTTTGCAGATTCATGTAACCTACCGCTCAAATTATGCTGTTAGTTGTACCAGGGATTTGGAAGACCTCTAAGATAGAAAGTCTTCATCGAGTGGAACACTAGAAGACCTGACATGGCGAACAAGGTCTGTTTCTGCAACTGATTATCTGGTCATTACATAAAAAATTATGACATACAAACCTGAAGTGATGCACCATGTACTATAGAGGCTTAGGAGGTTTAATTTCAGTTTATTTAAGAATCACTGTGAGGAACACTTCAGAGAATCTCACGGCGTGACAGCACGACTGCACATGAATTTATTTTGAACCCAAAATGCAGGACAGTGTAACCGGATTACCATTCACTCAGCCAGGAGCAATGGCAAGAATCCCAAAGGCTATGATTGATTGTTGAGCTCCCACTGGATGATATACTCTATATCTATAGATTAGGCGGTTTTAGCTACATGCAAATCAAAAACACTTGGACAGGATCCGCCATGTTCACGAGTCAGCAAACAACAGTGTTAATGTACTACCAGGCAGTTAAGCTCCATTTATGACTTTTACTTGTCAACATGTATTATAGGTGTATTGTTATCAATGCTACTGATGACAACTCTGTCAGCCGAGCGCTTCGACAAACAGTATGCTTGAGATCACTAGTTGTCGCGGTCGGCGACTTATCTTTCTGCTGCGATCCAAATGTGGGGGGTAAAGTGGGACTTAAGCAAGTTTTAATACCAATGGATGCACTCTGCACAATCCTTCGGTCTTTTAGATGTCTTACCGGTGCTTGTTTCTCCCTTAAGTGGGAATCTGGGCCGTGAGGCATGAGCTCTGTGACCGGAGTATTTTAAGCCACTTTGCGTCTTTGAAAGTCGACATATAGCCAATGTTGTTATACACCATTACAAAGGAACTTTCACCGGATGTTATTATTGAAAGAGTATCCAAATGTGTGGAAGGTACTCGATACGTTGTTGAATCAAGCGCCTAAAGATGAGCCACCGTGGTTATATGTTATACGTATCAAGTGCCATCTATCCAGGAAATTCCTTTTTTTACAGCAAATAAAGTTTGATAAGTTTATTCCTTGGGCTCTCTGGTAAGAATCGTGACCATAACCGGTTCAAATAAACCCACATGATCGAAGAATAATGATCGTACATGATTTGCACAATCCATTGGATTTATATCACTATAGTTGTTGAAAGGCCAGTCACGAAGTGGTTGCCTTAAGGGTGTAACGTGCTGGGCGACGAACGTCTTCGGATCTGATAACTGGTAGCGTGTCTTTGGTCGGTGCCAAATGCATGTGAAAAATGCCTGGTGGGGTGCGAGCAACTGTTGTGTTAAACTACAGATTAACTTGCATTTTGAGGTGAGACTTTTCACGCAAATGTTATGTGAAGTACGCAGCTATAACTGCTCACATCCCGATTCGGAGAATGAAAGAATACTCTTCACTGTTTGCGTTTGAAATGTTACGGGACAGTTTCGTTTGCTTACTTAACATCTCCGAAAATTTCATCGTGAGAAGTTCTACTCCTACAGAGTTCCAGCTTTCCCATCACACCGTGAGTCGTGTGGTTGATAAAGGTACAGCAACCGGACACGTGAGTAAGTCTCAATTTCGGCTGGTTACAAGATTCGCTTCACCAAATACACGTCCAGTGCCATGTATTTGTGCACTGAGGTAGCTGATAGACAGGAAAGAACCTGTCAATGCTAAATATGCCCTATGGTGACGGAATGCACATTGTTTACCCGTTCGTCTATTTCCCCAGAATTTTTCTGGCATCCGTTGGGTGGAACCAGTGGCCCGAAAAGCTAGAACAGTTCTAACGATGGGTAATGGGGACCTGGATGATCTGATAATTTTTTTCGCATACACATGCAAATGGGTACAGCCAAGCATGCACATATGGAAGACTAGCTGACGATCCAGTGTTTGATCCATCCGGTAAACCTCCGTTTTATGTTATGCGATAACTCTTGGTGATTCAGCACAAGGTGCTGTTTTGGTAGGTATTCCATCATGTGGATGGAGTCAGTTGGCTGCTAGAAAGTGAGAAACACTACGTATCTGTTTCATCCGTCTTGGAAGTCTCCGAGAATTTTGTGTGGAGTGCAGTGCTAAGGATTGCTAATATATCGACTGGGTTGTTAAGCGATTGGTGAAGAGTTTACTGGCGCATAGTGCAGTGCGTATGTAGCCCGCAAACGTCGTGTAGCCATAATTTTGGAGGGCAGGGTGATCTAAACGATTTGGTAGCTCAGCTAATTTTAAAGCCGAGACCGGCTATCAGTGGGTTTTGACGCACTCCTCCATGACTATTTGAGGTATATGAATCGCTAGTGTGAACGCAGACAGTCGAAAAAATGCAGTCAGGAATCATTTTTATCAGTATCGAGCCCCAATTATAGAAAAATTGAATGAAACAAACTCCGTAAGTGTACTCACGGCACAATTTGCCTTACTGTTTACTAATAAGCTAGGGTCACCACCAAATATGGCCGGTAACCACCAGGGGCGAGTTTGTGTGAATTCACGGAAAAGGCAGTTCCTGGACGAAATAAGATCAATGTGGATGGGATCATGATTGAAGGCCTGAGTTTCTTCCAAAACGGAACCTCTGGGCTTCTTAATGCTTGTCCAGGCATTGAGTGGGCGGATGATTTGCGCCTGTAAACTTGCCAAAATCAGCTTTTCTCGATCGCCCTTCATGTTAGGATACAGATGACTATCAATTGATTTTCGACACTCACCTATGGGGTTAATGTGGTGAACTGACTGTAGCTTGAACATGTTTAATAAGGTTATCAATTATAGCACATGCGTGAAGGAGAACGCTTTGGCTAGTCAATGCTGATTCTGCAAAGCCGTAGAATATGCCTATGGAAGTTAGTGAGTTTTACCTCACAGCGAAGCACTACTGTGAGTTGCTTTAACAAAGAAAATATGTGAATTTGTGTTGGGAGGTTTTGAGACAAACGATGACCTGGTGTTGGCTGTAGGTGATGCGTGGTTTTGCGTCGCTTCACGTTTATTTCGTTCGTTCGAAACCACTGACCTGAAATTTTTATCGTGAACTCGCTGGTACTCATCGTGGGGGACTTCAATTGTAACGTAATTTACAAATACGGTTTCTATTAAAGAGGAATATAGGCAATGGGTGAAATCTTTTCGACTTCTTGTTAGAGACCTCAAGTCACACCATCTAGTACTTAACGTCAACTTGTATTCACAAAATCGATTCCTGAAACAATAGTTGTTCCAGGATTCTTTTCTTTAGTTCATCTCTGCAGAACGCTGAACTGATGGATTATAGCGCATTCGGTCGCACACTTGCTGGTAGTGGATTACAGCAGCTTGCTGACTCCCGTTTTGCTACGAATTCATCAAAGCCCAAATGTTTGAAGCCGTTCAGTATCATCAGAGTGAGGACTGATTTCGCAGCTGCAAATCAGGTCTGATTCTTAGTTTCTACTTTAACGGTCGTTAAGCTTTAGTGAAATTAGTTTTTTACGCTATAAATGGCACAAGTTAGCCAATACTGCTCACCCTTTACTGATGTGTTCATTGATTTGGTACAACTGATCAGAAGTACGGGCATCGGGCTGATCCGTGAAACCCCCCTTAACAAGTTACCTTCTCATGGGACTTCGAACAAAAACAGCAACCACTCACTCTAGGACATACTTGTTCATTTCAAGGTGCGGGAGCGTACGTGGACTTGCCCTCTTGAGCTCTTCATCGGATGCCGATCTCAAATATTTCGAGATACTATTTTAGCTCACTGCTTACTGAGCTGAAAACAACCAGCACAAAAATACGGAACAAGGATTTTTGAATACTGGCTGTTTTGACGTTTGCGTTTGAGAACCCAAAGCATACTGTTCGAACCATAATCTGTCAGTTGCGTGAGAGAATCACTGGCAAGAGCTGGCTGACTGTGAACTCTAGGTTTGAGGAACCCAACTGGCAGCAACTGGAATGACCATAGTGGTGCTTCTGTAGACCGCCAATGACTGATTGCATTATAAACGACACTGTGGTCCCTGAACCCATAACTGTTTACATCCGTATGTTTTTTCGCATTATTCTGCACGATACATGCCTTTGGTCCATTCATGTGGGACCGTCTCAATCAATTCAGTATTGCAGTAACAAGAGAGTTGTCAGCATGTGCGATTCCAGTGTCATCAGACGTGGAATCGCTTAGTGAGGCTAGATGGTAGTGGTAAAAGACCTGCCAGTGTGACAAGTTTTTTCTTCTGAGAATCGGACTGCCAAACGTGTCCTTGCTGGCGAATTCGTAGCCATTTGGGCAACGTTTAAGCACATGATAGACAACGAGTTTTCCGGTCAGATTTAGGGTTTTTCGTGGGTTCAAATAGGGAGATTTATATTACCATTGAGAAGTTTTATGACAGCCAATCGATTCCACAAATAAAATGGCAGTTTTGATGAATCTTCTCTTTTTCATGCTTCTTCTCACGGTAAGATTCATAGGAGGGTATCGTCTGAACTCTCGGATAATTGACTGCGTTTCAGTTGTTGCACTCGGCCCATTATGCGTTCACTGAATAACTAACTGACTTCCTTGTTTTTCAGAAGAACGGTCACAGGGAATACTCGCTCTGGAGTAAAGTGAGTGATTAAATTTTAGAAAGCTGAAGTGACGGATTTTTGGATCAGCGCAAGCCTTGGTAATCGAAAGAAATTGAATAAATCTATACCGTCTAAAGAAAGACCATTTTGCCTAAACTTCATTCCGTGATACATCAAACAGTTGATCTCTACGGTTAGACAAACTCGGATTCTGAATATCTGGATCTATTACGTCGAAGAACTGACTAAATAATTCTTGAAAAAAACATTCATCAATAATCTCGTCGTAACTCTGGAACGGCTAAATATGGATATTCACATCATTCAAAACATCTGCATCAGTCTGGGGACAATCCATTCAACTTTGCAAACCAAATTTGTACACAAAATTGTATCAAGACACGCTTGAGAGGAGAAATGTTGTCCTAGCGCGATTGGGCAAATTGAGACATATGAATGCAAATCAGTAAACGAAACGATTGTCTAGAGTACGGCTGGAAGGAAAGGGCGGATACGGAATGAGACGATAAGTAACTATATTTGTCGTCCACTCCAAATGACTGGTAAAAGTTTTCTCAGTTCATTCTCAACAAAAGGGAGACGGAAATTGTCATTGTGGATTTAGTTTGACATCCTTAAGGTCTATGTTTGATAAGGAGAACGTAATTGTTGGACTGAAAATTGTCAGATTGAAATAGCCGATGGTTATACATCTTTCTTGACTAAACTGTTCCCTGGTTCTAGCTCGCTCTCGGTACTTGGAATGCGATGGTTTATAACCCGCCGACATGGTACAGGCTAACAAATGTACTTTCTCCAGCGAACTAATCAACACTTCACCCGATATTTCCTGATAAACTGGTGAAATTGTCAGGCAAGCAAAGCGATACATTCGTGAGTGCTTTTTTCATTTCTTGCTGGGGGTATGGTATATCCCCGGGACTGAGAGAGCTCCCATTAAGCTTGCCCCTTCGAAAATGTTTCACAATTCATCACATCTTTCGCTAACTAGGTGTTAACTAGTTTATCTCTTATTTTTCTTTTATTTCCTACTCCGACTATTGGTGGAGTTATCCGCTCACCAACTGGTATGCAAATTAGCGATCCACGCAATGTCAACGACTTTGAATCATTTGCCACCAGTTCACGAGGGTTAGTCGAGACATGCACTTGTTACCATCTGGAGCGACCTGTCAAAGCCGGAAGCAGCTCACAACCAACAAACAAGTGCAGTGATTGATGAACGGTCACTCGCACCAAACACACAGAGAAACGACCCGGAGTGGAGGATGCACTCGCTGTCAGCTTAAGCGAAAGTTGTATTCAGCTGAAACACCCAGCTGAGTGGCGTTCCGATAGGTAAACACAAACCGAAGTATGCAACTGACAGGAACCGAGCGAGAAAATATTTCTCCACTCCCTTGAGGAAACTAGCAAGGTCCCACACAGACCATCCATTAGATCAGCAGCACTAGTGAGCTCCACTCAACGTGATTTTTCCTTTTGATGGGCATTTGATTTGCACTCGATACAATCTGTAGCGGTAGGTCGTGGTAAAAAAAGCCTCAGTATAATAGCCTAATTTTCTCCCCTCCTCAAGCCAATGTGCACGAATCACATAACAGCACCATCATCATCATTCTTGGCATACTCCTGTATGCCAAGAATACTCCTGTATGGCATACTCCTGCAAAAATTGCGACTATTTTGGAGAGCAATAGAACATTCAACATGTAGGAGCAGTCGATCCTTATAAAGCATTCCCTTTTGTTTCATGAGAGGACATTTTACTTGGTGGGGATGAACTTTAGGTAGGAAATTTCCGCGTCTTCAAGATCTGTCACTTTAGGTTCAAACGAAGAAGGCCTTTCTCTAAAAAATCGATCACAGAATGGAGGGTTTGGCTAGTCCCTATTTCACTTTACGTTTGATCGTCCGGTCTTTTTGACTGGTTAACCACATTGTAAAAACGTACTAGTAGAAAGCGTAAAACTTCAAAACGTCACCAACAGTGTACATTACATATATAAGATGTATATATATTGATGGATGGCTGGTATCCTACACATATTTTTTTGTCAGCAGTAGTTGGACCACTGAACACTCGCATATACTCATGGTATCACAGGAAGCTTACGCGGATTCGGTTGTGCTCGCGCGGGTGAGCTTGTAAATCTTATGTTAACCCGAAACAATACGACTGCCACACGAACTCGCAGAGGCAATGTACAGCTGTTTGTGTGCGAAATTTTAGGATTTTCATTTGAGATTTCATCATGTATGTAAAGCCAGTCTATGCTGAAAGACTTAGGAGAACTGTACAGCTGTTTGATCTTTACTTCCAACAAGCGGTTGAGCGGCCATTATATGGCCAGTTTTCTATGAGATTGGGACTGGTTTGAATTTCAAGAAAAAGTTGTAGACTACTTATGAGGACGGCTTCTAAGTATGGCTACGTTTTTTCACCACGTTTCACTCACCAGTCATTGTCAAACTCATCCCAGCGTTCTGCGTTTCGAACTACTTCTTGAGAGGAACATCTTCAGTAATTTTACTGACAGCCATGTCCTTCTACTGAACGGTGGGCAAAATCAACGTTCGTTCTATCAACCAGCCCCTTTGCTCAAAATTATCCACCCGGTTAGCTCCGGTGCAGCGTCATGCATATGTGTTTTCATCACAGCCCAGTGTCCGCCCGATAAGTCCCGTGGAGTTGGTTCCGATAGCTCCTTGGAAAGCACCTCCTGGAATTCCGTTACACTCGCCGAAACTGTAAAGTTTCTGACATCCAGTCCCATAAAATATTCGCTGTTCGGCGAGGGTACAGTTGGCTCAAGGCAGCACGAACCTTTACTTGTGCCAATAAATGTGTTGTGTTGCATTTGGAATCACGCACCACCTCAGTATGAAGAACGTCTTTGAAATGCCTTTGTCGAACTACGACATAGTCAGTAAGATATCTGCGTCCACTTCTTGGGTAAAGTAATGTGGCTACGAGATTCTTTCAGGATTAAACCAAGCAATAGTAATGATCGGACCCAGAACTGTATACCGACAAAATCGTTGGCCATGTCGTTTGCTGGTTCAATTTAATAAAATTCTAGTATCTTCTTCCAAATTTCTTAATCCTGACCAGCACAAAACGTCCGACTCTATTGGAAAAAGATTATTCCTTGCGAGCGTTGACTAAATGCCATTCGAGAGCTGACTGTAAAGTACATTCTTCCTCTTTGGAATGGTAAATTTCGGATGCACTAAGGGCTGCAAACCTAGCCCTCTTGCAAGTTAACTTCGAATTTTTATCAATACTGAATTGATTCAGTTTAGTTCATCGACGATCCCTGTGGGCGTCTCTCCGTAGTCTCCTCAAATGCCTTTTTAGACTGCTATGCAGAAGATGTACTGGGATCCAGCTTCATAGAATTCTCCTTATTCTCTCAGTCTTGTTTCACATGTCGTTGAAATGTTGATACCATAGTCCTCTGGCAACAAGTGTTGTCCTTCATTCAGGCCTGTCCCTGTTCTCCCTATCCAAACGGTGTCTGACGCTGCAGGTTACAAACGCGAGTTGTGGGTGACGCACATTCATAAACAAGACACTCTCGTGTATGACCACAATTTTGAAAGAATATTTCGTGTCCCGATATCAGGAATGTGGGTCTGTATTACTTTGAAGTTGTTCGTATCCGGCTTTCAACCTCCTGGTCCGACCGGCGCGACAGAAGGACGACGAGGGCACCTGTTAGAAGCCACGGGCACGTTGATTTGATCTGCCTGGTTGCGGGGGCTGGCCCACGGATGAATAGAGCAAGGCAATGACTTCTTTCTCATGATGTTGTTGCCCACAACCGTACGTTCCAAGCCACGTAGGATTATTATCTGTTTTTAGAAGTTTCGTGACTGTGCTACTTAATAAACCGATGGTCTTCAAGTTCCGAAATGTCCCAATAAGCCTCTATGAGCACATATATTCGAGTGATTCTAGCGTCTTGAGGGATAATGTTCTCTGAATTAATGTGTCAACCACTTCGTTTGACATAGCACTCCTGAATTCACTAGAGTGAATATCTGTTGTGTCTAGAATGAGTCGATCTGATCGCGCTTTGATCGAGATCTGTTCACTTGTCTTTCGTTCGATAATTAATCACTACAGTTTTGATGGCTCAAAGACACTGCAAACTAATCTCTTCAGCGAGCATGATTCAAGATTTTCCGGCGAGATTTTCAATAAAACTTCCTTGTGGTACTAGTTTTCTAACTTACACGGTTGAGCTCATTACATCCGTCCGGTTTATCTAGTGGAAACCTTCTGTGTGTTTCACGATAATCATTACGTTTTTTCCCAAACGCGGGTGATTTTTTCGGTTTCTCACTTTGACTATTCTGTAATACCAAATGTGGGAAACAACGGACAATTAAAAAAAACATCTGTCACGCAGTGACGGTTGGTGAACAAAGTACATCATGCTATTACCTGGTACAGGATATGTGCAAGACTTGCAAAAGTTCTATGTCACGCGTTTTCAAATCGGTTATTTATAATCATTTTTCAAAATCAAACTGAAACACGTGGTAATCATGGACACTGTTATATGTTGTGGAATATGTTGTCCCTTTGTCGTTCACTATCGCCTTTGTCGGTTTTGTTCATTATCTGTTACAGTAGAAGTTCACTCGTTCTGAACCAACATTTCTTAATTTCAGAAATATGTACTGAATTGAGGCAAACGTTAACACTTTGATGCAAGCCCATACAAATCAGTAATTACGTTTCTCAGAGGGCGATCTCTCACTCCCGTTCCGTGGGCGGAATAACTTACGCGCTGCTGAGCAAACGCGTCTTGTCAGAATAGAGTAACTGGGTTGACGGAACGGTAACTATGCCGCCACCGCGCCTTTCAAACTCACTAAAGTCGGCTGGGAATAAGATGACAGATGAAAATGTAACACTCAGGGGAGCTAGAGGAGTTATATATGTGCGTGTGTGTTTCTGTTGTCAACAAACTACTCTGTTCTTCGCGTATGTCATAAATAGGGTACATTGGACTGATTTGGAGCGCTCATCTCTCTCGCGAGTTTGAAGCTAGTTATCTCAGTGTCATATTGATAAAACTCTACCGATTTGCCAATGCCAAACAGATATCCCAAAGGAAGTCAGTTTTGTAAGCACGAATTCAATCTAGCCCAATGGTGGTTTTAATGGGGTACCAAGGTAGAACGAATCTGCTGTGGAACCTCATTAAAACAGTACAAATAATAAAAAAAGTCCCACAGTTCACACTAGCTTTTCGTTCAAGAAAGCACCAAGAGAGGTGCCAGTCAGCAATGGATCACCTGAGGTGGACTGAGTGGTTGAGTAATGAGTGGCACTATCCGCTGTGCAGCCGTTAGTCGAACTGCTTATGAGTCCCTGATCGTCACATGGCGCGGGGTTCCGCTACTACCCTCAAGGTCACGGGTTGAAGACACCTGTGGAGATGCATAGGGCGCGCACTGTTGTCGGTTTCCGCCAACCACGAAACAACTGTGCGCTGTTTCTAGGATTATCAGCAAAGATGAAATTCACTTACAGGATGAAAATCTCAATAGAAACTACAAGCTGTTCACACCGTCTTCATTACAAGATATCGCACCTGAGAGCTGATAACATTTCAACTAATTATTTTGTCGCGAAGGTAAGACACTTTGAAATCCACACTTGGAAAAGCAAGGAAAAAAGAGTTGAACACAAAACCCTTCGGATCTTTTCCAGATAAGCCCCGCCGCTAATGCAAAAATTGCATGCGCGAAAAGTTAAGCCCCTGGAACTTGGCTGGAGCGGTCTAGGATGGAGTTTAGGACAGTAATTCTATTCATTTATTGCTGGTCCAAAAATTTGGCAAAAATCAAATTCTGCTCAGAGGAATTAGCTATAAGCCACACGACCGCTTTTGACTGGAAGAACTTTCTTCGCGAAGTTTGCGCCTGGTGGCTTTTGCAGACTCCAACAGTTATCGGCGGCCCAGGTCTACACGTCGAAATCGATGAAGCGCTAATATCTCGCCGTAGAAACCACGCAGGGCGAGTCCTTCCCCAGCAGTGGATTTTCGGAGGGATCTGCCGGGAAACTAAAGAGGTGTTCATGTATGCAGTGCCAGATCGAACTGCGGCCACTTTGATGGACACAATCCAGGCCTGCATCGCTCCCGGCTCAATCACCATCTCCGATATGTGGGCATCACAGCAAGGAATTGAAACGATGATTGACATGAATTATACTCATGAAACGGTTAATCATACCAGAAACTTTGTGGATCCAACGGCTGGAGCTCACACACAAACTATCGAATCTCTTTGGCACGTCTACAAGATGCAGAATAAACGCCAATGCGGCACACACCGATCTTTAGTGGACAGCTACTTGTGTGAGTTCTTTTGGAGGCAAAGGTACCGAAAAACGGACCTTTTCATGCAACTTATTAATGACGTGTCCCATTTTCACCCTCTTCAATAAAAACTAAAAGTACACATTTCATATGCTCTTTTTTCTAATCTTTTTTGGGTAGCGGGGGTTAATTTTTTGGCGGGGATTATCTGGAAAAGATCCAACTCTTCATTCCATTTAACAAACTTTGAAATAGGTAGATGGATGCATTGTGCGTGTAGTGTTGAATTCCTCTGTGCGGCTTCGTCAAAGAGTCAACAGTTTTGCTTATTAGACATGAATTTGACTGAGAGGATGACAAAGAAATTCATTTGAGACCAACCAGTAGAAGATTTAGTGGAACAAACGCCCATCACTGACGCCTACACCGGAAGGTTTATCACACTGTGTAGAATGCCGAACACGCGATTCTCTGCGGCTGATATCGTTACTCGGGAAGACGTACCGTTTAACAGCAAGAATATCATAAACAAGGGATTTAACAGGGAATCAGATGATTCACGCTTTAAAACCAAATTGGTTCGCGAAGCAATCTCATGTTTTCAACAGCTCATTTAAGCTTGGTCTATGCAACCACAGCTTATGTGTCCCAGACGGATAGAGAGATAAATCAGACTAACCAACCGCATGCAACGCTTAACACCTGTCCTGCAGTTACACTGGTCTTCACCGGGTCCTCTCCGGAAACCCTTGCTAAGAACCATGTAGCTGGCTGGTAAAAACTCTGCATCAGTGACACGCACCTGAGAGTCACCAGCTGAAAAGGTCTGCATATTTTACCTTCCTCAAAACTCCCGAAATCTGCTGTGCAAACAAAACATCCGAAGGCACTATATATTTTGCTCAACATGCAAAAGCCAACGTCATACATATAAAATGTTTTGCTCCGAGGCAAACCCTGTAAATAGTGGCATTCAAATTTTGCTATTAGACCTGATGAGACGTTTGCTGTTTAGTCTGATACTATGCCTTTTTATCTAAAAATATGAGAATTTTTACGTCTACGATTGTAGAAAGTAATTTTGACACGTTGATACCTTGCAGCTTATGTCTAACTGCTTATCTAAAGAACTATAAGAAACCTTCATTTCAAGATTCATGGGTCTGTGCTCAACACCCCGAGCATAAGCATCTTGGTACTAACCCACCATATGTGTTGTCTTAGCAATAACACAAAATGTAGCATAACTGCAGTAGTGATGTTGACCAGAATAAACCAAATGGTATCAAACGAAGCAGCACGGAAACTGATGAATCAGGAACCACGTGTGTGACCAACTTCTCCGCTGACTCACTTTTTAGCCCCGGTGGTAGAAAAGAAACTGTGAAATAAAGGACTTGATGTCTGATTTACTGTAATTTATATGGAGGGTGAACCGACTTAACTGGGTTCATTTGAACTACACAACAATTCCTCGGTTCCACTCAAATTCCTCAAGGGTTTGAAACTGATCATCCGAAAAAAACTGTTCTGTATTTGGTCTCAAGTGGAACCTTTACCCTTCTCATACTTCACACATTCTAAAATTCAGTTATTGCAGCATGCGGCAATTAGTGTGCGCTTGACTAACATGTATTTTTTGAGACAAATTGGATGAAAAGTTATGCGGAGCTTGACTTCAACGATTTAGCAACCGAAGCTATGCGAAATATCACTACGTCCTATATACTCCTTGTATACTGTGGACCCATCTATTGTCCACTTGACAGCTATCTCAGTGATGTGCTTCGCTGTGGAAGACGTAACTGCTTGCATACTGCACCTCTACGGTCTTAGTGAAACCCAGAGGGAACTCATACAGAAATTTTTCATTCTATCCAAACCGAAGAGCACCGTTATGTTCATTCCGGCGTGTCATGGATGTGGCGCGACATTGTTTGGCGTATTCTGAGTTGTCGTATTCTCCTTTATCACGGGACGTTGTGTGACCCATTGGAAATTCAAGGATTTTGTCACAATCCGAGCATCAGGACTAGCCTCAGAGTACACAGCTAGGCGGGGGAGCGGATAAAGGCAATGACTTTTGGAAGCAAAATGATCTTACTAATTTGTAGCCAAGACCTAAATGAAAGAAATGAAGAACCATAGAAAATTAGCAGTTGTCGACCCAACAGCAACAAACGAGAAGGATAATCAGCAATCTACCGTTGAGGGAAATTTCGGTAGATCTTAGTTTGTCGGTAAACTTTAATCTGCTCGCTTAGCTGCGCAATTTTGTTGCAAAGGTTTTTTAAACAGTCGAAGTGACCATTATGAGCACCTCTGCTAGCAAACGTCTCGACCGAGTCGCGGAAACTCAAGTGTGAGCAACCGCCTAATAAACCATCAGCCAGAACACGCATGGAAAAGGCGGGCTTAAATTTAACAGGTAGGAGACAAGGCAGTTGAGCCTAAAGGTCACTTGGACGTCGACAAGTTAGAGGATGCAGTAGCAGGTTTTCTAATAATATCAAACAGCCAAACGACCGGTCGTATTCCTAACCCAACCACGGCGACAAGGCATGCATAAACCTTTCTCAGCTTCCATAACACGATGTACCGCAAAACCAGGACGCACTAATACTTCAATTTATACCGGTGACTTTGCCTGGATTGGTGACGACACTTCTGCATCAAAATTATCCAGCTCGGCGGACAGATCAGTCACCATTTACTGCAATCATTTTTTAGGTTCACCTCAGTTTTGTCTCCTTAAAAGCTTTAGAAGTCAGAATTTGGCCGCCGAATTTATTTTTAATATTGATTGTCCTGTAAAAATAAAGCTTTTTTACAATACGTAAATGCTTGAAGAATCAACCGATCACATAATCTTGTCCTTGTGTTGGTTTGTATACTCATGTCTTCTAGCAATGTTTACCTATCTACAAATTTCGGGAGTTTGTGATATCTCGTGACGCTTATCGTTTTGCTGTGTTGATGGGAATCAAACAGAAGTTGGGTTTAATTTGGTGGAGCTCATTGATGTCCTGGAGTATTACAAAGACTGCCTTCCAGGTTTACCAGTCTAACACTAATACCCATAATGATCTCAGTGTGTATGTCGCTAAGAGATAAGCTGAGGTCTTCAATATAGCCTTATACGGGAAACCTAACTAGCCGTCTTGCCCTGTACGGTCTTTGTTGGCCCGTTAATATAAAGCTCAATGCATAATATTTCGGCTGGGTGTATAACATCTTTCAAAATATGCCAACCATGCTCCTTCTAAAAAACCATCGCCAAATTATCGTGGCACGGACAAAAATCTCAAAGACAGTGATGAATTCCATTACTGGTCAGCCATGTGTGACCAACAGGTTATTCCAGTGGTGATGTAGCCTCAGGTGCAACTGAAATGTGTTCCCAAATTGGACGAATGGGAGAAGAAAAGTAGGACAACCCGTGCAAACTTCCAAATGTTTCAGTGTCTAAACTGTCAATTCTGAATTACTCTGTTTAGTATGAGTCAACAATTATTTGCTGCCTACATATCACCTTTTACTAATTCAACTTTCAAACTAGTATCAAGGACTCTTTTTTGCACTTCATGTCTCCATTAATTTCGCTTTTTTCCATTTTTTCATATAATGGGCTAAAACGCGGTGGCTTATTGTTCTTTATATGGGTTTATTGTTTTTCACTCCTGTTAGTGCATTTTGGCCCATTGTTGAAAGTGTACATAGCTAATGTACTCCCGGTTTAAAGCCGATTGAAATTGTACTAAAGTTGTGATGAAGTTCCGATAGGGCTCTTGAATAAACTCAGAAAGAGAGGAATTTAGTTGCACATTGTTCTAAACAATAAATAACCCGATTAAGTCTTCCTAACATTATTAATGGTTGATTGTGGATGTCGTATGAATTTCAATATTCAAGTTTTTATTGAGGCTGTAAAGTCCTGGGTGATGTGGCTAAACTATCACTGTGCACCACTATCACTAACAGACATCTGAAGGGCCTACAGCCCTATGAATTCAGAAATTCTAGAACTGTTATGCTTGGTCTAACACCTGTAAACCCTGTGAACTGGACCACTGTCGGTCGCGAGTTTCATGGGAGTTCAGGTTTATTCTCCCGACATCAATCGTTCGGGGCGTCGGGCTCATTGCATGCATCATTCCGGCGTAAACATATTCGGTTGATAATTCAGTAACATCAAGCTTGCACCGAAAGAACAGCGCTGACAAGTTTGCTTGTACGTCAGATGCCCGGTATTCGAATGTCGAAAATGCTGATGAGCTCCCATAAGAGAAGAATCCAAGTCCAGAACTTCTTGCTTTGGTGTGGATTGAACAGAACAATCACGAAAGCACAGAAGAAAGACTATTTAAACGAGGTCTTATAAGTCTTGTAAAATTTTGTGCACCACTTGTGACTGCCGGGTTGTGCAGAATCTAACCACAGAAAAGTTTCTAATGTCCATGTGCTGAGCGCGGTCATCGGCGAAATTCAATACCTTTATTCGATTTCACTTTTATGATAACTGCCAGAGAAACTAGCAAGCGTGCACACAAAGTGCTCGAGTATTTTGTCTCTCGTGACCAGTAAGTGGACATAAATGAAACAAGTTGAGGTTTGATCGCCACCGAATTGTGTTAAACGCTAGGCCTTAATTACTGAATAATAACACGACACACGGAAGTGGGAACCAGCAGAGTTGGAGTGTGATTGTTTGCTATCGTCAACATAGTTTGATTATCGAACTCCGCCCACTCATCCCTATCAGAGGTTTGTGAATCAAGGAATGGCAATATTGTATGTGTCAGTGCACAGTTGGTTGTAACGTAATTAGGTTGTTTATCAGAAGGTGACAAGAACTCACAAATGTCTGTTTTACCAGAATGATGATGATCACAAAAGTTATGTGCACTTGATAAAAATAAATACAATGCAAGAAGGGAATAAGCCCAAAAGTGACTTGTCGTTTGAGGACAACTGTTGAGAGTTCCTGAGCGAAGTTCCGGTCGCGGGACGTGTCTTCTCTGCAGTATAGCTGCTACACGTGTTCCGTAGTTGTCCGTGGAGATTTGTGGAGCTCGGATGACTTCCTGCCCTGTGCGCACGAGTGTGTTTTTGGGCCGGGTTGCATGCCTATTTATTGTGTGCAGTGTGAAGAGAGGGATATCCATTCGTGTTTGATAATTTTACCAAGATGAATACAACTTGACCTAATGTGGTTGAAGTTCGTAAGCCCTGGGCGTGACGCAGGTGGTAGACGCGTAAACAAAAATGGATGGGAAATTGTAGTGTGCATATTGTCCGCTAAGGTTGCAAGTGGGACAGTAATTGTTACGTGATTTGAGTGTTTGTGAAGCGTGATCTAGAGAGTGACCACTACATATGTTAGGACAGCAAGTGTTGTGGAATGCTGAAAAGACTAGTTCACAGCCCTCAAGCACATGAAAAGAAATCGGTAGGTTGACATACTTGTCAAGTGCTTCGGGCTTGTTAGCTGGCTTGCTGGCCAGAGCATATAGAATAGGCTTCATGATGTGTCCCCAAGTTGTAGTTTCCAAGCATTGATCCAACTGCTGCTACCTCTAATTGACTCGTGTGATCCATTTATCCTGAGTGTGGCCAGTGGTCAGTTTTTATTTCGTTTGCTGTGACGTGTCTCTATCAGCTTATTTCCGAAATCAGCCCATTTATATTCCAATTTCTGTACCTATGTACTTTCGTATGACAATAGTACGATGAGTAATACAGAAATCATTGCGCCATGTAACCTATGTCCTCTTCTTGTTTTAACGAATTGGATGGGGGGAACTCAAAGTCAGTATGCAAATCACGTGACCTTTAGCTAGATAATTCAATGAGAAATTAATCCGCCTCCATGCAGCCTTACCGGACTGACATGGACAAAATGACAACAAAAATCACAACGAAAGTTTATCGAACAAACCTTGGTTTCAATT
Organism: Opisthorchis felineus; assembly: GCA_004794785.1. Lineage (NCBI taxonomy): Eukaryota > Metazoa > Platyhelminthes > Trematoda > Opisthorchiida > Opisthorchiidae > Opisthorchis > Opisthorchis felineus. The sequence goes on from SJOL01009043.1 coordinate 425,865, forward strand.
ATTGTCACCACGCTAAAACATAACGAATCCATGTGGAATTGTACAGCCAACTGAAACGTGTGGTGCTAGGTTCCACGTTCAAGATGAATACATTGTTACTTAACCCCAAGTTCCATTGTCCTGGTCCCGGAACTAACCAGAATGACACTGAGATACATTTTAAAAATTCACGAGCGAGCCAGCTGACCAACTACCGACTTTAGAGTCAAACGTACAGAAAAACTATTTCAATGCTGGTCATTTCCTGTTATCAGTGGCTTCAGTATGAACCCGGATACACGGATTTGATGACGATTAAACACTTTCGATCTATTTCGCAGACAAATCACTAGGTAACACTTTCTAAACTTGATAGATGAGCTGGAGTCGCTTTAATGAAACGAGCTGACCACAACGATAAGATCTTGTGAAATAACAAGTTAGAAATTTAGCGAGACAAATTACATGTTACTGGGAAAACTACGTCAAAATTGCTACGTCTCCACAATCAGTTAGGAAATAATGAACCTTGTACGTTCGAGAGCATCCGTTCTACTGGCATCACAGTTCTCTATTATATGTTCTACCAAAAGTGTGCAGCTACAGTCTAAAACGATGACTCTCTTGTTATGTCCAGATCTCTATACTATCTGGACCGTCGGTTCAATAGAAACCACTGGATGACGACAATCGGTATTTTCCAAAAGATGCACTTAGTTTTATTCAAACAGGCTAAATAGCTAAAGCCGATTAATCAACACATTTTCGCTGTCAATGTGATGTCGTTGTTCACCATTGTACCACCAAAAAACAGACCGTGAGTAGTCATTGTGAGTAGACCTAGATAGGGGCATCAAACTTCTTGTCTGCTATTACCTTGAAATTACGACCCCCAAGTTAATCTTGGCAAAGAAATATACTGGCAAGTAGGCGGTGTCGCAATTGGATGTCCGCTAGGTTTCATTTTCGCAGACCCTATCACCAGAAAACTCGTGATCGATAACCGCTTCCAGAATTTAGACATAGTAATTACACGTAGGTCTGATGAATGCTTTAGACGTAGCGTTTAGAGAAAATGCATATGACCGGGGCTGTGTATGATTTCCTCAAGCCTTAGCTTGTTGAAACACGAGTGCAATTTTGTCAGTCCCCTGTACTCACGAGCACAATGGACCTGTACACTAGATTCGGTCGATTGTGAGCTGAAACCTGCTACAAATCTTCCTGACTTAAATGGATGCCCCAAACTGTCCGTCAAGAGAGAGAGCGAATGGGGACTACAAGATATTGACAGTGTCCGTGTGTTGCAAAAAAACATATTATTCGAATTCTTCTTCAAAATGGACAAGGTAAATACCCGAACAGCTCAAAGTCTGGTTTCAGCGCTAACAAGGAGCGTACTTTTGGTGCAGAGACCCAGGTCTCAAACCTGACTCTATGGTTACTACTATGTTAAATTAAGGGGACAAACCTAATACGATCAGATCCTATTGTGCGTCAGTTCAGATATAACTGAGGGGAATTTTAAGTGAACAGAACTAATAGGTACCGTAATGCTGAAAGACATTCCTATTTGTGTCCAGAAGGGAATTACATACCGAAACCTAGCATCCTTACCTGGTTGCAGGATACCAAATTCAGCAATATTTTGGTCAAGGCTGTTAATGTTATTTGACCTCAGCTTTTACTATTGTGCTCAGCAGTCAAATCCTATGTGTTGTCACATTCGTTGAAACTGCTTTGGTCAATCGAACTGAGCATTCATTGTGTCCAAAAGAACCGCGATTCAAGCCTTAGCATCTTTTGCTTTTCTATGCATTGATCGAGTGCTCTGTAACCACGTGACCAGTATGAATTTATAGAAACAGATTAATTTAGTTTTCTCGTTATTGTCAGTTTGGTAATAATGGGCCAGTGTTGGTGATCTTGACAAGATGCATTTTGGGGAAGTTTCGCAGAATACAAAGGTCGTCTGAATCCCCAGAGGAAAAACAGAGTGCTTGTCATAGAGTGAAAACGTTTTAAAATGCGCAAAAACGTCTACTGACGGTGGCGATACCATGTACACGCGAACAAAAATATGAACCTGTTGTTTCTTTCACTCATTAAACAGGGCTGTCACGAACTGAGCTACTCTCAAAGTTGCATTTTGTTGTTCGCATCACTTTAGCCGCTACAGGAACCGTCTAACCCAAAGCGGATTAATATTTATTCTATGACTGGAATTTTACCTCTTTACAAGGGATTATTTCACGTTGATTTTTCACTCAATATTTGACTAGTCACATGCTCTACTAGCAACACTGGACTGACTAGGCCAGTCACCAGGATTGGGTAGAAAAAGCGCTCACAGCAAACATCTCTGATTTGGCAGGAATTTTTATCCCGAAATGAATGAAATGCGACATAATTTGCCAACACTTAATTCCCGGATTACGTTATTTCCCGTTTGTTCTGTGTACGACCGAAAATTAATTCACTACAGTCAAAATCAGGGCATCGAGCAATTATAAGCAATTACCCCTTGAATGGAAATGCATACGTTGATCAATGGTTATCGATCAGAAAAAAGTCTGGAAGCAGTAGTCATGACCCAAATGGGTGATTGGCAGTTACTTCATAACGGAAACAACACCACAAACGAGAGATTCAGCTGGGTTCCAGGTGAGTCTCTCGCAAAACCAAATTTGTTTGCAAATGAGTGTATTTCGCTAAAGCTTGAAGTACTTATGAAATCTGAGCACTTCTAATTTGCACTCAGACTAGTGGTAATGCATTTTTTATAATTTAAATAGGCACTTCCGCTCATCTTAGTCGGGCAAATAAACGGGATCTGGATTCCACTTGGAGTTTAATTCTGATGGGTTGGTGAGTTTCATGGCTGTATGGGCTGGGTGTGTAGAAGGATAATATTTAAAGTAGATATTGCCGGCAATATGTCAAAATATTGGTAGCTCGGGTGGGTCTATTAGTTGCTAATCAGGTGGTTATTGCTCCGTTCGCCGATCTTGACATTGTCAGTGACAGCCCCCGTAGTTGAAGCTTTTACGTTGCATTTTTGAACTGTTTACGGTGGTGGAAATCAAGTGTTTCATTTTACAAGGCTTTCTAGAGTACACGCCTAATTTAAGTTCCTGCGAGTGCCATCCAACGTCTATAGAGACGTGCAGTACATTATGTTTTACCTAAACCAGCTGCGCCTATACAGCATGTGACCCCTTAACGTTACGTCGGCTGTATTCGTATTCTAAAAGCATTTGAGATGAATTGGAGAAACATGTATGCGAGTACTGGGAAATCGTGGACTAATGTGTGGTAAAAGAGCAACCATTCTCAATTAACGGAACAGTTTTGACCTCAGGTGGACGTGAGACTATCCATTCCTGTATATTACGAATCCCCATCAAGATTAATGATGTTCCTATCCAGCTGTGGCACCTGTAGATAATGTTACATCAGCGAGACGGTTACTTGAGATGTTGTCCACTCATCAAAACTGTCCACACCATTGAACAATTGTACTGAACGTGGACACTCATGCGGTGTTCCTCGGTTTACTTACTACTCATCAACTCAATGCCCATATTATGGCATATCACAATGAACGACCAGGTTGGAAGCAGGATTTTAGGTCAAAGGTTACAGAAAAGTGCAGAAGCTCAAAACGAAAAGTTTGTGATCAATCCACGACACAGTACACATGACAAAAAACTAAACACATTTTTGAATAACTCATTGTTGTGGTTCTTATGTGTGACGGTTATGTGGTTCTGTTCCCCCTCTACGTATCTTGTTTCCCAGTACCTAGTTACACAGGGCGTACAATTTCGTGTCGTTCACCGCTTCCGACTCTCTTCATCCGCCTAGGATGACATCCTTCTAAATTTTTCCCTGATTCAAATATAATACTTGCCATGAACCCCATGGATATTATGCATTCTAGATGCATGGAGTTTTGATCGGCAAACTTAATCGTCGCCTGCGTAGTTCTACTTGTCATCCAACTCCTTGATACTCATTGTGTATAGGTAAAATACTAGCAACGCACATCCCCTACAATATGGTCTTGACTACCGATGTCATGAATGAGTTTGAACAACTGTAGTCTAGAAGGGATTCGTAATGTACTGAAATGGATGGTCTCACAACAGTGATTGACAAGTCGGGAGGGAGCTTTCCTTTTGAAAAGCAATGAACTCGACGAAAAGGTGGGTTTTCCTTCTCGTAACCGGCACTCAGTATTCGGAACGAAAAAAATTTTGTCGCCACTATCATAGCCAGCCTTTGTAGATGTGTTAAAAGGAACCCTTACAACGGGAGAGTATTTCAACTGTGAATGTTGCCCTGCGTAGTCGGATCATCCTGTCTTGTAGTGTCAAGAAACATTTTACGACCGTTTGCTCCTTACTTAAATTAGTCAGCAGTGCTAACCCTATGTATGGGTTTCTTGAACTTACGATAATCTCAATCAATTTGAAAAAAATAGGAACCGACTGAGAGGTCATCGTTTCAAAAGAGCTTGGTAAACAATGAGCAACTTTTCGCTTTTGACACAAAAGCTTCACCAGGCCACATGAGCAGGCCATCAAGTTGACCAGGTTTTAAGGCAGATAGAGAACCAATCAGTAAGACCTCTTCAGATTAGGACACTGGATCATTGTTGAATGTCGATTAAAGGGTTTTGTCAGTTAGTGTGGTTGCCTAAATCAGATTAGTTTTGATCGGATTCGGTTCCTTAATATTCCACTTCAGGGTGCTTCAGTTGATGATTCAACTTGAGTGCCACTGGTCTTTGTTGGCTTGTGGGTGCTACAATTTAGTTGGGGGGAAGGAAGGTGGGAGAGATTAAGTGCAATTCAGATTTAAGCTACTTGTGATGGTTACTCCTTCTTCTGATAACTAAGTCCTTATGAAACGATGACTTCTCAATCAGTTTCAAACTTTTTCCAGTAGATTGAAAACAACTAGGGGCCATGTGCTCCTAAATCGCTAAGTTAAAACGTTCGATTAGCAAGGTCAGAGGCAAACTGGAAGAACCACCGCATATTCAACAAAAGAAGCTTGAAGCACAACTTAATCCTCAAATTTAGACAAATACACTCATTTGCATATCAACATAAGGTTGACGGAAACTCGGAGACTGCGCCTACCTGGTGAGTCCCAAGAAGGGTGAAACCGGTCATGGGCTGCCGAAGAGTTTTCAGCAACCTTATGAGTAGTGTATTACGTTTATTCCCCACATCTTCACTGGTTAAGCCACCGGGCACGTCAGTCGCTTCTGCCCGAACAGCATTCTCAGCTGCCAAGTCACTCGCCAAACAGAGGATCTACTTGACTACTCGGCGTTTATGCGATATCCGTCGTCGGCTCAACCAAGATCTCCAGTCCGTGCTCTCTCCCGCAGACTTCCAATTGATCAAACCCAAAACGACAGAAATGAAAGCCATCCAAGGACAACACTGCAAAGGGAGGCAAATAGGTAAGTTCGAAAAGTTGCTTTCTAGTGAGCCCATGAATAAGCCTGAGCCGCCTAGTAGATTTTGTAGCCCGGTAAATTTATCAAATAGACCGCTAAGTGAGGAAGAGCTTTGCCCGCCAATGGAGGCAGAGAAGCTACGGGTGCAGCTGGTCACAGTCTTTAAGTCTCAGAGCCAGGAGCTCCAAACATTACACCAGCAGAGCGAAGAGCCTTAAAAACCCTAAAATAGGGGGACAAAATAGTGATTACAAAGGTAGATACGATTAAGGCCACTGTTGTCATGAACAAGTGATTATCTACAGAGGGTCAAGCAAATTCTAGCTGAGGGTCCTTACCGGCAGATCAACAGTGGGAATATTATATCTATAGTGAATAGGAGTAAAGCTGAAGTTTGCAGATATTTGCGGTCCGTGATAAACCACTTAGGGCAAGGTAATTGGTATCGATTGTACCCCAAGAGTGCAATCCAACAACGGCTTGTCCATTTAAAATCTACCAATTATTTACCCATCCCTTTTGAAACAATTACGACATTCTCGTTCGTAGCTGAACGCTGATCAGCTGTGAGACTGACGTGCACTTGGATACGATAAGTCGTAACCAGCTTTCAACCATGCAGTTCACATCCAATGATCTCGTGTTGACTGACTTCTTGACTACACCCACCACCAATTTCTAATAAGTCCGCAGCCTTCCAGATTAGATTTGAACATTTCCTATGCTTTTCGAGTGGTTTACCAACTAACTGACTGAAGCATTCCCATGCTTAAATTAGGAACTTTCATTTGAGCGGAAGGACCCTAGTATAGTCTCCAAATTCTTGCAGTCAGAAGTAAGTCTGAACAGATTGACGTTCAAACTTCCAGATCAACGGTATATCCAGCTCACAGCTGTACAGGATGAAGCGTTAGTTGACGACGTAAATACGTATCATCGGACTTGATATTAACAGATCTTTCAACGAACTATTTCCGAAGTGAATGCATGCGAAACTGTGTGAGAATTGTAGTTTACAAATAAGGACAGGACAGCAACTATGATTGTTACTAAGTCCAGAGATTGCACAGGCAACGACGTGTAGAGTGTTCTGTGACCAGTTCCGGTTGGTTAAAAACCAAGATTCCACACTAGGGCTAATCGGACATGGAATATAGTACAATTTGATGGGGTACACTTGACCTCTTGCCGTTGAAAGTGGACTGATAAGTCACGGTTCTCTCTGACACAGTGACTACTATGTGTGTCTTGCCTTGACCTTACTAACTGGCGAAACCTTCGGGCGAACCGTCCGATTCCGACCTAGAAGACTACTCACTACTGGTAGAGGCTATACAGATCGAAAGCTCATATTTGAAGTTGTTACGTAGTAGTAAAACCAATGTCACGAACTCCATTGCAGACAGTATTGTCTGAATAACTTCCAAACCCATTACATAAACTCTCCCAAAAATACGGTAGATCATCCGAATAACGTAGCTTGGGCTCCATACAACATGATTCTGTGCTCCCTTTCCTGTCAGCGAAAAATACCTCTTTAGTACCTAATACCTTTTCGGATTCAAGCAATGTGATCTCGTCAACACAGGAAATGGACCTAAAAAGACAAGCTAGTTCAAACTGCCCGAACCTAACATGTAAATGAGAGGAGTGCTTCAGATCTGGGTAGGATATACTATTTGCTCGATGCTGGTGGTTACAACACAGATAGCCAGTATAAGTATGTCGGGTAGTTTGTGGAAAGGATTAAACACTAGCCAAACCCATGATCGTTAGCATGGCGCAAAATCGTTTACTTCGCTCTTGTATGTTGTTGTCTGGGAGTAGCGCTTCTCAACTTTTGTTATTTTGGATCCCAGGATTAGGCTGTCTGATCTACAGTCATTCTTTTGTTTTCTTTGGTAGTACAACACTGTATTCGGACGGTGATGAATTCACCCGACGTTCTTCACGGTTCTTGTTTTTTATCCGACCGAACTTGTAACCAGCAACACAAGCGTTAATGCGCATGTCCCAGTGTTGGGACTTCCTACTTGAAAGGTCAGTCATTTCATATTGTCTTCAGCCCTTTTGTCTTAGTTGGAGACTATGAAAAACCTTCCATATGCTCTCTTTCGATAAGTCTACCGTAGAGATGAATACCGGTCGCATATCCATGAGATTTGTGAAGTGATTTGCCAGGAAGCCCTCTTCCCAACAGACGGTTGCACAACAGGGCCAGTACAGAACAGGCCGGAATGCTTTAGTATGACTGACATTATTCGGGTTATGTACAGCGGCTTTAGATGGCATACACCAGTTTAAGTCCCTCCTATGGGTCTAACAGGTGCGTCAACTACCTGACAGTTGTGAGTGGAAGTGCGCGCTTCGATTCACAACACATTGCTGATTTCGCCTCGACCACTGATGAGAAGTCCATAACCAAATTATCCGGCTCAGAGAACAAGTCAGTGTTCATCATTACAACCGGAGCTACCAATATTCTCTTCGATCGGTCCCATTTACGTGACAAAATAACGTGGGTTCGCAGTCCAGGTGTTTCTACCACGTATCTGGTCATGCAAGAGTCTTTTGAAGTGTTATGAACTTAAGGAACTATTGGATGGCTTGACCAGTGTGGGCCCACTGCACCAAAATAGCGTTCTTCGTTTATACCTCGTTCACATAACTCGTTCTCCGTCGGACAACGCAGAGCTTCTGTCTTCCTGCAGTCGTTTGGTCAATGATTGCATACAATTTTCCAACAAAGTTCACAGAACCCAATAATCCGGAAGAATGAATGCATCTGGCTTCCTCACGGAATACAGGAGCAACCCAATTGGTGTGCTTCCACGGTCCATCGTCAACGTCCCGTGCGACTGCTGAGCCGGTATGGTCTTATCTACATTTAACACAGCGTACAAAATCTGCGGGAAATCAGTAAGCTTCCAGGCAGACAGATTCATGGTTCTCCGGTGTGAATTCCAATCTATCGAGGGAGGGGGACCATAGCTCGAGGCGGCTCATTGGTTAAGGCGCGGACTTACTGATCGGAAGGTCCGTGGTTAGAACCCAACCTCTGCACCTCGCTTGATCCTGTTTAGGCTTGGGCAACCTGGCAGTATCTTAGCCCTCGTTCCTCCCTTGGGTGGCATGGCAGTCATGCACCGCAAGGGAGCCACAGCCGAACGATCATTATTAGTATATATTAGATGACTTTTTGAGACACTTAAGCATGTAGGTTTTACAAAACAGAACGTAATTTTACTATTACCAGACTCCTCAACAAATATTTTGGTCTGTTTGTATCTGGCACACATTACTCACTTCCAAAACAGACACCTCCAAACAGAGGGTATAACAGAATTAGTCACAAGCGGCTCCGTATCGAATCACCTTAGACCAGTCAGAAAGCCATTTGTTATCCCTCTTCCAGGCAACCGCTCCATAAACTATCGGAATTTGACGGTAAATACCCGGTAGAATGGAAAAGGATTTTTCATTTCCTTTTATTAGAAACATGGTGTCCATTTGAAGAAAGCAACCGAGGGATAAGACTAAGGACTCTTCTGAAAACTCTGTGAATACTGAGGGTAAATGGAATGACCAAGACTGTTTGCAAATCACAAATAAGTCCTCTAGAGCCAGTAACCTGAGTAGCTATGAAAAAAATAATTGGCTGGTTAGTTTGGCTCTAAAAGTAAAGGCACGTGCGATGTTAGAAACCTAGGGGTTTTACAGACCTTTTAGTTTGTTGGTCTACAGACTGTCATTTTGCCGCCTGATATCTGGTTATTGCAATGCGTACAGTTTGTCCATAGCCTGCTACGCTCACCGATTTGCGGATTTTGATACTGATATGGCTAGTAGAACTCAAAACTCTGTGCAGTAAAAACTAAAAAATGACCCTTCAAAATTGGTCCAAACGACAGATGGCATTCTTAATGGATATGCTTACTTCCGTAAACTCCTGTTTGCTCGTACCACACCACTGTATTGTATCACATCGTAAACTAGCCATGAATTTTTATTTTTATGCGTGCTGCCTATTCTAAAGGCTACTGACAGATTCTCACTGCTTAATCTGAAGTGACCCCGGAGAAGAACGAACAAGGTTACAAAGATGAACAGAGGCTGGATTTCAAATAACTGTCGAAGCGTAGTAAACATACGGATAGAAGTTCACTTTGCTGATATATCAAAGCCATCTTTAGAGAGAAAAATACAACAAAACGTGGCACGGAGTAGCGGCAAGTCCCGTGTGGGTGTCCAAGTCGAAGGTTAGTCGAACGTTCTTCAAGTTACCATCTACTGAAATATCTCCAAAAAGTCGTATGTTGCTTGCTCGGCTGAATTCCATCCCAAATGGTAACAAGCGCAACCTAGATCTGACCTAGTGTTTGCTTTTAAGATGTATTCCCAGTTGTTTTGAAGTTATGTGCTGTCGTCCTCTCTCTTATTCTTGCTGATTTGTGTATCTCTATGCTTGCCCACAGGTCAGGAACCTGGTTATCAGAGGTTAGCTGACACAATCCCTGTTCATAACAAAGCCACCTCAAATTTTTAATTGAGATTTTGTCCTACAAGTGAGGGCAATCTTTGCTGAAAAGACGAGAAACACTGCACAGCTATTTAATCTTTATTGGGAATCATCAGTAGTGCGCATTCCAAGAAACTCCAGTGAGTCTCCAACTCACTATCTCCTGGCCTTTAGTTTGAACATCTAACGGTTCGGTCACGAGCGGCCGAACAGGAGCGTGACTAGTTCTCACTTAGTCATGAAATAGCACCAGTAATTTTCCAATCATAAGAACTTCATTCCGTAATCTTTTATTTACTGGCTCCTCGAGTATTGACTTCTAAAAAGGAAGTTTCACCCGTCGTGTGAAATTATTCTTTCTTTGAGCTACTTATTGATTGATGGTAGTGTGACAAAATTTGATAATTTCCGATTGAAATCTTAACTTTCATTACACTGCATGCACCTCAACTTGCTCAGGCTGCTGAAAAGGAAATGCGGCAACAGTAGTTTTGACAAATGTCTTTCAGTTTGCTTTTAAAGGCTTGCGTTCTACGTTTGACGCTCTATCATTTGTCATGCAGTTGCGTTGGTCGACAACCAGTTTTTCTCATTTACTTTGCAGATCTTGCAGTAGCTACAGAGAACCAACGGCATTCAGCTCCAAAGTGCATAACCGCTTGTAGGTTTTGGCAAATAAGAATGTCTACAACATCTCCGTTATGATACTGGTACCTCCCAACGCTAAGTGTGCACCAGGCATCGGAAGGAGTTGAGTAGGTACACTGGACCAACCCTCTCATTGTGCAACAGCAACTTCAGTTAAGACCCACACACTGCTGGTTCTTCTTCCCAGATGGCGAAGCTTACTCGGTAGGTTGAGGCTTTTTTGGCCTGTGGCTGGTGCCCGCGGATTTTACTACCGCAACTATCCCCGCTCGATGGCTTCGTTAATCTCCTTCGTTGAACTTTTGGAGCACCGCTGGTCTCTCGAACTTTTCGATCAACTTGCTGAAATGCCCAGCATCGCTTTTGATAAAATGCAGGGAATAGAGTAAGTCAGAGCGTCACGATGAACACCGTGACCGGCAAGCTAGGTACCTTGTTTTGTCATCCGCCGCACCACTCAATTAGACCACTGCGTTGACACAAATGTGGAGGTAAATTGAATTTTCTGCCGAATACAGCTAACAGGTGTCCACTTAGTGACCGTGGTCGGCGTTTGTTAACAACGTTCATGTGTAGGACGGTTCCTCTTTGCCCCTGAGCTGTCAACCCTGGTGTTCATTGCGACGGGTGGCTTTTGACGCCGACGTCCTAGTACCCATCATCAGCGTTCTTATTCACCGGCTCGACTTTCTCACCTATGGTAGTGGCTGTGAACAAGTTGTAGCCGGGGTTTTGGCCCGCAAATACTAACTCAGTCCCGCGCCCTCCAAACTCACATCGTCTCAGATGGGATACTTGCCCGCTGTCTGCAGCCGCTGTTGCCGTTGGCGGTCCTGCAAGTAATCACAACAGCTGCAAAACATCATACCTAGACGACCGACGACCAACAGACGACCAACAGAGACTCTGGCAAGTTGGAGTTTGTCTAGGAACAATCAACCATTTGGGGACGCCTCAGCCCGGTGACTTAGAACATGCCCACACCCCGGAGAGCCAGCTGCGGCTACTTCTGGACCACCGTAGGCGAACAACCAACACCAAGCAAGTTCAACAACCGTACTTGAGCTTGAATATATTTTCTGAAAAAACATACATCGATAGGAAGCGAGTCCAATGTAGTAGCAGTCTGCTTGTCTTAGAGTGCGAAATTTAAGGGCTTCCAGATGAACTGGGCCCCGGAGTTTAAAGAATGATTTCGAACTGTCTACGATCGTGGCGGTCGAGGTTATAGTAGCCATTGCAGAAAACAGCAATAAACGGCAAACAATGCTTGTCGTACTTAAGAACGAATCTACGGAGATAGCGCTAGAAAAACAATGGGGGCGAGCAAATATGTGACACAGAGAGGAGGAAGGCGTTAGCAATGCCTTGTTTTTGCTTACTCGCACTGCCGTATCCAGAAATTAAACCTGATGGCATGAGGTGAAGTCCTACGTGGTGTGAAGTCATGTGCAAATATGCAACCAATGTTAGTACATAGGCCAGAATACTATCACTCCTCCCAGGCCAAGGCTGAAGGACGAGTAATGCCTTCTAACAAAGCCTTTGATGTAATAGTCTGAAGGCAAGGCAGAGTTGATTGATTCTGCCTGTCCGAACAGTTTGAATTTTTAACGACGTAGCCGGCATAGACATTCTAGTTCCAAAATAGGAGTCCAGGGGATTGTGTCAATCGGACCGCTGTCTACTGGCTAAACAGGCACAGGAAGCTCCGTGAATGCTACGCACAAAACATAGTGTGGCTGACTGGGTTATGGAGGTGTACATACCCCCACGCCGAATTAAGCTATAGTCCTTCTTTGATGGATGTAAGAAAGCATGATTTCAGCCATCACAGCTGCTATTAACATAAGCAAAAGAAAACGAAAACAACTATTATAAATGAAGTAACGACCGAAGTTGAAAAATAGCTAGACCATTCACTTAATCAGTAAGTTATATAGAAAAAGTTATTGCCTCAGATCAATTCCCAGTCTGATCAGCAAAAGAACCACCCGGCGCGTCGTTTTTAACGTGTGTGAGGCAACAACGCTATGGAAATTCGGATGCTTTCCGGACGCGGCATTAGCAACCGGCACACAGCGGATGCGGAACTGGTTTCGTTTTTTGCTCGTGCAAATTTGTGAAAGAATTCTTTCGCTGCATAATCTATTTACAGAGTTAACACGTGTCATTATATTGCATTTTTCACTCTAAGATTACCTGTGAGTGAAATCCTCTGTCAGATTTCTCTCCATTTTTGCGGTGCACCCAGTTTCATTCGTTTGTCAGGTTATTGCAAGCTGCTCTCCTCTAAAGCTGTCAGTGGACCACAACAGATGTGGACGAAATGGCCGTCCATCGAATGTTAGACGTGGAATGCAATGTCGCGGCTGCCAGGCCAGGTGGCATTTTACATGTTCGGGTTCGATCAGACAAGCCAATTATCTAACTCTCCTGAACCGTTTGTCTGCGCCAGCTGCCTTGTGATGAACATGATTGATGCTTTATTCATTTCTCCATTCATTATTCTCTCGTTTCAATATTCCAAGTGCCGTATACACACATCAAGTTGAATACATATGTGCTACTTGTTACGCCGTGCTGAATTCTGCATTTCTACTTCGTTTGGTTTGATATACGTGCTGAACTCAGTTATCAGATTTTGGCGTCGCTATTGGAACAATCCATCATGCCTACCGAAATGGAATCACTAAATGTCAATTCAGCTGCGAGAGACATAGATTATCTGGAACGGTTTGACATATGGCTTCTTTCAAAGTCGGATATGGACGATAAGAAACTCACGGCGTATTTTCTACACTTTGTTGGCAAGGAGGCGTATACATTAATCAATAATTTAGTATATCCTGAAACTCCAATCAATATTTCTTATAATGTATTGAATAAAAAATTGCTGCGACACTTCAGACCGATTAAACTTCGCAGCAACCGAAAGAGCTAGGTTCAGTATGTTGATCCGCCCCCATTGTCAGTCGGTTCTTGATTTTGTATTGCAGTTACAGACACAGACAGCCAAATGTGACTACGGTGCCCAACTAGAAGACCAACTGCTTGATAGACTCATCGCTGGTATTCGATTGCCAAAATTACAACAGAAGTTGCTGCTCTATCCAGCTCAACAATTTCAAACTATTCGGAAAATATGTGGACAGTATGAAGATTCGAAG